>UESW01003959.1:847986-926060 GCA_900491605.1 Calamus simplicifolius
GCTCAGGAGCAAGAGCAACCTCAAACTCAAGCTCATCGGCAATTTAAGGCTCAGGCTCGTTAGCCAGCAAGAGCGCCACTACTTGCCACCCAAATCCTAACTCCTAGTCACCTCAAGCATTTATGGGCATTTTTATTCCTGGTAGTGATAAGCCAAGACGTGCTGATGCTATTAATGCAAGGTGGGAGATGAGGACAAAGGGCTTTGACTATTGACTCCACCCTTTCCCTCTCTGCCCCTTTCTCTTTCTCTCTGCTGCACCCAGAGCCAATCCGAGCCCAAGACCTCCTGCGGATTCTATTCCAGCTACCCTCGGATTTCAGCACTGGTACCCCCCACCTTCAATCAACACAGTTTCCTGGGTGGCAGGTCATTAACTCAGCAGAAGGAGACCAATTTTTTTAAAGAAAAAGCTCTCAAGCCTGTAATCGACATTGACACTAAACACGACGCAAAGGCAAATAGCTACGAAAAAGCTAAGTACACTACACTTTGAGAAAAATTTCTTTTCATTAGTGTCTGGAAACCCAACAAAATTAACCTTTCAAAAGGCTCTCAACAGTCCTGCGATCATAAGGTCACCCCCGGGCCGACTGCGAAACCCCCGCGGCGGTTCAAGACTTATGGTTCCAGCGATCTCGAGTCACCCCTCAGGCCGGCCACGAAACCCCCGAGGCGGTTCCGAAGGAACTCGACAGCATCGCGGCTAATGGGACACCACTCGGTCTGGCTAGGATACGCCCCCGAGTCAGTTCAAATCCCTAACAGTCCGTACCCGCTCGAGTCACCTCCCGAACCAGCACACAAACACCCAAGGGGTTCTGAAAGAGCTCGACGGCATCGCGGCTAACGAGACACCACTCGGTCTGGCTAGGATACGCCCCTGAGTTGGTTCAAGTTCCTAACAGCCCGTACCCGCTTGAGTCACCTCCCAAACCGGCACACAAATACTCGAGGTAATTTTATTTCAGCCTCCGTGGCTCTATTTCTACTTCGGCAATTTTATCTCAGCCTCAGCGGCATTATTGCAGCCTCATCGGCTTATCTCTGCCTCAGCGGAGTTATCGCAGCCTCAACGGCTTTATCTCAGCCTCAGCAGCATTATCGCAGCCTCAACGACTTTGTCTCAGCCTCAGCGGCATTATCGCAGCCTCAACGGCTTTATCTCTATCTCAGCGGCATTATTACAGCCTCATCGGCTTTATCTCTGCCTTAGCAACGTTATCACAGCCTCAACGGCTTTATCTTTGCCTATGCGGCGTTATCGCAGCCTCAACGGCTTTATCTCAGCCTCAGCGGCATTATTACAGCCTCAACGGCTTTATATCTGCCTTAGTAGAATTATTGCGGCCTCAACGGCTTTATCTCTACCTTAGCGATATTATTGCAACCTCAACTGCTTTATCTTTGCCTCAGCGGCTAATTGACGACATACCCCCAAAAATTGCGTGGTGGACACAGGGTAGTCAATTTACCTCCAAAATTGCTTAAAGTTCTACACTCCTTAGCTTGGCGGTTGCAGGGCACACAAGCTCAAGGAGTGTGGGGGGCATTTGATGGGGCCAGTTGACCCCATGGGCAATAAAGACAACAATTTTTGGACGACCTTTTCTCAAGATAGCAATTTCCAAGACAATTTTTCTAGGCGGCAATCCTCGGCAGCGGGGTGCCTTCTTGAGCGGCTTAATTCGTAGGCGGCCTCGCTGGTTTACTCGGCTTTCTTTCTGAAGGACACAATGGGCATTAATTATTTATCCACGGCATTGCTCCTGGCTGCAGCAAGCGTCTCGTCATAATGAAGAAAGAGAACAAAAAGGAAAAAGGGCCACGTTACGTATGGGTTCTCTCAAGGGCCACCTTTCGTTATTAATGTCCGATAGTCAAGTCAATGGGCTGGAGCATTTAATGGTGCAGCGGTCATACCAATAGAGGAAAAAGTCCGAGTCGGACCATCCGGCCTCTTCAAGTAAGGGGGTTGTGATCCTTTTCTACTCGGTCTCGTCCCGTCCTGCTTCGTCCGGCACTCCAGCTCGGATATGGAAGTCCCGCTTCGCCCGGTACTCCCGCTGGCCTCCGCAACCACGCTATGTCTTTTGCACCAAGGCATTTATGGCCACATGCATCCACTTGCTCTAAGGCATTTAATGCCTTATTTCCTTCCATACATTAAGGCATTTATGGTTGCCACGTTGCCCCTTTGGCACCCTTGCATGAGAAAGGATGGCATAATGAAGCCAAGGCGGGAGTTCTTGACTCCACATCTCATAGAAGTCCTCGACGGCCTCCAGTTGCCTCCGGATGACTGTCCCAGCCACCCAGCTTCTTCCCGGCCTCCCAGCACTGTGCTGGACAGCCTCTCTAACTCTGCTCTCGGCCATGGATGGCTCCGTCGTGGCTCTGCTCCAAGCTCTCTATCCCGGCTCTGACTGGACGATGGGCAGCATCATGGTGGGGCGACAAAGGACATGCACGTAGCCATAAAAGGAGCTTGGCAAGGTCATCAGCTTAAGGCCAAGCATCTCCAGGTGAGCCCAGACCAGCGGAGGCTAGATGCCATCGCTTGGACCACCTTCCTTCCTACGTATCCTCATCGAGGCATAACGGCTTTGTCCGGTCAGCCCAAGCTCCCTCGGCAGCCTCCAGCTTCGTCCGGCTTCTAGCTCCTTCCCCACGGACGTCTCGCCTCGGCACTCCAGCTCGGCTCGTTCCGCCTTTTCCAGCTTCCGTCCTGACGGCTCCTAGCTGTCCCATTCTAGACAACGTCGACCCAATTCCAGACAGGCAAGGAGGCTCACAAGCATAAGAATCTACCTACGTGGGGCCACATGCCTGGCTCCACCACTGTCCGTATACGCATAGGGAAGCATACAGATAATCAAGTGGCCATCCACCTCTGACGGAACTTGACCCACCAACCAGCCCACTTTGACGGGACTTGGCATGCAGCCCTAACATATCAAAGAAGGAAGCAAGCTCTACCATTGCTGTCATCACCTTAAAGGCTCTGACAAGTGGCAGCACCCCAAGCCTCACAGACATCAGCTCTGACACTTCACCCACCAAAGTCATCATTATGAGGCATCAACCACTCAAACCAGACAAACTCTAAGCATCTATAAAATGGGTAAGAGGACCCCCGACCAGGTAACGAATGAACTCATTACATTCCTAAATGCTCATTCTGTTAGCGTGTGCCCTAGATCCAATTGGATAAGATGCTAGTTTGTACACATTTCTTTATGAATGCAAATCAAATTTATTGGTTTCTTTATCTATCCAGGTATATATATATATATATTAGATATATTTTCCTGTGAGATAAAGTCCAAAAGAATGCGAACTATGCATATGAATTTGTAATAGAGATTACAAATTGTGAGATCCAAAATTGCACATTATGGTTCGATTCTTTAAACTTCCTAGTCGATGCGTAGATAGGATTGGACATTGTCAACGCCGTTGAGACTAGCACACATTGCATATCTTCACCCTTGTGGTGTGCAGCTGATCTTGCAAGCTGAAGTATGAAAATACTTGGATATGGTGTGTGGATGTTCGTTATTGTAACGATACATTGGATGACCTGCATAAAGATCCCATATGGATATTCTATATAGTGTCGATGGTTGATCTTTGATGACGGTGGTGCGAGTGATCCTTTGACTTGAGATCTTCATTGCACCTTATGTGTAGAATATCATGCTTTGACGACATGCAAATATCGCTCTAGCCATGGGTGGCAAATATGGTGTCGATTGGGTATGATATGAAGCACATGAAGGTGGTGTTTGATCAAGACAGGATTCGTCCCCTTGATAGAAAGGGTTATATCCCACGGCCACTTGATGGATTAAATTGACTGTGCAAGGTTGAGTTGGAATTCGAAATGGTTTCGAAGTTCTAATTCATATGAGTCAATTTTTTGAGATCAAGTAAACAAAGATCAATTATATGGTTGACACATTCCATACCACTGATTGATCTGGATATGTGACGAAGGGATTGAATTGTACGGTAACCGTTCATGGACAGGTGTTGATGACCACGTCAACAAACCCTTAACACTTGGGTGGTCATGATGCTTTGCTAGAGGCCGCTCATGATCTATAATCATGGATTCTTTGACTTAATCAAGAGTTGATTTGGTTAAAGAATTGACTTGGACAAGGTGTTGATCAAGTCATCCTTAGGGTCAATATTAGGGACATGATTATTACCAACGTGTCAAGGGACCTAATGGGTCACACGCATTAAGAAGATTTTGGATGAAGTTAAAATGGAAATTAAGTTGGACTTAATTCAAATCAGATAACCAATTAATTAGGATTGGGTTTGACTCAATCTTAATGAGAGAACATGAAATTGATGAATAGGATTCATTATAGAGAAACGAATTTTTTGTTCAAAAGAGAGACCTTTTGTACATGAGATGTACATATGAAATCCATTAATTAGGCTTGATCCATGTGATGGATGACTTAGATTAATTGAGATTAATAATATGGTAATTAATTGGGTCCATATGATGGCATGATTTGATTCATGGAAACCCAATTAAACCGAGGGCTGAGATCGTGCAATGTGGAGGATGGATCCATGCCCATGTGATGGATATGACCTATCTCCACGTCATGGAGGAGTGAACCCCATAATTTGGGGCGTTCTCATGAAGCCAAATTCAAGGTTCTGGAACTTATCTTCATGCTACCAGTCAACTAAAAAAGATATCGACCTCGCCGTCTCTCAAATTGAAGCTTGTCTTGAAAATTTTAAGAAGACTCAAAAAGATGATATTATGGAAATGATTGGACATTTAAAGAAAATTGTGTATAAGCATATTTGATTTTGATATCCTATCCTAGGTGTATCTTAGGATTTCTTGCTTTCTTGCTTTCTTAGCATGTATCTAGAATTTACATATATGTAACCTTGAAACACATGTAATGAATCTTGCTTTGGAATGCAATTACACTTTTATTTCAAATTTGTCTATGATTGATTGAGTGAATCTCAATGAATGAGTTTACTATCTTTATGTTTAATTGAACCAACAACCCCGCTCTGATAACATTCTTTATTGCTCTTAAATTCACCTTATTGCTGATAACAAAAAGGGGGAGAGAAAACTGTATATGCATAAAGAAATAAAATGGAAGAATATAAGATTAAAGGAATATAAGATTGGCATATCTAAACAGGGGGAGAGAAATTTTGAGATTTATAAATTCTAATCACTTTGTATCAAAAATGATCAATTAATTTAAGGGGGAGTTATTCAATGCAGGGGGAGCTTAATAATTTCTCCATATAAAAGTTAAATCATCTTGATTGATGTTTATAATTGAACTCAGAACTCAAGTATGTTTTTAAAGTTCATTTTGAATATTGGCATCAAATTCTCTATTATGAAGTCTCAAAGCTTTAATAATGTCTATAATTCTTCATTCAAATAAATTTTAATGCATATACTCAAAGTTTTTGTCATCATCAAAAAGGGGGAGATTGTTGACCCAATTGAGGATTTTGATGATTAACAAAACTATTTGAGTATAACATTTGAAGTTACTAATGATTTTGATTAAGTTTTTCAGATTATAAGTCGATTTGATAATCAAAATCAAGAGTCAAATCAAGTTCTGGTTCGAATCTAATGTCAAGGTAAGATTGCAGACATTAGAGTCGACACATGGAATCGCAGAGTCGACTCCGGAAAACGGCACAGACTTAGAGTCGACTCCGGGACTGTTAGAGCCGACTCCAACAGAAAAGACAGAACGATGGTTTTTCAGGCCACGACTTAGAGTCGACTCCCAGACTGTTAGAGTCGACTCCAGAAGAATTTTGTGTCGACCCCAGAAAAGTCAGAGACGACTCCAGATCGAGCGGATTAAAGAATTTCGAGTTAGAGCCGACTCCAGAAAAGTTAGAGCCGACTCCAGAATGTCAGACACGGCTCCAGAACTGTCAGAACGACTCTAAACTTTATCTTTATCTATTTTAATCCCAACGGCTATTGTTATTTATGGATCTAATCCTTCTTACACTTGTTTCTAACGGATAGTTTCAAACTATTTATGGATTAATCGGGATCTATAAGAAGAGGGTTTGTTGCATCCCAAAAGAAAGACAAGAGAGGCAAAAAGAAAAGAATAGAGAAAATCTTTGAGATCTATCAGAAAAGAAAAGAGGGAAAACTTGTAAGGAAAGATCATACTGATTCCCCAAAAGAAGAGAGAGATTCCAAGCTTTGCTGTTCTATTTCGAAGAAATCTCAAGAGAAGAAAGAAGCCCTAGTTTTCTGATCTTCTGAGTCTCAAGAGCATCTTGAAGGAAGATCCATTCAAAGGAAGAGAAGGAAGAAGCCACCAAGATCTGCGAATCAGGCTTTGATTCCTATCCTCTTATTATTGTTTCATTATTGTATATTTGCTCATTGGAGGAGCTGTTTATCTTGTAAAAACAAATATTGTTTGCTGGGTCAATCTGGTGATTGATTCAGTTGAGGCTGTTAGCCTTGTGCAAGCATTAGCTTGTGGTGATAGGTTTTGTGCTGGTGAACCTTGAAAACCAGCTGGGTTCGTTGTGCACCCGGAAAACAACAAGTTTGAGTTGTGAGCTTGCAAAACAACTCTGCTGTAATCAGTTTGATTATAGTGTGGACCCAAGAGGTACTTGGGAGTGGACGTAGGTGTAGGTACACCGAACCACTATAAAATCTCCTGTGTTTGCCGTGATTGTCTCTTTATCTTCAACTCTCTATTTGTGCTTGTTCAGTTTTAATTTGTGTGAATCTAAGTTTTTATTTCCGCTGGGGGTTATCTTTCAAAAGAGTTTAAATTTTTGAAAAACCCAATTCACCCCCCCTCTTGGGTTGCTATCTGGACCAACAATTGGTATCAGAGCTAGTGCTCATTTGATTTGATCTAACGATCAAGAGTCAAAGATCCACATGGCAACTCAAGCTGGTTCATCTTTTTCCGAAGGCCAATCTACTAATAGACCACCCTTATTTAATGGTTCAAACTATGGTTATTGGAAGGCTAGAATGAAAATTTTCATTCAAGCACTTGACTATGATCTATGGAGTATTATAGTCAATGGACCACACACACCCACTGCTAGAGTTAATGGCATGGAGATTCCTAAACCGGAAACGGAATGGGATGAACATGATAAAAAATTGGCACAACTCAATGCCAAAGCAATGAATGTTTTATACTGCTCATTAGATGCAAATGAATTCAATCGCATATCTATTTGCATTTCTGCTAAGGAAATCTGGGATAGACTTGAGGTTACCCATGAGGGAACAAATCAAGTCAAGGAATCCAAGATTAACATGCTAGTTCATAAGTATGAATTGTTTAAAATGGATGCATGTGAATCTATTGCTGATATGTTTACAAGATTTACTGATATAGTTAATGGTTTAAAAAGTCTTGGTAAATCTTATGATAATTCTGATCTTGTGAGAAAGGTTTGCGTTCCTTGCCTAGGACTTGGGAAGCTAAAGTGACTGCAATACAAGAGGCAAAGGATCTAAGTACCCTACCCCTAGAAGAATTATTGGGATCCTTGATGACTCATGAGCTTCAAATTAAGCAACATGTTGATGATGATGAGTCAAAGAAGAAGAGAACTATGGCTCTTAAGATTTCTGAATATATGGAAGAGCCTCATGAATCTGAAGATGAAAGTGATGATGAGGACATGGCACTCATCACAAGGAAATTTAAAAGATTCATGAAGAAGAAGAAGTTTGAAAAGAAAAAGCCCTTTGCAAGAAAAGATGAGGACAAGGGCAAAGAAAAGAAGTTATTTGCTTTGAATGTAAAAAGCCGGGTCACTTTAAATCTGAATGCCCTCAACTAAAGAAAGGCACCCGGAAGTTCAAAAAGAAGGCAATGATGGCCACATGGAGCGATTCGGAAAGCTCAAGTTCCGAAGAAGAAGAAAAGAGTGAAATGGCCAATCTATGCTTCATGGCGGACAATGATGAGGTAAGTCCGAGTTTTCTTGATGACTTCACTTTCGATGAATTGCATAGTGCTTTTTATGAATTAATGGATGATTTTGCGAACCTAAGTTCAAAGAACAAAGATTTGAAAACTCAAATGCAAAAACTATCCTTAGAAAATGAAAAGCATGTTGTGATAAAGAACTTTTGATAAAAGAAAAAGAAAGTTTGAAAAATGAAGTTGATAGACTTAAGCCTATAGTTGATAAATTTACTCTAAGCTCTATCAAACTTAATATGATTTGGAAAATCAAAAGCTGTTTTTGATAAAGCTGGATTAGGATATAATCCACTTAAAAAGCAAAAATCTTTGAAGAATATTTTTATACATGCTGAAAAATCATCAAATATTACTTGTTTTAAATGTGGAAACAAAGGACATAAATCATATATGTGTAAATCTCACATAATAAGAAAAAGATGATTTGGGTTCCCAAAGGAACAATATTTAATGCATCTAACCATGAAGGACCCAAGAAGGCTTGGGTACCTAAAATTAAGACATGAATGTTTTGCAGGAGTGTCTTGCAGCCATCAGACTGAAAAGAAAATGGTACCTGGATAGTGGTTGCTCAAGACACATGACGGGTGACAAAGATCAATTCATCACCCTTGAATCAAAAAGAGGTGGAGTAGTTACTTTTGGTGATAATGGTCAAGGCCATATCATGGGTATTGGTAAGATTCAAATTACTCCATCTACTCATATTGATAATGTTTATATGTTGATGGACTTAAACATAATCTGATAAGTATTAGCCAACTGTGTGACAAAGGTTTCAAGGTTTCCTTTGAAGCTTCTGTTTGCACTGTTACTAATCCCATTGATAATAGCATTATTCTTGTTGGTAAACGCTATGGCAATGTGTACTTAATTGATTTGAGTAATTTATCTCCAAGTAATCATTGCTTAGTTGCTAATAATGCTAAGATGAATGAGATTGGTTGGCTATGGCATCGTAGATTAGGTCATGCAAGCACACACCTAATTTCTAAATTATTGAAAATGGATTTAGTTAAAGGTATTCCTAGCTTAAATTTTGAAAATAATCGAATATGTGATGCATGTCAATTTGGAAAACAAACAAGAACTTCTTTCAAATCTAAGAATGTTGTTTCAACTACTAGGCCACTAGAGCTACTACACATGGACCTTTTTGGACCTACTAGAACCACAAGTCTAGGAGGAAAGAAATATGGTCTAGTGATAGTAGATGATTACTCTAGATTCACTTGGGTAATGTTTTTGGCTCACAAAGATGAGACTTTCTCATATTCATGAAATTTGTTAAGAAAGTCACTAATGAGAAAAACACTACCATAGTGTCTATTAGAAGTGATCATGGAACTGAATTTGAAAATCACTTATTTGAAAAATTCTGTTTTGAAAAAGGCATACATCATAACTTCTCTGCACCTAGAACACCGCAACAAAATGGAGTTGTAGAAAGGAAAGAATAGGACTTTAGAAGACATGGCCCGTACCATGCTATGTGAAAGCCAACTTCCAAAATATTTTTGGGCGGAAGCTATAAACACAGCATGTTACATTCTAAATAGAGCCCTAATTAGACCTATCCTTAAGAAAACTCCCTATGAACTTGGATCAATAGGAAACCAAATTTAAGTTATTTTCATGCATTTGGTTGTAAATGTTTTATTCATAACAATGGTAAGGATAATCTTGGGAAGTTTGATGCAAAGTCTGATGAAGGTATCTTCCTAGGATATTCTACATCTAGCAAAGCATATAGAGTATTTAATAAGAAAAGCTTAGTTGTAGAAGAATCCATTCATATAGTGTTTGATGAGTCTTTAGCATCAAGTTCAGATAAAATTGATGATGAGGAAGATACATCTTTGATTGAAAGAGATATTGAAAAATTAAATGTATCTTCAGATCAAGAACCTGAAGTTAAGGATGATGACTCACCTAAGGATGATGGTATTGATACTGTTCAAAATGATAAAGATCTACCTAGAGATTGGAGATATGCTTATGGTCATCCTAAGGACCTAATCATAGGTGATCCATCTCAAGGTGTAAGGACTAGATCATCAATGAGAGATATCAATAATCATCTTGCATTTGTATCTCATATAGAACCTAAGACTATAGAGGAAGCGAGAAAGATAGTTATTGGATGTTAGCAATGCAGGAAGAGTTAAACCAATTCACTAGAAATCAAGTCTGGACCCTAGTTGAAAGACCTAAAAATCACCCTATAATAGGATCTAAATGGGTATTTAGAAATAAATTAGATGAAAATGGATAGTAATTAGAAACAAAGCTAGACTAGTTGCAAAAGGATATAATCAAGAAGAAGGTATAGATTTTGATGAAACTTTTGCACCTGTTGCTAGATTAGAAGCCATTAGGCTACTACTTGCATTTGCATGTCATATGAATTTCAACTTATTTCAAATGGATGTTAAAAGTGCATTTCTAAATGGTTTTATAAATGAGGAAGTTTATGTTGAACAACCTCCTGGTTTTGAAGATCATGAATTTCCAAACCACGTCTTCAAACTACACAAAGCACTTTATGGTTTAAAGCAAGCACCTAGAGCTTGGTATGATAGATTAAGTAAATTTTTAATTGAAAATGACTTTTCTAGAGGAAATGTTGATAAAACCTTGTTTTTGAAAAGAAAAGGAAAGGATTTATTAATCGTTCAAATTTATGTTGATGACATTATATTTGGTGCTACTAACAATCTCCTTTGTCAAGAATTTGCTAAGCTAATGCAGGGAGAATTCGAGATGAGCATGATGGGAGAACTAAACTTCTTCCTTGGACTTCAAATCAAACAAGAGAAAGCGGGAATTTTCATTAACCAAACAAAGTATACAAAGGAAATACTCAAGAAATTTGGTATGGAATCTGCTAAACCTCTTGGTACGCCAATGAGTCCCTCATGCAAGCTGGACAAGGATGAAGTAGGTAAGAAAGTAGATCAGAAGCATTACAGAGGTATGATTGGATCACTTCTTTACCTAACTGCAAGTAGGCCAGATATCATGTTTTCTGTCTGCTTATGTGCAAGATATCAATCTAATCCTAAGGAATCACATTTACTTGCTGTTAAAAGAATCTTTAGATACTTAAATGGAACTAAAAATGTAGGATTATGGTATTCTAGAGACTCAACCTTAAAATTGATTGCTTATTCTGATTCTGACTATGCTGGTTGTAAATTAGATAGAAAGAGTACAAGTGGGGTATGCCAACTTTTAGGAAGTAACTTAATCTCTTGGTTTAGCAAGAAGCAAAATTCGGTTGCATTATCCACTGCTGAGGCAGAGTATGTTGCAGCTGGAAGTTGCTGTGCTCAAATCCTTTGGATTAAGCGACAACTTGAAGATTATGGTATCACACTTGATAAAATACCTATTAAATGTGATAATACTAGTGCTATCAATCTAACTAAAAATCCAATTCAACATTCAAGAACTAAACACATTGAAATTAGACATCACTTTATTAGAGAACATGTAACTAACAAAGATGTTTGTCTTGAATATGTTAATACTAATGATCAATTAGCTGATATTTTTACCAAACCTTTGAGTGAGGAGAGATTTTGCTATCTTAGAGGAGAATTAGGAGTTTGTGATCCTTTAGAATAATTTTCTGAAACTCTTAAGGACAACAACTATCTAGACTTCATAATTTCTTGAAAATCCTCTATGTCCAATAAGGAAATTTATCTAGAAATTTGATTCATTGTTTCCCCAATTGTTAAGGAACACTTATCTAGAGTTTGATGATTAATTTGATCAGTTTCAGATCCTTGAAATTTGATTTTTCTCTGAAACTATTGTGGAGTCGACACCTGCAGTTTGTGGAGTCGACACCTTCTTATTTTGATGTTCTGTCTGGGCAATTAGAGCCGACTCTGGCTTCTGTAGAGCCGACTCTAATTCGGGCGCTGACAGATTCTCTGGTTCGGAGCCGACACCTCATTTTCGGGAGTCGACTCTAAGTGGAACTAGGTCAAAATAAAAAGGGCGGAGTCGACCCCAAACGAAACCTATCGTCTCCTAAACCTTTTCCAAACTGTTCCAAACTGATTCCAAACCCTCCAAATCCTCAAACCCTTGATTACTCATTCCAATCGAATCCCATGGCTCCCAAAAGGCGTGCTATCATTGGTGGTTCGACTGTTCCGACGAAGCGCCGTTCAAATCGGAGGCAACCTTCGTCATCTTCTTCATCTGCCACTCAAGATGACTCTCCACCCTCACCATCTTCTCCACGAGTCGACCAATTAGCGGGTAAGGCCATTACTACCGGAAGAAAAGTGATTTGACTTTTTTGTTTCGGAGGGCTTTGCTATTGGGCGTTGTTGAAAGAAATGGGATGGGAGAAGGTCTGTTCTTTGGATATCCCTACTTACCCTGCCCTAGTGAGAGAATTTTATAATGATTTATGTAGAGGAGAGGGAGGCTTAGTGAGTGTTGTAAGAGGAACTAAAGTAATCATCACAGCGAAACCCTTGGAAATCTATTGGAAATGCCTACCGTTGGCTTAGTTGAATATCAACATGAAGATAGAGGAGGTGCCCTATCAAGGATGTTAGGGAGAGAAGTTTCTGAGTTTGAGGAAATCTTGGCAAATCAACTTAATTTGGAACTCAGATTACTTCACAATATCTGTGGAAGAATTTTATTTCCTAAAATCGGAAGGTTTGAATATGTCTCGGAGCGAGACATCTTATTGATGGACTGCATTCTCACTGGTAGACCTGTCAATCTTGCTGGTATGATGATAGGCTATATGGCGGAGGCAGCTACTAAGAAGAGATCTACATTGCCATATGGTATGGTTTTGACATTGGTATTCAGAAGCCAAGGTGTACTTATAATGGATAATGAGCCACTAAGAAAATTAAGGCATACAGATTACTATAGTGTCTCTACAATTCACCGGATGGGCTTTAGAAAAGAAAATGGAAATTGGATAAAAAGAGGACATGAGGCCAGAGCTGAAGAGGTTAGAGTTGAGGAAGTCAGAGGAGAGAATTCCTGATTCCTGAACCATCTGCTGGACCTTCTTCTGCTGGACCCTCAGAGGCTGGACCTAGCTCTCACCTCCACATCAGTCAGCATTGGCATCTGAAAGATTTTCTGAGGAGCAAATAGGTCAGCTCAGAGCTTTACTGGCTGAGTATGACAGTCAAAGGACAAATGATATGTGTAAATTAAGAGAGGAGTTCAATCAGTTGAAGGATGAGATCAATTCAAGACTTGACATGATTTCTTTTTCATTAGCAATTCCGTAGAATCCTTTAGCACTGATCTTCATAAGATTTTTGAAAGGATGGAAGGCATTGCAGACGGTTCTGGAACTTATCTTCATGCTACCAGTCAACTAAAGAAAGATATCGACCTGCCGTCTCTCAAATTGAAGCTTGTCTTGAAAGTTTTAAGAAGACTCAAAAAGATGATGTTATGGAAATGATTGGACATTTAAAGAAAATTGTGTATAAGCATATTTGATTTTGATATCCTATCCTAGGTTGTATCTTAGGATTTCTTGCTTTCTTGCTTTCTTAGCATGTATCTAGGATTTACATATATGTCATTTTGAAACATGTAATGAATCTTGCTTTGGAATACAATTACACTTTTATTTCAAATTTATCTATGATTGATTGATGAATTCAATGAATGAGTTTACTATCTTTATGTTTATTCGAACCAACAACCTCGCTCTGATAACATTCTTTATTGCTTTAAATTCACCTTATTGTTGATAACAAAAAAGGGGGAGAGATAAGTGTATATGCATAAAGAAAAAAAAGAAGAAATAAGAAAAGAAAAAGAGAAAAGAGAGAAATTTTGAGAAAAAATTTTTATCAAAAATTCAATTATAGGGGGAGTTATTCAATGCAGGGGGAGCTTAATAATTTCTCCATATAAAAGTTAAATCATTTTGATTGATGTCAAATTTTTTTTTTTATTCATTTTGAATATTGGCATCAAATTCTCTGTTAGGAAGTCTCAAAGCTTTAACAATGTCTATAATTCTCAATTCAAATGAATTTTTAATGCATATACTCAAAGTTTTTGTCATCATCAAAAAGGGGGAGATTGTTGACCCAATTGAGGATTTTGATGATTAACAAAACTATTTGAGTATAACATTTGAAGTTACTAATGATTTTGATTAAGTTTTTCAGATTATAAGTCTATTTGATAATCAAAATCAAGAGTCAAATCAAGTTCTGGTTCGAATCTAATGTCAAGGTAAGATTGCAGACATTAGAGTCGACACATGGAATCGCAGAGTCGACTCCGAAAATGGCACAGACTTAGAGTCGACTCCGGGACTGTTAGAGCCGACTCCATCAGAAAAGACAGAACGATGGTTTTTCAGGCCACGACTTAGAGTCGACTCCCAGACTGTTAGAGTCGACTCCAGAAGAATTTTGTGTCGACCCCAGAAAAGTCAGAGACGACTCCAGATCGAGCGGATTAAAGAATTTCGAGTTAGAGCCGACTCCAGAAAAGTTAGAGCCGACTCCAGAATGTCAGACACGGCTCCAGAACTGTCAGAACGACTCTAAACTTTATCTTTATCTATTTTAATCCCAACGGCTATTGTTATTTATGGATCTAATCCTTCTTACACTTGCTTCTAACGGATAGTTTCAAACTATTTATGGATTAATCGGGATCTATAAGAAGAGGGTTTGTTGCATCCCAAAAGAGACAAGAAAGGCAAAAAGAAAAGAATAGAGAAAATCTTTGAGATCTATCAGAAAAGAAAAGAGGGAAAACTTGTAAGGAAAGATCATACTGATTCCCCAAAAGAGAGAGAGAGATTCCAAGCTTTGCTGTTCTATTTAGAAGAAATCTCAAGAGAAGGAAGAAGCCCTAGTTTTTTGATCTTCTGAGTCTCAAGAGCATCTTGAAGGAAGATCCATTCAAAGGAAGAGAAGGAAGAAGCCACCAAGATCTCGAATCAGGCTTTGATTCCTATCTCTTATTATTGTTTCATTATTGTATATTTGCTCATTGAAGGAGCTGTTTATCTTGTAAAAACAAATATTGTTTGCTGGGTCAATCTGGTGATTGATTCAGTTGAGGCTGTTAGCCTTGTGCAAGCATTAGCTTGTGGTGATAGGTTTTGTGCTGGTGAGCCTTGAAAACCAGCTGGGTTCGTTGTGCACCCGGAAAACAACAAGTTTGAGTTGTGAGCTTGCAAAACAACTCTGCTGTAATCAGTTTGATTATAGTGTGGACCCAAGAGGTACTTGGGAGTGGACGTAGGTGTAGGTACACCGAACCACTATAAAATCTCCTGTGTTTGCCGTGATTGTCTCTTTATCTTCAACTCTCTATTTGTGTTGTTAGTTTTAATTTGTGTGAATCTAAGTTTTTATTTCCGCTGGGGGTTATCTTTCAAAAGAGTTTAAATTTTTGAAAACCCAATTCACCCCCCCTCTTGGGTTGCTATCTGGACCAACAATCTTGATCAAGAAATCCTTTTTTTGATTTGGAAAATCAATAGAAAAAAAAAGAGGCTCTAGCACCCCTCGCAAGAAGGTTATCATCCAATCCTGAGAGGACATCATCCAAAGATCTTCGCATGGATCACCATTAAAGGCCGGATGCGTGGACGGCTAGTGGTAAATCGTTTACCGGCTTCATCGGGCATCATCTCCAATAAAGAACACAGGTATGATCTATTAAAATAATCATGTGTTATTTCTTGTTAACTGAATCTGTTCCTTGAGGATCTTGGGCTTTGGAATTAAATTCGTATTTATTTTTTTTATTTTCTGCTGCGTGTTATATGAATTTGATTCATATATAACATACGAAATTCCCAACACATTCTTGCTCATAGAGAGCTCTTCTCTAAGCTCTCTCTCTCTTTCTCTTTCAAGAAGAGCTCTCTCTCTTTCTCTTTTAAGCTTCCTCAAGCTCACGGCCGTTGCCCAGAGCACTGACTTGAGCGTCGGAGGTTCCCGTCGGAATCTTCGGTCCCCGAAACTTTTTGCAAGCTCCGAAGCGTGAGAGGTTCGCCTGAAGATCCCGGGCTCACCGAATCTTCGTCCCCGGAACTTTTTGCAAGCTCCAAGCGCGAGAGGTTCGCCTGAAGATCCCGGGCTCGCTGAATAAGGCGACCGAACGCTCGCGGACGTTCGAGGGGGTGATCTGGCAACAACAGTTAGCACAAGCTTAAATTGAGGACCCACCAAAATGGATTAAATAACCTGCAAGAGAGAAAAAAAGTGCCATAAAATCGAATCCCGATAGATGCCATAAGATCAAATACCCATGGCTGGAGCATCTTGGAGACCTTCATTCGATGAATGAATACTCCCCCAGTGGCTCGGAAGCCAAAGAAAATAATGAAATAATCAACTTCATTTTTTCTATTTTTCAACTCTCCATTTATGTAAACCCAACCTGTTCGCCGTGTACGTAAACAAACGGGTTTACAACTTCACGTTTGTTTGAGATTATGAACACGAATGATTGTTTTTTTTTTGTTACAAACGGGCAACCATACCACTTTAGTACGAGATAGTCCAGATAGATCGAAATACAATATTTGAGTAAAAACAGAAGGACAGAGGTCACCCTGTGATCAAACCCTATAACCACCATGATGGGCTACTGCCGTCGCTACCCAATCAGCCGCAGAGTTGGCTACTCGGTAGACATAACGAATTTGGACACTATCAGCATCCCGCAAAGTAGCCCAGATATCAAGGAACATGGGGTTGACAGGAACTTGAAAGCACTATCCTTCTGGATCCATCGGATAACTGTAAGAGAATCGCCCTCAATAATCAGGTTAAGAGCATGCAGGGTCCTAATAGCACAAAAAATCCCAGCCCAAGCTGCATAAAGTTCAGCCAATAGGACCGAAGAGTCAAAACTACCAAAACCTTCCAGCCGCCAACAAATCTCCATCAGGCCCACGAATAACAAAAGCAGAACCAGCAAGCCTGCCTCGAACACTCCATCAAAATTCAGTTTGACAAACCCTGAAGGAAGGGGCTCCAGAAAATGAAGATCGTATGCTGGTCCAAACATGAATGATTGTTGGACCGATATGCATTAACTAAGTTCTTAGAATCATCGAAAGAACTCCGTTGGTTTTGGACCAATGCTACCCTACAAGATTTGGCCGGAGGTTTTAGTAGTGTCAGGTGGTGTGATTCACTCAGCCATTCCACTGGCACTGCATCACCATCTTACTAGGAGAGATGTGGTGATATTTAGCCTGTTTTCATGGTTTCCTGGTTTTAGCCCACGTGAGCGCATATCATTGCCAAAAGGCAAAAGGAAACTTTCAGCAGCATGAAATCTTTTCTCCTCTCCTCCCTTTAGGGTGTGGTTTTGATAGCTATCGATAAAGTTGCTATCAGGGATCTTACAATTTAGAAGAATCACCATGCTTAATTTGCTATTCCCTTGATCTATCCCAGCACTTGCTAGAAAGCAGGAACTTCAATTAAAGGTGAAACAATATTCGGGCAGATGTGATATTTAAATTCTAATTCTACTTTGCTCATGTATGAAATTTTTATACATGATGGGTCACAATCCTGAATTAGAAGAGTTTCATGTCCGAATTACAAAAAAAAAAAAAAAAAAAAGAAGAGTTGCAAATTGACAGCTAACATAAAACTATGATTACCCCATGAACATGAATTTAATAAAATAATTCAAAACAAAGCTGAATAAAGAAAAAGAATTCATATAGCCATTCCTAAATAATTTAAGATTAACAAAGAATTTAAGAGTAGATATTTATTATTTTTGTTGCATAAGATATTCAGATTTTGCTTCTAATGCAAATAAAACCATCCCTTCAAAGAGTAATATCACCAATGAGACACATCAACCGACATGCAAGTTGCCGTATGGATGGCTGTCAAAAAGTATCAGCTCAAACTTTAGTAAATTTCTTCAAATAGATTTGAGTTTTCAGTTGTCGTAATGAAAAATCTCACAACATGCGGTTTTAACTCCCAGTTACCGCGTGAGCATCACAATGACCTTAAATCAGAGCGATCAGACCAGCGATCAATAGATTCGAACGCACAACCTGAGCCCTCAGTGCAAGAAAAACAGAGTGCCTTGCTATCCCAAGAGATGATGGATCGAGATACATTTATAATTTAAATGATATAGAGATGCTGGCTCATTCCATGTTTTGTATACCTTTAAATTTAATATCTAAATATTTTCTAATCAAACTGCTAAAATTCTTTTCTGTTACACCATCTTGGTACAATGGACAACGAGCTATAGCATCATTGACATGGATCACAAAGAAATACGTTATTTACTAATCCACAGTCAACCATTGTGCCATCAATGAAACATACATTCCGTGCCACGAGCTAAATCCTCGGCTACAATAAAATACTCAACTCAATTAAACAATTCATCTAAGCTTTTTCCCAACTACACGAGCTGAAATCACTCTTAAGCCGAACATTTTAGCCCAGATGTTTTAGAGCATCCAACAAGTTTTACGCTTAGCTACAATGAAATATACTACAAATAATTTACCGGAGTATAAATCTATCATGATCATCCCAATAAAACATTAAATCTCATAGTTGAACCTACCATTCACTCCTTTTCATGTCAAACTAGCAAGGACGACTCTATCAGTTGAATCCTCATAGTTGATTCAGTCTAACCACTGATAGACAGGCTGAGGCAACCTCAGCCAACCACTGACAACTCTATCTCAAATTAGTTAGACTACTAGTACCATTCAATTGTTGAAAAAAAAAAAAAAAAGGGAACGCCCGCGAGCATTTCTCGTGGACGTGAACTGCGTGAACGTTGGAAGGACAATATTCATCAACATTCAGAAACGGTCCAAACAATTCATTTTGTGAGCCGCGTGATTTGGGGCTAACGGCTATCAGGCACCATTATGGGCCGAGCCGTTGGAGCTTTTATGGGCCGAACTTATAAATAGTTTTTGAGTAGCCCTCCATCTCATTTTATTTCTATTTCCTATTGATCTTTTTATGGGCATCTGAAGGTAATCATTGGATTGCACCTCCACGCGATCATGCTTGTGGTAGGAGGATCGGATCCAGATCGCCAATAACCTGCACGAAAGGGAAAATCTGATCCTTAGGGCAGTATCTAACACGCTTCGGTCCTGGTTTGATCCATATCTTGTCTTTTATTTTTTACTTGATTTATGTATTTAAATTTTTATATTATATTTCTAGCAATTTCTAAGAAGGATATTTTTTAAAAGAACAAAAATATTTTCCAACAGCTAAGGATCAGAATTTTACTTCTTTTCTAGAAATTGCTAGATTTTCATTGTAAATGCCATTTTGGTTTTATTTTCTTAGCCAATGACAAAAAGCAGAAATAGGTGCCCATGTTTATTGGTTAGAGAAAGGAATTGGTGATGCTCGTCCAGATCATGTGCTAAATCTTATTTCATTATAAGGTCAAAACCTTCTTTATTTGGTAGTTATATAAATCATAGTATTGTTCTGATGATTATAATAAGGTGTATGAAATAATGCTGGTTATTTTTAATTTTATTTTTTAATTACTTGTATGATGTTGCCATAGATTAACCATGGATTTATTGGCATATTTTCCACAAAGTAGACAAAAATCTAAACATATGAAATAATGCTGCTTGCAACTTTCTTGTGTTGAAAATTCTTTCAGATTTTTTTTGTAATTTTTTGTCATGTTATGGCATTAAATTTTATTAATATAAACTGTTTAAGCATGTTTTATATTTCAGGATTAGGATTCTAGGATTGATTGATGTTGATAATTTTGAATTATTCCCATGGTTGTCTAATCTTTAAATTCAAATCTAACATTCATATAATTGAGGTCTTTGATCCCCATGATGGTGCGGGACCATTTCTTTTTTCTACAATCTGATGACACAGACTAATTTGTGACAATCTAAATTTAAGTTTGAATAAACTAGCTGTGCAGTTGAGAATGAATATAAAATAAAAGAGTTCTAAAAAAAAAAGGAAAATAAGGAAAGCCAGACTTCCTTAGACAACCTTCTATCCGCTGGCTGTTTGAGTTGGCATCTTGTGTGCGTACATCAATAGTGGGATTTGATAATTCAATTCACTAGACTTCAACTCCTCATATCAAAAGTGGGATTTAGAAAAGCTGAATGTGATGTCTTGTTTGTTTCAACTCATGCAATCTATACTAGCAGCGCTCTCCCATTTTTCTCATATTGCCGAGAGGTGGAGACTTGCTAGTTTGGGATTGATTGAAGTCATGAAGGTATAATGAGATGACACAGACTAATTTGTGACAATCTAAATTTAAGTTTGAATAAACTAGCTGTGTAGTTGAGAATGAATATAAAATAAAAGAGTTCTGAAAAAAAAAAAAAAATAAGGAAAGCCAGACTTAGACAACCTTCTATCCGCTGGCTGTTTGAGTTGGCATCTTGTGTGCGTACATCAATAGTGGGATTTGATAATTCAATTCACTAGACTTCAACTCCTCATATCAAAAGTGGGATTTAGAAAAGCTGAATGTGATGTCTTGTTTGTTTCAACTCATGCAATCTATACTAGTAGCGCTCTCCCATTTTTCTCATATTGCCGAGAGGTGGAGACTTGCTAGTTTGGGATTGATTGAAGTCATGAAGGTATAATGTGATCTCTCATTGCAGAAGAAGGGAACACTCGGTTAGGGTATCGTTCCACTTCGCAATAACCAATCTGATAAGAGGATGAGAGATCTAATAATAGATTAACTTCATAATGACATGTTTAAATTGCTAGTCATGTTGGATCTTATGTTACGACTTGGTGTTTGTTTGTTGTGCTCACTTCTATCAATGCACAATAATACAATTAACTTTTATTTCTCTCTGTTTTTCTCTTTTAATTGCATTTGTTGTGCACGATCAACAACTTGCTAGTATTGATATAGAATATTTTTAAGTACCATGCTTCTAATTGTTAACCAGTTGTAGTTACATATTTTGTATGCTCTGTTTTAATGCTGACCCAATAAATTTTGATCTTCAGTAGGGGATTATGATTACAGAGCAACTGAATGTAACTATAACAGTCTAAGAAGACTTATGCTGATTTTGTGCTCTGGTGTTTAATTGATAGCGGTATTTATTGTGCTAAACAATTATAAGGGCCTAATGGCCATATGTGTGTGTGCACCCATGCATTTGGATGTTGTGATAAGGTATGTCATATAAATGCTCTGTTTTGAGTCTTTTGAAATCTATTGCCATGAGATTTAATAAAAGTTTCTATAATTTACTAAATAATCTCATGACAGTTGGAATATCCAACTTATTGTTTATCTTGTATTTGGATATTCAATTCTAATATATTTTGTTTGATTCTCTTATTTGAGGTCTAGTTAAAAAAAAAGTTATTTCCTTGAAATTTGTCAAATCCAAGAAAAATTTGGCAAATCAATTAACCAAGGGATTATCTAGGAGTAGAGTCCTAGATTCATCGAGGGGATGAGGCTTAAGCCCATTATTTGGTTACCAGCAGTGGATACCCAACCTCTGTGATTGGAGATTCAATATGGTAGAAACGAAGCTGATTGAGTGATCGTGTTAGAGCATAAATTTTTGAAAAATTTTTCATCCTATCCCTATGATGAGTGCTCTTATAAGTGACAAAGTAAATTTATGTAAGGTTGAGTCATCCTCTTAATGGATCCGAGGTAGGTTATCTGCAGGGTATTATCACAAATACCCTTGGAGGATTCACCTATATGAGAATCGTGAATTCTCATGAAAAATCAAGGTACTAAGCGTAAGGCCTTTAATATGCGCTGACCGCGTAAACCCAATTGATCCATACTGTGTAATTAGTAGAAGCCTGAGTCAAAGGACCTAATTCAAGGTCTAATCCACTATGGTTCCATCAGGTGTATACAATCAACACTAAGTGAGGTTCAAGTCACGGGACACCTCACCTATTGCGTAGTATAAGATGCCCTAAAATTTTGTTATATTTATTTTATTTTATTTTTTAACTTTTATGGGGATTGTTGGAAAAAGTTATAAAAAAAAGAAAAGGAAACGCCTTGCGTGAACGTTGGAACATTCATCAACATTCAGAGACGCCCAAACAATTCATTTTGTGAGCCATTTCTGACGTGATTTGGGGCTAATGGCTATCAGGCCTTTAAGGCCATTATGGGCTGAGCCATTGGAGCTTTTATGGGCCGAGCCTATAAATAGGGTCAAAATTTTGGTATGAATCAATAGTAGAATAGTTTTTTAGTAGATTTCTATTTTCTATTGATCTTTTCATAAGCATCTGAAGGTAATAATTGGGTTGTACCTCTATACGATCGTGCCCATGGTAGAAGGATCGGATCGAGCCGAATCGTTGTATCTTGAAGACAATCGACAATAGCCTGGATCGTTGTACCTTGAACCTTGAAGACAGATCACCAATAGCCTGCACGAAGAACAAAAATTTGATCCTTAAAGCAATGTCTAACACGCCTCGATCCTGATTTGATCCATATCTCGTCTTTTATTTTTTACTTAATTTATGTATTTAAATTTTTATATTATATTTTTAATAATTTTTAATAAAAATTTTTTTTTTGAAAGAACAAAAATATTTTTCAACATTAATTTCATTGAACCACCACTAACCATGCATCCAAGTGTGATTGACAGTCTGTACTTAAAAAAAAAAAAACCATGCATCCAAGTGTCACTGACCGGACATACAAATCCTGCACAAAATCTTTTTTATTTTTTTCGGTTGCATACGGAAACAACATTAAGGAAAAGCATGCATCACACAACAGAATGATCAGGTTACATTTTTTTTTTTTTTTTTTTTTTTTTGGGGGGGGGGGGTTGTTGGAGGGTTGAAGACCAACCCACAGCTTCAGATTTTTGGGATGTAGTGATGCACGATGCAAAAATTGCTAAGCAGAAGCATGTGACAACCAGGATATGCATTACAAATCAGAATGATCGGTTCAATTTTGATTTTTGTTTCTTTTGGATAAGAAGGAAGATCAATCCACAGCTCTAGATTTTTGGGATGCACCATCAAGAATCAAACCCTCAACCTTTGGTTGCTGAGCAAAACCAGAGCAAGCCCCAGTTCCATCTCAAGGTTAATAAGATGAAGGAAAAGGAAGTAACGAAAATCCAAAATACAAAGCGCAAGTAACTGAGCTATGAGCTTTTAATTTAACCAGGCTAATGAAAAAAGTAGAAAGAATTAAAATCAGACAAAAATCACATGCGCATACCAGCAATTCATGCCTGAAAATCAGCAAAACAGACGAAGCATGTTCTAGTTTTGTCAATCTGCTGCATCTCCTGAATCCTGCAATAATATATGTTTCTACACAGATGTGTTAGGGGTGAAATATATGAATGTTTAGTTCTATCAACAAATCATTTTTTAAAAAGATAAAATAAAAAGACACAGGAATGTCCAGCTGTCAAGATAAAGAAAATAATAAAGATTAATTTAAGCTCACTATAGCATTTTACATCTAAACATATAAGAACAAAGCTCTCATTCCACTCCCAAAATGGTATTTTATGTACAAAACCCCTGATTGTGAGTCTTTCGCTGACATACAGGATTCCTATAAAGATCAAATTACAGCATCCAAAAGCACTCCTCAACCATGAGCATTCCCTGTTTCAAGTTTTAAACTTAATATTACTTGACCTCGAATCCATGGGAAAAAGAATGAAACTAATAAGACAAAAACAGATACCTCTAGAAGATGGTGCACCTCTATGCTGGGCCCTCGGAACCTTGTCATGTGAAACAGTGGGAATCTTGGATATGATCAGAGAACTTTGCAATCCCTCTAGCAACTGTTGCATAAACATTATAGTGTTACTTCAAATATCAACAATTCGGATCTAAATAGCAAGAAATAAAATATTCTTCATGAAGAACTCAACTCAACTCAACTCATCTAAGCCTTTTCCCAACTACATGAGATCGTCATTCAAATTGCAAATAGTTATATTTTTTTTAATTATTTCTGTTCATATTAGTTTAGGTCTATCTTTACCTCTATCCTTACCATGGATTGTTAAATATTTTTTCACGAAGAGCTCATCTTTTTTTTTTAAAAAAAGGACAACCCTTCAGTTAGAGTTTGCATAAAAACTCTCTCTCTCTCTCTCTCTCTCTCTCACGCATGCACACAAGACCACGGGAATTAGTCTAGAAACCATCACCAAATAAACGAACAAGAAGAGGCTGATAAAGGCTGTAGATAAGAGAGGGAGAAAGATTAGGGTTTACTGCACAGGTAAAATTCAAGCTACAAAGTAGAATGGTTTCATAGTTTCAAACTATGTAATGCTCCAAATACTACTAATCTAATATGCCAAAAGATATGGTTGATAATTTGATCAGAATATAATTGCTTTCATTAAAATGGTATTGTTTGAGTATGGACAGAAAAGAGTTTGAATATGGACAGAAAAGAATCACTGAGCCTTGTTGAAATGGTTATAGCAATTAAAAGAGGAAGATAAGGCAATTTTAATGCAAAAAGCTTTCTCCAGCATATGTCAGAAGATTATTCTAAGCCAAAAACCACAGGTATAAAAATTATAGAAATAAGGGTGAAAAGATGATAATGAATCATATCAGTAATATAGCTTCTGCAACTAGAGGGTGGAACTGGTTTTCACATAGCTAGCTTATCACTATTGGACAGAACGCCTTTGTAGTAATCCACAGTAATTCCCAAAAATTGCAACGAAAATGTTGATCGATAAAGAGTTTCTAAATGCTGCCTATGGAATTAAAGACTATCTAGATCATATTACCTAAGGTCTACAAAACATGAAAAATAATGAATTATTCATCTCAGCATAAAGGAAAACTGAAATAACCCATCTGGAACAGTCTTTAACCTCTTATATGAAAAGCTTAATGTTTCTTGAAGTAGGCACCACAAATTATGAAATGAAATAGCATATATCATATAGATCCATGGGTCAAAAATTGTTAACAAATTGTAGAACTGTCTAAGCACCCTAAAAATGCAAGGTTCCTACACCATAAATATTTGTTAGATGATTTAATCCGATATATAAAAGGGGTAAGCAAGCTACAAGAGCTACAATACAAATATCAACTGTGAGCTATCAGTAGTAGGGTAACAATTAAAATAAGAATACAAGCAGATACCTTCTCAACCAAAGTTACCAAACAGAAAAGGAAACTCAGAAAATGCATCACCATAAGACAAGATATAAAGCAGAGCTTACCCTTGAGGTTGGTTGAATTCTGCGGTTGGATCTCCGAGGTTCAATGGCATCAGAGACAGCTCTCGCAGGATCTTCAGAGCCCTTAATTTCAGTTCCACTTGATTTAACTGTAGCACGTGTCACCTTTCCTTTTACTCCTCCGGCCTCAACAGCAGTAGACAACTTCTTAGACGATGGAGCACCAGGCATAGGTGTCACAAAAGGCTCTACTGCTGTTCCACGGCTAGTTGACAAAGGACCAGCTTCCAGTAAATTTTTCTTTCCTACGTTGCTCTCCTCCTTACTAGATGAAGCTTTGACATTTAGTAAAGAACCAGGACCGCATTCTCCACCATTTGAAACAGGCACAGTAGTGAAGGATGTACTTTCTCTCTCACCTGTACCTCTCGCCTGAGTGTTCTGTGATTTTACAGATTTGAGCCCCCTACGATTAGATTCACTGGCTCGTTTTACTCTTGCATCCCCTTTTGAAGTATTTCTCCATAGGTGGGATGATTGTGGCATCAAATACTTTGCAAATTTAATAGAATCATTCCCTTCACTTGCCTTTTCAGTCTTATCTGCAGTGTAATGCTTGCTTACTTCCATAAATTTTCTTTTCTTTCCAGGCTTAGGTACACCAAAGACCACTCTTGATCCTCCTTTCTGCAGGCCAGTCCGTTTTGCTTTCGGTGCACCAGAATGACTTTCCTCTCTTATATTCTTTCCAACAGAAAAGATCGTATCCTTGGAAGATAAATTTAGCGATCCTGAATCTTCAGGTTTCCTAGAATCAGCACCACACATATCTTGCGACATAATCCCTTCTCCTTTGCCATCAATTCCTGAATCAGTCTTGCCTTCAAGCCTGCCAAGCTTTTGTCGTTTCTCATAGGGAGTATCACCCTGATAATCATCATAAACAAATCAGCCCAGTGAAACTGATAATGACATGACTGCCCAAAAAGGCAATTACCATCACATCAAAGATCCCAAGAAGTATCAAAGAACTATATACAAACCTCACAGGATTCGACCATATTTCTTTCTCTGACATGGGACCACAACATCCATTGACCATCTTTCCAAATGAGGGACGGCCGAAGATCCCAAGCTCTAACACTTGATGAATCACCTCCAGCTGTATATAAGCAAATAAGTGCAACATATAGTTTCTTCAAATAAAAAAAGGCACATAATGCAAACACAACTTGGGAGGGAAAAAGAATGTGAAATGTTTTCCAAAATACAAGCCCAAGGAGGCTACATAAAAAATGACAATAATGGAACAACGGTTTAAATTAAAAGAGCGATCATCATCCAAGTCAACTTTTCGGTACCAAGTGGTTGTTTGGTAATCATTAATTTCAAGACGCACCATAATGTAAACAGCATGAGTGAACCATCAAAATCCTCTTTCTGCAGACCAACATGAGGGTGTCCATCAGAAACCATTTGAAATAATTATTGTTCTTTTGTATAGCTCTGCTCGTTGAAGATTGATGAACTCTATCCAACACTACCCCTTCTAGGTGTTTCCTCTTATTCATTTTACAAAGGTCATACCCTAGCCAATTACATAGATCCATCATTGAATATAATCAGGTTATACATCTCCTGGATGTTGTGGAAAGTTGCTCAGAAATCAGTCACCACTCAGCAAGCTCCATGCTGTGAATCTCCTCCTCAATTGAACAGCCAGCCATCTGTTTGATTGGCTTCACGGTAACTATGATTGCAGCAGCTAATTGAAAATTTCTGTTCCAAGTTCTAGGATTACATCTAAGAACTTTCTAAAGAATTCCATGACAAGCAGACAGCTGACCACAGTGGAGGAATTGTCACAACTTTCTTCCTAATTTCATCCACATTGTGAATTAATTACCCTTGATAAGTTAATCATAAATCTTGGTTTAACATCTATATGAAAGAAAATATTAAATGATATCTGGGAGAAGCTGTTACAAACATGTTTTGGAAAATAGAAACAAAATTTTATCAAAGGTGTTGTCTTGTGCAATCCCAACGATCAGCCGCATGTAGGCTTCACCAAAAATAGTATCATAGAAATCAACATTGTTACGGTCAAGATGGGAACATAAATCATAGAGGGGATTGGATCAGATTGGATAATGGATTACAAGAGATTTTTCAGATTTCTGAAAGGAGATATATATATATATATATATATATATATATATATATATAGAAAAGTGAGTAACAAGTCACAAAAAAGAGGAGATATCCAATTATCATCAAGAAAGCTATGGCGGTTTTTAGCACATTAAAGAAAGAACGCAGAGTTAAATCTGCTTAAGAAGAAAAAACAGGGTTGAGGAGAGTGAACTGGTAGAGAATAATAGTAAAATAGAATATAAGAGAAAGGAACAAGAGGGCTGCAGCACATTATTCTACTAATCTGCTTCACAAAAAAGTTCAGTCCATTGTGCTCCCTGCAGACATATATAAATTGTTTAATAGGTTCTACTGAGTTTTCCTTCTCTTATGTATAAACAGCCAACCAATACTTAACTATTATTGAATGAACCAGATCTTGGATTGATACAGATCAGAATTCTTCACATTAGGAAAGTAGGTAGCTAACAAATTATTACTATGATGAAACCAGCTAGCCATTCATTATACCCAATTTAAATTCAAACAGAACTCTTTAAAAGGAGAATAATTCAAGCACCACATCCAAAACTCCCCTGAATCATCCTTGAAGTTAGCAAAATAAATTCTAACTGCAATCTGGAAGATAGCCACCTAAAGTTAAAAATGACCTAGAAGTTCAAGAAAATGCCTGAGCATCCGTTCTTAAGCAGTGCACAAACAACCTGTTAAGTGGATCCGGTCATCCAATGGATCGGATAATTCAAGTTTTAGAAAATGAAATCCAAAAGAAGATTGTCCAATTCTTACCAGCGCTCAATTAGGATCAGCGTCCTTCGATCCAGGCGGTATGACCAGGATCATGGATCACCCAATTTTAACAACACTTATTTTCTAAGGGCTATTAGTTTGGCTAGATTAGAGGTCACAGTTGCAAATGCTACAACTGAATTGCAGGCATCCAAAACAACTTTTGGATGCCTGCAATTGTAATTTGAGTTGCATTTGAACTGTAGAAATGGACCCAAATCTTGTAATTGAAAATACAGGTAAAATTAGCTGCAGTTTCGGTTATAAGATTTATTGAAATTGGAATCAACTCTTGAAGGAGTTCCCTTGCCACTCTCCAGCTAACAAAATTTCATAATATAATTTAAATATATTAAATTCTAATAAATATATTATAATACTGGTTAGGTTCAAGTTATATCTGGTGTAACTCATAGAGCTACACCATTTTGGAATAGGAGGATGGAGGACCCAAATTGATGAACCGTTTTCCAACCATCAAAATTTGATATTATAATTTTAATATACTAAATAATAAATATATTATAAATGGGTTAGGTTCAATTTACACCAAATGTAACTCATAATGTTTACACCTTTTTCTTTTTTGAATTAAACAGTGAGGATCCCACATTGACGAATCTAATACCCTTTAAATTGCTTATACCAGAAATCATGTGTTTTAACAACCCCTAGCCTACGCATCAAAATAATAAAAAATTGAACAGTTTAAAAAATACAAAATAACATGTTTTCTAAGGACATATAACCCAAGGGTCCTAAATCACATAATTTTTCATGTATAACCATCATAACTCTTATAAAATATATTATTTTATTATAATAAAATATAAATTATATAATTCAAATAAACTTTCAAACAATATATTACTATAATAACAATTATTATAATTTTGATAATATAATTGTTATCATGATGATATAATATATCTATTTAGCTATTGTTGTATCATAATGATTCTTAATCTATATATAATAATCATAATTATTAACAATATCTATTATATGATAATTATAAGTTATTTTAATAATCTATATTAAAAATATATTTGTGATTATAACAACATATATAATTATTATAATATCAAAATATTTTATAACAATATAATCATTATGTAACTACATTGTTTCCAAGTGGGTGACCATACCAAATCATTTACAGGCATCATACAACTTTGCAACTTTCAATTGCATACTATCAAAAAAAAAAAAAGCAACGCAATTGGAATCACAGCATTTTTCAACTTGGGAAACGCATGGCCCCTAAATATCATACATTACCTATATTATTCAATGTTAACCTATTAGTTCTTAAAAGTTCAGTTAAATATAGTATTTTATGATGTAGCATGTCATCCTATCCTGTATATAGTATGAATTGATATCCTGTAGTCTAGTACGAATTGCTTTTTGAAGAGAGAGTTTTAGTTTTGATGGGGCCAATTAACCCTATGAGAGAGCCAACAGATTTGCCAACACAGGGGGTCCACAAAGTACCCGGTGACCTTCCCAATCTCAAAGCCAGTGTTCACACGTGTCAGGCGTCCAAGAGCCCCTTCTCAACAAGAACCAGGCTCCACCCCAAAAGTCAACCCAAGTAAAGTGTTAAGTGTCAGGATCCCATCATTCCATCTCACACTCTCTCTCTCTCTCTCCCTCCCTCCTTCACTCTGGTTCGCGTCCCTCAGGTTCACATCCCAAAAAACAAGGGAGGTTGAGGGAGGGATGAGACCAAGCCAAGGCTGGTCTCATTCCCATGCCAGAGGCACCTCTCCCGATGAAGGCCACCAGGCGAGAAGGTGACGTTGGAGGTGAAGGGGGCCAGTAAACCCCATCTCCCTCTCTCTCCCTCTCTTTTTCCTACTACATCTCAGAGGCGGACCAGCCCAGGACCTTCCACAACTTCAGCTTCGGATGACTCCAGGCGATCCGACCTCATGGTCCTGCTCCCAGCAGCTCCAGTGACCCAGCTCCTCCACGGGCGACCGTCCTTGTCCCCGACTCCTGGGCCGACGCTAGCCCCGAGCTCGACTCCAGCGTCGATCCTACCGACGCCAGCCTCGGCTGCCCACTGCCGAGGCCAGCCCCGAAATCCCGACTCCAGCGTCGATCCTGCCGATGCCAGCCTCGGCTGCCCACTGTCGAGGCCAGCCCCAAGCTCCCAACTCCAGCGTCGGTCTTGCCGATGCCAGCCCCGAAATCCCGACTCCAGTGTCGATCTGCCGATGCCAGCCTCGGCTGCCCACCGCCGAGGCCAGCCCCAAGCTCCCGACTCCAGCGTCGGTCCTGCCGACGCCAGCCCCGAGCTCCCGACTCCAAGGCCAACGCTAGCCCCGAGCTCCCGACTCCAACGTCAGTCCCGCCGATGCTAGCCCCGAGCTCCCGACTCCAGGGCCGACACCAGCCCCGAGCTCCCGACTCTAGCTTCACCAACAGCTGTCCCTAGTCCCTGCTCTCGGTCTTCCCCGACGGGACCCGACTTCGGAGTCCACGAAAGATTTTGACTCCCGAAGATGCCAGCCTCGACTGCCCACTGCCGAGGCCAATCTCAGCTGCCAGAGGACTCGCACGATGGGGAGAAGACGGCGACGTCGCTCCAGCTTTCGGTCCCAGCCTTCTCCCAACTCCGACTTACTCCAACGTCCTCGGTTCCAGTTCCAAACCCGGGTCTGCCTCCCTGTAACGACCCGGGCCCACGGGCCCGTTTCGTTACAAGAAGCAAGACGGACAAGGTCCACACCAACTTGGCCACCTCAGCCCAAAAAGGGATCCAATTGGTGCCTTGTCCTTACTTTACCACATATAAACCACTTAACCAACTCCCAATTTCCCGATGTGGGACTATTGGGAGGGTTATCACAATCTACCCCGTTACAAAGGCGACGTCCTCGTCGCCAGGGTCAATTGATCACAACCACCAGGCAGGCAGGATTCTAGAGGTGGCCCCCACATGTTCAAGAGGTGGCTCCCATCAATGTAGCACTCTGCCCTGTGGCCCCCACAGGTTCAAGAGGTGGCTCCCATCGATGTAGCACTTTGCCCTGTGTGGCACTTAGCTCCTGCCCTTTCGTTACAAGAAAGCAAGACGACAAGATCCACACCAACTTGGGCCACCACAGCCCAAAAAGGGATCCAATTGATGCCTTGTCCTTCTTACTTTACCACATATAAACCACTTAACCAACTTCCAATTTCCCGATGTGGGACTATTGGGAGGGTTATCACACTCCCCGTCCTCTGTTTCGGCCGACGCTCGGCTGCCGACTCCGCAGCTAGCTCCAGCCGTACCTGACTTCCTGCTCTCGAGCTGCATGGCCTCGGCTCTGGATGCTGCCAACTCTGGCCCTCGGCCCCGCTTCTGGCTTCCGACACCCGTCTGCTCCCAGCCTTTCGTTGCCTCGGCCTCGACTGGAATGAGGCTTACGTGCATGATGTTTACGTGCACGTAATAAGGAGTCCATAATATACATATAAAATAAGAAGAAAGATAGGAAGAGGGGAGCTAATGCTGTGGCTACCGCTTCTTGGCATATGAAGTCACACACAACGATCACCCTTTCAGGAGCTACGTGCATTCAGAAGCACCTCTAGCTAACCTCTCGGCTAGGGTCCAACTCGGTCACCCGGGTTGCACCCTTGGCTGTCCTCAGCATCGACTCCAGGACGATCTCGGCAACCACCCAGCGGTGCCCAAACAGCCACATTGTGGGGCCCATATGCTTGGCTTCACCACTGTCCACACATCCTCCTGTTGTCCGCACAGGACAACAGAGGGATGGCATGGGAAACATTTCTGGCAAGCATCGTAACGGTTGCCCATGCCCTACAACAACTTGCAGCTGACATCTGCATCAAGTGGCCATCCACTCTGACAGAACTTGACCCACCAATTGCGCAGCCTCCTACCTTTGCCGAAACATGGCCTATAGCTCTGACAAGTCACAAGGACGCAAGCCCCACTGGTGCTGCCTTTGCCATAAATGCTCTGACAAATGATCATGCCCAAGACTGGCAGACCCCTAAGCATCAATAAAATGGGTTAGAGGAACCCCCGACCAGGTAACTCACTACCACTCCATGCTCATACTCACGAAGAGCTCCTCTCTAAATCTCTCTCTCCTTCGAGCTTTCTCGAGCTCACGGCTGTTACCCAGAGCACTGACTTGAGCGTCGAGGTCCCCGCCGGAATCTCTGGTCCCCGAGGCTTTTTGCAAGCTCCTAAGTGCGAGAAGCTCGCCGGAAGATCCTTGGCTCGCCGAAGAAGATGACCGGACGCTCGCGGATGCTCGAGGAGGGTGATTTGGCGACAACAAGTTCCATTCAGTTTACACCTATCTTAGTCTGACTGCAAGCTTAAAATAAATGCTTGGGGGCACTGGTTATGCACACATCATAGTTGCCTGATCCCACTATAGCTGGGTTGGCAACTCAACAACCAACCTCAGTGTACAGCATAGTACCACCTTACCAATCCATCCTAATAGTCCTGGTTTATTGGATCATGGGAAGAAGCTTTAGATCTGTCCATTGGACTGCTCTCTTCTTAGGATGGACCTAACAAATCTGGTGCACAGGACACTTAAATTTGATAGATTCACTGCAACCGAAGCAAATGACACCTGATGGACAACCATTGATTCCATAGTTTCTTAGGCTCCATCAATATAACTTGATTAACTTTATCGCTTGCTAAAACTTTCTTAGGAAAAATATGACATCAAAACTATAATCAGAAAAGCATTTTTAGAGTTTTTTTGGCATATGTACACCACAAAAACCCATCATTAGCTTATTTACCCCTTTCAAGTAACTGATAGTGCATTTATATCCCACCAAAGATTTGAAATTTGCATATGTACCTTTGCTATTATTTGACATTCACTTTTGTCATCATAGCCATAGTCTGGCTAGGTTAAAGACTAACTCAGCTTGTCCATTTAGCTCATTTGAAATCTGAAAACATTTTTTTAAAAATATTTCAAGGGTAATATTCAGAATTTTATGCCAAATGTAAATGTTTTTTTTCCCTTTTTTGACATGCAAATTAAATGACTAAGCACTATCAAAATAGCATTAGAAAAAAAAATCCTAGACGAGTTAAATGAGGAGATAGTACAGTTAGTTATCAAGAGGATGCTATCTAACTACACAATACGTATATGTACTTTCCAAATTCAGCAGGACATACATACAGGTTTCATATTTCCTATCCAATAGAAGTCAGTACGCAGTCATAAAAAAGACCATATGAGAAAAATTGGTTATGTATGCAGGTCTGAGACCAACTCGATCACAAAAATAAGGCAGATGCCAGCATATTAAGATATCAGGATTAGGCCTTCAAGGGACACACCTGGAAAATGGATGGTAAGCATTGTTTCATCACTTGGGCTCTTTTCGGTGACAATCCCTTCTCGCCAACTGAGAATAAAAGCAACCACAAAAATTAGGTGAGGATAATTATGATCTGATAATAAAACAAAATGTTGAAACAGATAAATGCCGTGTAAATATGCACAAATAAACACAGCGGCACATAAATACTGCATTCAAACATAATTATCTCATATTTGTTTTAAGTCATGAAACTGAAAGTAAGATTTAAGAAAACATATATTAAAATAAGGAGAAATAAGTGGTAAGTATTGACTTACCAGAGAAATGACCATTAAAGAAGATCAATGGCAAAAAATTCTTAAATGCTATCCTAAAACATGTAGCAATTGATTTGTCATTAAATAAAAATTAGGAATCAGAAAATAGAATAGTGGTTTGTATCTGACTAAGAAGGGAGAAGAAAACAACAGGAAGATGAAGAAGAGTGCACACCCAAAATATGCACCACAAAAAGAAATAAAAATTTGGGTAATTATAGGAAAAAACAGAACTCTCTGCTTACCTGATTATTTTTGTAAAACAATGAAGAGTGCATGCTGAATTTGGAAAGGTAAAAAAATAATTTAAATGACAGGACTTCTCCATGACAGGACTTCTCCATCTAGATGCATTGCCTTTATGGATCAATATATAGCCCACTAAAGTTTGAGGACACTTTACAACCAGCATTCATGCATGAGATGGGAAGCAAGCACAGTACCCATAAATCATATTGGCAGGTAATAATAATTAAGCTATTAGTTGCTAGGTTTAAGTCCATTCAACCATGGGAACTCTCCAAGATGTCTCCGGACAAGGGCAAAGCCTAAATGAAGAGAAATATGCCAGTGGCAGCAGATCCATGTCAAGTGCACAAAATATATACTAAAGAGGAAAACCTAACTACCTCTGAACAAAAAATATTTAAAAATTGAAAGATGAGGAGACTGCAATTTAGAATTACAAGATGAATATCATGAAAGTTGAGATGTGATTACCAACTTCCAACAATCTCACAGTGAGCTTTTCTAACCTAGGGTCTAAGGTAACCAATAAAGCAAAATAAAGAAATAAAAAACTATGCTTACCCATCCCTAATCCATGCATCCACCCTATCTCCAACTGCCCAGGCATAATTCCCTACAGCCTCTCTGCGTCGCTTTCTTGTGCCTTCAGGTTTCACCGCAGTTATAGGATGAGCAACACGTATTCTAGGAGCTTTATCAATTTCACTCTCAAGTGGTATCCACTCTGTCAGCCGACCAGAGCCTGCATACAAGGAAAAGTGAATTGGTCATAACAACGAACCAATTAGAAATGGCCCATTTATACAATCAAAATAAAGAATGGAATAGCTCGAATTGACTTAAGAAACAAAGACTACATTCGTAGAAGATCAGAGCATTCTGATAGCCAAAAGTTTTCTCCTCTAAGGAGATGTAACTGGTGCTATTTAAAAACAGCTGTTTACCTTCATCAGGAAGAAGATTATTGCAGCAGACCAAAGCTTTACCCTCTTTAACATCAAGAACCTGTGCAGAAAACCAAACCCTTCTGAGACCATCCTCATCAGCCACAACCTGAAACATTTAAAATAGAAGTTTTAGGTAATCCTCATTCAAATTACAAGGGCAGTACAAGAATCAAGAGTAACAAAGAAACCATTTCTTCCTGACGGTTGCAAAATTTAAAACCAGATTTCAAAAAGTCAAGAGATAACGAGAAAGAACAAATAGAGGCTGAAGCAAAAGCAACCTCAGAGACAGTCCATGGTCAGGTGGGTCCCTTGTTACATAGGGTCCAAGGTCCAACCACCTAGGTGTCCACACCTGGCAGCCTTTCTTCTTAGCATGCACTCAGACAATATGCCTGGCCTAGTCAACTAGTGCTGGATACATGCCCTTGCCTCTTCCACTAATGTCTTAAAACATAAACTTAATGACTAGCAAATTAAAAGTCATGCCATTTTGTTTCTAGCTTTTCGTTAAAATTATTCATTGTTTCGTAGAGTTGCTGATTGAACTACTTGAACTATTGAGCATGTTTTTGGACAGATCACTACAATAGGTGAATAATTTATCCATATTATATAAAATGAATGTTTTCCCAGGATTGTCATTGTCTTCATCAAGTAAAACCTTATTTAGAGAATAGTATAATAATGGCACATTAAATGTAGACATTAAAACAATCATAACAAAATTGCTCAATTACCTTATCTCTTTCAAACACTACAAAATCAGTGCTCAAACAAATGTCGACAAATCTCAAATATACTGCTATATTTCTATGCACACATCTGCAAATACCATATGTCTAGCTACACTAAAATAGGCCCTAACAGACATGTATATGTACTTCCAACTAATTATATTTCTTTTTTCCAATAAATTCAAAACTTTCATTTACTTGTCATGTATAAATATGATATTGATATTCCTTTTCAATACAACCCACCCAGCTATTCACCAACCAGCTATGCAGCCCCTTGACCACCCACTAACAGAAAGCAACTTTTAGAACATCACCTTTAAATTAAAGAAAGAACCATCAACAGGAAAACTAAAAAGATCTGGAAGTTTCTACTACACATCACACATGTAGACATTATAAATTCTAAAATGATGCCTCTTGGAAGATCGAACTAAAACAAGAATATGCATATACCTCAACAAGAGATCCCTTCTGGATGCTATTTCCTTTAAGATTGCTTGCCACAGTATCTCCTTTATGTCTATCAGTTGGAACAGTTACTGATGTGACTCCTAATTCTGGTAGAGAAAGCCAAATATCAACCAAATTGAATCCTCAGATATACCATCTGCAATAATCACAATTTTTTGAAGAATTGCAAGTTTAGAATACCTTTGTTATTTTCCTCTGACTGTGTGGTCTGTTCGCTATGGGAAGTTATGCCCTCTTCATTGGTAATTTTCTGTATATCTCTATGGCCTGATGGCCGCTCCTTAGATTGTTTAACAGATATTACATGATTATCAGACACCTCTACACCCAAATTCTCCTCTTGATGCAAGCCATTTGTTTTCATACGTTTCTCGATGGTTGTGTTCTGAATTTTCCAATAACCTTCAGGACCAGCTTCCACCAATTCACTGATAGTAAATGGTAAGGGATCCCCCATTGCAATGACTCTTCCAGCCTGTGAAACAGCTTCTGCAGCCAGTTCTGCAACTTTAAATATGGCATCTAAGTTCTCTGCCCGCTTGGAGGCAGCAGATGCGACTTCCACCCTTCTTCTGGCTGCCTCTCGTGCAGCAGAAATGGTTGAACTAGATACATTGACCTTTTCCTTGCTCTTCAAGATTGAAAAAGGAGTAAACCTTGCCAAATCCTTTCCTACATCAAGACCAGTTTCAGAATTTTGTCCAGAATGTCCACTTTTAGCAGAACTCAGAGCTTCATCTGCCATCATCTTAGCCTGCAAAGCAGCCTCTGATGCAACCTTAGCAGCTTCTGCGGCCACTTTTGCAACAGAAGCAGCTGCTGCAGCTGCAACAGCTGCAGAGGCAAGTTTCTCTTCGATTTCTGGAACTAGGCCAGATTTCTTTTGGACAGCTAGCTGACTCCATAATCCTTGGCTGTGCCGGACTGCAGCAGCAGCATGAGCAGCAGCATCTCTGCTTGCAGCTTTGACTGCTCAATTCTACTGCACATCTCCTGGGAAAGAATGGACCTCTGTTCACCATCACTATTGTCAACTATCTGGAAATGAGTAGGAGAGGTGATGTGAGATGAAGCTGAAACAAGAACAGCAGGGGCAGTGGGTAAAGTGAAGCCTCCAGAAGCTGGTAGATGCTTAGTCACAGCAGTGGTGGGAGCAGGTTCAATTTGAGGTTGAGGAACCAAAAAGATTGGCCCAGGCTCTTCAGGCACCGAACCCTTCTTCCTCTTTCTGGACTTCTGAGCAGCAGACGCACTCCTTCTACTGGCAGATATTGCTGCCTTCTTTTGGATTTCAACCTGCACAACAGATGCTGCAGAAACATTCATAGGAGCCTGAGTAGGCAGCAAAGTATTAGGGGACACAAGCTGCATATTGGAGGCACGGGGTCTAGATGATTCCCTCACAGGTGTTACTTGAATTGTTTCAGCAACAGGTATTGCAGAATATTGTGAGCTAGAATCTAAAGTTGAACTTTGTGATGAAACAACCCAGGAACCCAGACGAGGGCTCTGAGAAACCCATGGTGTAGTGTTGCACGTATATTGCCTCATTTGAGAAGACTGATATGATTGCATGGGAGATACAGCCTGATTGAAGTCCGGTTGTGTGCCTCTTTGCACATTAGAAGGCAAGGCATCATGAGAAGAAATACTCCACAAAGGTGATGGCAAAGACACAGTGGAATTTACTATAGTTGGAGGCACAACCTTGCTGCCACTTCGGCTAGCAGGGGTATTAAAGGCCTTACTTTGAAGTGGGCTAGACCTTGTTGCTTGTTCGGTAACCCTGGCACCTGCAAACATAAATCACCCCAACCAATCATATAGTAATCAGACAATGGTTAACAAGGACAACTTTACATCCAAAACTAATTACCTGATCGAGAATGTAGAGAGGCCTCAGGATTATTGAGAGGCGATTTCTGATTCTGAAACTTTTCTGCAGCAGCATGCCACACTCCCTCCCATAAGCTCCTTCCACTATCTATTTGGTCATCAACAACAACCCATCAGAACAGTTCAGAACAGGCTAAGATGGATATTTAAAAGTCATATTAATTAGGTTGTGCCCAAATACCGACCAGCTCCTCCAAACGCTGATGACATGCATGCCTCATCTGGTGGGATACCTTGACTGCAGCAACGTATTAAAACACAGCTTAACAAAAAACTCAATAAACATAAGAACAACAACAAACAGACCTAACAACTTACATTAATGATCCATAAACAAATATTTGTGCACGCAATTGTACTTGTTGTACATCTGTGAAAGGTTGGTGAAATAATGCTGCACTAGAAACTGAAGTATTCAAGTCAGGCAAATCAGATGTCTGAACAGTCGGAGAACAGGAAGCCTTCATAGTGCTGCCCTCAACATATGGGTATTGCTGCATCTCCTCCAACTGCACATTGCTGCTTATGGTTGTATCACTGGTAGGAGAGGTACTGCATGTGCTCCTTTCCCTTCCTTTTATCTGTTTTGGTGATGCAGTTCCTTTTGCAGTCCTTTTCGAAATGCTTACTTTTCCAGTTCCATGGCCAGATGCTCGCTTACTTTTAATTTCACCAGTGGTCTTGGTGATGCTCCTGTGCGGACTCCTTTCTTCAGATTCTTTAAGGCCACCTTGAAAATTCTCTTTTGAAACCTTAGAATTCAATTGCAAAAGCAACATTTAGTTAAAGGACTTAGCAGTTTTCAGGAAAATTTAAGGCATGATAACTAGTAAATATCTAATATCACATATGCATTTGTTTCTTCCATGATGTAAAACATCAGCATTTTACATTGCATCAGATTCCAGAATCATCCCTCAAAACAGACACAGGGGTTAGACATAAAGATCACATACATCTAGTGTGACCCTTAGGGTGTGTTTGATATGATGGATAAGGGGGGATATCCCCTAAATATTCCTCCTTATCCCCAAATGCTATAGCTACAGGGGATAGTGCTGAAAAAGTTTAACCAGAGGGGATAACCCATGTTTAACCATGGGCTGAACTTATTCCCTAGAGAACCCAGGAATAACTAAAGTTATCCCTGATGGCAGAGTGGTAATTTTAAAAAGGTGCTTATCCCCTCAGCTATCCCCTGGATAAATGCTATCCTGTACATTTATCCAGGATTGCCAAAAAGCTATCAAACAGCCTTACTACCTCAAGAGAAAGAGATGGAAAACCAGTTACCTGAGGAAGTTCAAAAGAATGCATGCTGGCAAAGGGTTTCCAATTATTTCCTGTGGTTTTTGCAGACAACTCTGCTAATGATCCAACCTCAAATGTAAAGCTTTTATCATCTTCAGATGCAGTACCCTCATTCGAAGCACAAGCACAGGATTTGACTTTACCAGCACTAATCATGGTGTCAGAAGATGTATGGGGCAAATCATCTGAATTAGGACCCGAATGCTCCAACAATCCTCCACCACCCTCTTGATGCTCCACTTCGTCTCGAGAATGTTCAGTGCAACTGATGACTGTGGGTGAACCACAGCTTGGTTCAAACGAAGTCTGAATGCTACTTCCCGGTTCCAGTAAGTGGGATTCCGAAATACTTCCTTGCATGGAGGAATGTGAAGACCTGTTTGTATAGCCACCTGATACATCATCTGCAACAGGCAAATGGGCTAATTATCTTGACACTTACTCTTGTTGAACTATACTACCTAAAGAACCAGGAAAACAACACATGAAAAACAGACATCATTATCTCACTAGAATTGGGCATGCGCAATGCACAAGTGAAAATGAGCAGTTGTGACTAAATTAAAATGACAACATACAAATCCATTGAGATGGTCTGTGGTTTCTCTGGAAATGGGTGTTTTTTTTCCTTCTCCCATGTAGAGAGAGTGTGTGTGTGTGCGCGCGCGCACTAAGATATATGGATTGAGCAAAGTTTCATCAGAGTTCTTCCATCCCGCCCCCCCAACCCCCACCCTTCTCCTTGCTACGTTCTCTCTCACATGTTCACACACAAGAGAGTTAAAAGTTGACAGAAGCCAGAAGTACTTCACATTATGTGATAGATATAAACATGCTACAATACATATCAGCTGTCCTAAATACGATGCACACTGGATGCCACACAAATAGGGATGCATGTGGGACAGACTTCAGCCAGGATATCCAAAATTATGAGTAGGATTGGCATACGGCCTGGTCCGTGGAATATTAAAATTGCCCATGACTCAGCTACGTACGTCATTACCCACCCACATACTGGACTTGTTTTGCACCACGACATTAACTAGAAATCAGTAAGTCATGTGAAACAGGGACGAGAAATTTTGAGCACAGAAAGAAGGCTAGATACCATGTCCATGTAAGGTCTTGCTACATGATTCTTTTCATCAATTATTTGCTTAAAGATAAAATTCTAGTTCCTTTTTCCTCGATCAACAAAGGCAAATTAATCTATGCACATCATCTGTTGATGACTAACTTTCATGAAACAGACATTAGAGATAAGAAAAGTGAACAAAGAACTGCAATCTTCACTTGTTTGAGGAAGAAACAATCAAAATCTGATTTATCAATTTGCGAAACATTTAAAATGAAGATGCAACTCACAGTTGGTTTCCTCAACAAGATTCTGCCTATCACAGTGATCTCCTGGAGGTATATTAGCCTCGCTATTTTGCTGTCCTTTATGGCAAGTACCAGGAGAAGACTCCCGTGCAGATGACAATACTGGCATCGGCTGCCTCTCCTCATTCTTAGTGGTTTCTGCTGTAAAGAAGGCAACATAGTTTTAAACAGAAGCAATTATCCTGACTTCCAGCCAAAACTTTCAAGATTTATAAATACTCAAACTAGCATACTTAAATGAGAGAAAGAAAAAGAAGCAGAATCACTTCTTGCCACAGTAACTAAGACATTACAGCCAAAAAATTTTAAGATTTATAAATATTCAAACAAGCAACTCCGCCAAGGCCGGTCCCAAACCCAGGTAAAGAAGGAGGGTTGCGTTAGGTGGCTGACAGCCATGTAAAACTCCGTTAGAATCCTTAAAACATGAATCCGTAAATCAAACTATGCGAAGAGCTAGACGTCTCCGTTAAGAGACGCGTTGCATCTGCCTCCGGATGTTTCGAAAAACGGGCAAAGGGTACCGCACCGGCACCTGGGTGCGGTGATAAGTGAGTAAAGGGTTCTGCACTATGAACGAGTGCGGATAAAGAAGTAAGTCCATGATAGTCAGCTTAGAGTAGCAACATGAAATATAGGAACACTAACAGGTAAAACTATGAAGATAGTGGACACTATGTTCAGGATAAAATAAATATAATATGCTTACAAGAGACTAAATGAGTAGGTGAAAGATCTAAAAAAATAGAGAATATAGGATATGAATTATATTACACTGAAAAATATAAAAAAATGAAGTAAAAATAATTATAGATAATAATTTTAAGGAATATGTTATTAAGGTAACTAGGAAAGAAGATCGAATTATATCACTAAAACTTATAATTGAGAATAATATAATTAACATAATTAGTGCATATGAATCACAAGTAGAATTAGACCAACAAACTAAGATACGATTTTGAGAAGATATAGATGAAGTAATGCAAGAAATACCACAAAAAAAAGATATATTTGGAAGGAGATTTAATGGACATGTAGGTAAACAGAGGGATGGATATGAAATGGTACATGAAGGATATGGATTTAGCGATAAGAATGAAGCCGATGTGAGCTTATTAGATTTTGCAGTGGCGTATGATCTAACAATAGCAAATACTTATTTCAAAAAAGAGATGAACATTTAATAGCATTTAAAAGTGGATCTAATAAAAGTCAAATAATTTTTTTCTTAACTAGAAAGATAAATAAAATAACATGCAAAAACTGTAAAGTTATTTCAGGAGAAAGTTTAACTTCATAACATAGGATAATGGTAGCAACATATGGATAAAAATGAAATCTAGAGTAAAACGTAAAACTATTAATTCAAAAATTAAATGGTAAAATTTAAAAGGAAAAAAGCTAGAATTATTTAAAGAAAAGTTAGTAAGAGTAATGACTATGAATATAATAGTGACCCCACCTTAATATAGGAAAAAGCAACTAAATGTATAAAAAAATAGCAAAAGAAGTTTTAGAAAAATCAAAAGGAGTAAGACTAGTAGGAAAGAAAATTTGGTGGTGGAACGAGGAAGTTCAAGCTGCCATCAAGCTTAAAAGGACAAACTATAAAATTTGGCAAGAGGCTAGGGATGAAGAAAGTCTTAAAAGTATAAGGATGCAAAGAAAGAAGTTAAAAAAGCGGTAAGTAATACCAAACTTAAAGCCTATGATGATTTATATAATAGACTAGATACGAAAGAAGGTGAAAAGACTATATATAAATTAGCAAAACTAAGGATGAAGATGAAAGAGTCTTAGTAAAAGAAGAAGAGATAAAAGATCGATGAAAAAGTTATTTTAAAAAATTATTAAATAAAAATAATTTGATAAATTTAAGGGTAGAAGGATGTGGTAACCTAAGAGTAACAAATGAGCATAAATTTTTTCGTAAATTTAGCATGCTTGAGGTTAAAAAGGCTTTGAGTAAAATAAAAAATGCAAAGACATTAGGACCAGATGCGATCCCTATTGAGGTTTGGAAAGGCTTACGAGAAATTGGAGTCATGTGGTTAACCAATTTATTTAATAGGATTGTAGCAACTAAAAGAATACCAAATAATTGAAGAAAAAGAATATTAATACCCATATACAAAAAAAAAAAGAGTTATTCAAAACTGTGCAAATTATAGAAGGATTAAGCTAATGAGTCATACAATGAAATTATGAGAGAAAGTAATAGAAAATCGATTAAAAGCGAAAACTTTGGTGTCAAATAATCAATTTGGATTTATACCCGAAAGATCGCCCATGAAAGTTATTTATTTATTAAAAAGATTGATGGATAAATATAGAGAAAAAAAAAACCTTCATATGATCTTTATTAATTTAGAGAAAGCATATGATAGAATACCTAGAGAAATAATATGGTGAATTTTAGAGAAAAAAGAGTTACCAAAAGATACATAGAATTGATAAAAGATATATATGATAGAGCAATAACTATTGTTAAAACAACAATAGGAGAAAGTAGTGAGTTTCCAATTACTGTAGGTTTACATCAAGGATCTACCTTAAGTCCGTATCTTTTTGTATTAGTTATGAATGAATTAATCAAACATATTCAAAATAATATCCCATGGTGTATGTTATTTGCAAATGATATAGTGTTGATTGATGAAACTAAATCTGGAGTAAATGCTAAGCTAAAGATTTGAAGAGACTTAGAATCTAAAGGTTTTAAGATTAGTAGAATTAAAATTGAATACATGAAATGTAATTTTAGTGAGAGTAGAAATACAAATGAAGAAACAATGAAAATTGCAAGCCAAGAGATATCAAGGAATAAAAAATTTAGGCATTTGAGATCAATTATCCAGCAAGAAGGTGAAATAGGTGAAGATGTGAATCATAGAGTTAAAGCATGATGGATTAAGTGAATGAGTGCTTTAGGAGTATTGTATGATCGTGCATCCTATTAAAATTGAAAGAAAAATTCTATAAAACTGCTATTAGGCCAGCTATGCTATATGGAACAAAGTGTTGGGCAATATTGAAACAACATGTGAATAAATTAAGTGTAACAAAAATGTATGTTAAGATGGATATGTGGTAAAACTTTAAAAGATAGAATTAAAAATAAACATATAAGAGAAATAATAGGAGTAGCCACAATTAAAGATAAAATGAGAGAAAATCGATTACGATGGTTTGGACATATACAATGTAGACCTTCAGATGATCCAATTAGAAAGAATGATCTTTTAACAATTCATGATAAAGATAGAGGTAGAGGTAAACCTAAACTAACATGGGCAGAAATAATTAAAAAAGATATAACTATTTGTAATTTAAATATCGATTTTGTCCTGAATAAAGCAGAGTGGAGGAAGCAGATTCATGTAGCCAACCTCATGTAGCTGAGAAAAGGCTTAGATGAGTTGAGTTGAGATAAATATTCAAACATACTTAAATGAGAAAAGAAAAAGAAGCAGAATCACTTCCTGCCACAGTAACTAAGATGGTACTATTCCCCCCTAAAGCCCCACCACCCCAGTCATATCCAACCAAGTGATCTAAAGTAAGATCTTCGTTACCAACCTATGGCACTTCCAACATTAATCGACACTGTTTCCTCATTCTCTTGAAAAGGAGAAAAAATTGATAACTCAGCATTCTTTCCTTCCAGGAAGAAGAGGAAAACATGGGTCCCTTCAAACCAGTTAAAATGTCAAAGCACAATTAAGTTAACTACAAAACACAAGTTTTTGTCTACAGAAACAGAATTTTTCATGGGAAAGAAAGAAGTTGCAGGTTACAATGGAATATTAAGACTATGCTCATTAGAATCAGATTACAAAACTCACAAACAAGGCCAGGTGTTGTTCAACAAATAATATGAATAACTTCCATCATTTTAGAAATTAAACTTCTAACGTCAACCATGATGAATAATATTTAGTACAATGACATATCAAATTACCTGAGTCATCCAGAACCATTTTACTAGGTGATGAGCCATCCAAGCCTGCATCAGCCACTGTAGTTGGCTCACTTGATAATTGGGAATCTAAGATACTCTTTGCAGCTGATGCCGATATTTTCACATCATTCTTATCAGAATGGATGTGCTCCGATGAAGATAAAGGCGACACTGCTAATACTTTCTGTTCTACAACCACATCCTCAACAAGAGCATCTTCAGAACATGATTGGTGGAGAACAGGCGGATTATTGAATGAAGTTGACTTGACACCAACTGTAGCAGGATCAGTGACTGATCAAAAGCACATGCATATCAGTTCCACATATGAAGAATCATGCCTAAAAAATGAAACCACTTACCAAAAAGAAAAATTATTCGAAATGAAAGGGAAAAGGCAACGTTTACCAGATTCATCCTGAATTAGTTTCCTGACTGGTGAACCATTGTTGTCATACCAGCATTTTGGGTTGTAAATGAGGCCTCTCCATCCATCTTCTCAGTAACATTGGAAGTGTCAATATTACAGCATGTACCACATGAACCAACAGATGGTGTTGTGCATTTCTTCCCAATAACAGAAATATCCGGAGGAATCATACTGTCATCATTGGACTCAACCTCTGCTGTACCTGCTTTCTTCATCTCATTTGATTTGTCATGAGTGGAAGACAAGACCCTTATTTCCGCATCACACTGTAAAGCAGGTGAAGGAGATTCTTTCAAAGAAGCATCTTCTGAAGCATTCAATGTAACACTTGATTTCTCAGTAGTATCTTTAAGTTCTTCATCCTCCACTTTCTTTTCTATAACAGTGGGTTTAGATTCATGAGAATCATTGTTGTTTTTGTCAGATAACTGGCCTTCAAGATTCTGTTTTTCTTCAACAACTTCCTTAAAAGGAACAAGTTCTTTTTCTTCTTCAAAATCAGTTTTATCTGTGCTTTCAATTGGCAGAGTACTTGCATGAAGATCATCGTCTTTTGAAAGAAATCCAGTTTCATCATGGCCAACATTCTTAGATGCATCCAGAGATACATTGGTGATATTTTCATTGCTAACTTCAACAGAATGATTCTCAATTTTCCTATCTCTTTCCACCTCTAAAGAAGACATCTCATTCACACGTGTCACAACTTCATCACCTGTCTCGTTATCTTTGTTCAAGGCCTTACCCTGGTAAGCAATAGCTTCTAATAATCCATCAGAGTTCGCTGCAAACACAGACTCACTGCACCCTTCATTTAAATACACCAAAGAATCCATAGATGGATCTGAACATGAAGAATCCTTCATGTTACAAAAATCATTCTCAACTGCATGGTCTTCAGAATGCTGATCGTTCATTTGATCATCTCTGCATGTGATCTGATTATACACCTTCTGAAGATTATCAGTTCGCAGACCTGATTTCTCAAGCATAACCTCTTTGTTTTCTTCCATTATTTTCTCTGAGAATAATTGATTGTTCAGCTTCCCAGCATCCATTCCAGATCTATCAATGGATATGGCTACAGGGTCATCTTCAGTATTCCTGCATTCAGTTCTTGCTTTAGTGCCTGCACTTGAAGCACGACCATGATCATCAGGTGCACTCTTCCTCGCTAATGCATCATCTAAACAATCATCACTCTGAACAGTCTCAAAGAACTCTTCAATAACTTCATCAGAAGTTTTATCAGCAATGTGTTGCTCAGGAACAACCTTTCCATCGTAGTTAAACTTCTCATCTAACAAACATTTATCCAGGTCTTTTTCTGATTTTTCAACTTTGCATGTCTGAGACATACCCTCAACCTGAGGCTCACCCCTAAATGCATCCTCATCTAACCCTGAAAGAATACTGTTAGATTTATCAGATGGTAGGGTGGGATATGGGTGTGCAATATCACTCATGAGAGAATTTTGGGAATCATCTTGTCTTGTCAAGGGATCCATTTTATCATCTGCCCCATTCAATTGATCATGCACATCTGAATCTTTAATAACAGCTTTTTTGTTTACCATCTCATCTTCTCCAACAGATTTCAATAACATCTCCACAGACTCAGAGGATGTAGCCTCAGACCAGACATTGTTATGTCTAGAAATGGAGCAAGATTCAGTAGCACTTGAACTAAATTCTATTGCACTATTTCCTGGTGAAAAGTCCTTCATCCAATTGTTTTCTTGACTTTGCATGCCAAGTAAAACGTCAGGTTCAACTAAATTGTCAAACCTCAAATGGACTTGGAGGTGTTCATCAAAATCAAATTTTGGTGTACCAAATGACCTCAAGCTTGGAGGAAATTTGTTGCTGTCCTCTCCAACTAGTTGAAGATTCTGGCTTGGAAAATCATTATCACCATAATCCATGGATGTATCCCTGCAACAAATTGAAATGTTTATATTCCGGGTAAGGTACACATAATAAGTCCACAAATTAGTTAGGCAGCTATGGAAAACATTCTACTTGGAAAAGTTGGTGACAGTTTTACCATAGAAGTTATAGAGGTATAAATAATTCTAGCCATGTTATGCCAATACCAGCCTACTAAGAAAATGGAATGCACTGTGCTTGTAGCGACATAAGAAATTGCTTGATTACACACAATACTCATACAATTTTAATAAAGTAATTGACAGGATAAAAAACAGGCCTGTAAAACCATTAAAAACACCCGAGAATGCAAAGACAAGCCCTATTTATGTTCGACCTGTTTTCACGTCATATTTGGCCATCCAGATTAGCTTAAAAAAAACATCCAAGAATACAAAAACAAGTCTTATTTATGTTCAACCTGTTTTCACATCACATTTATTTGGCCATCCAGATTAGTTTCAACAAAATCCTTATCGTACAGCCATCTAGAAAGGCACAGCTTCATGACAATGGTGCACTCATGGGCCATATTTCATCTCTTTATTATCCCTTTTACCTTTCCAAGCCCATTATTGATTCATAAACATAAATGTTTATAAGATTCAGGAAAGAAATCCATGCAGTAAAGTGAGATGCTACTAAAAATGAAAGCATCATGGTAAAATTGGTGTAACAAGGACCATGAGATCTTCTTTACAGGGTAATGTGTTTAGCTTCAGCCAAGAACAACTGATACATTCTTTGTTTTGTATTCCCTCGAGTATTCTATTAAAATACCAATACTTATATATGAAGTATGGAGGTAAGCAACTCAAATTATTATGTAAAAACACATATATAAGTCTATCCTAGCTTTGAAATATATTGGAACCCACCATCATTGACATGTTTTACATGTATATCATTGGAACTCAAAAAAAAAAAAAAAAAAAAAATTACGCAAGCTTTGACACAAACTGAAACCTAGCAAAATTAACATACTATAACTGTTGTAGCCTTAACTCCAGAGAGTAAAGCTACAAAATTTTGCAATGGAGACTCATGGTCAGCTCTGGTGACACAAAAAGTGTTCCTTTAACAATATCTGAGTTCCTTGTGCAACATCATACATGCTGGGTTCCCATAATGAATGCCTATAAGCAATTATATCAATAATGTTGTACTGCATGCATATTTATAAAACAGCAGACACAAGCTAGCAAACTAGTCCAGTTTTATTTATGTTTTAAGGTTGTATTTACCTCGTTTTTTTATTTTTCAAGATAAATATTTTTTATTTTTAAAGATTTTGACTATTAATCAGTTTTGCAATGAAATTATTCCCTTCAGCTCGAAAAATTATTTGATGCAGGCCAACTAGATGATCATAATGCAACCTAAAATCAAAGTTTCCATTCTTGTTTAAAAGTTAAATTCCAATTTGTAGTCGATCATGCATGACCAGCCTTCTTCCGCTAATGATCCAATAAGAATGCTAAGGCAATGCAGAAATCAAGGCACCAATTTCTCACTCACCATCCTCTTCTGGTAAAGACTACTGCAGTTACTTGGTAATCAGGACCTGTTCAAGGTCATAGACTTCATCACGGTCTGCAATATGTAGAGCCAACGGTTCTACCAGCAGAGTTACCTTGCCTTTCTTGGGATAACGAACCAAGTAAAACTAATCACATTAATAATAGTTCACAATTACTTGCTCATATAGCATTCTTGAGAAGAAAGTCTAGTAGGATGTCTCACGAGGTAATGGATGGGTTCTCGTCCCAACCATCAGGGTGAGACTATCCAACCATTGTTCCATGATCCTTAGTCCCAATCAATGCATCTTGAGACATCCCTCGTCTTACGTATTGGGACTAGATGGAATGGTGGCATATCCTATTACATGGAAAAAGCAGGACAGCCCTGTTCTATGGGATTTAAAACTTTGATGCAAGCATCATCTTTCAAATATAAATGCAAATGAGTCTTCACCGGGATTTTACAGATAAAAGTACCAGCATTGTGGCATGTTTGGTTGTGTCAGGTTATGATTTGCACCCTAAAAACGTATCATGTCGATAACAATTTAATTTGACTTGATTTGGCATAAAAAAAGCAAACAGATCACATATTTGCTCTCTCAACTTCCACACTGTCTCTGGTGTTGATCCCTTCCACTTCAATAAATCTCAAAGATCAACAAAAGATATTCAAAGGGTGAAAACAGGACTGAAACAGAGCAGCTGGAATTGATTCAAACCCTAAAAAATTTAAAACTTGGAATATAGATAAAAACTGAAAATCAACATCAGACATTCCTAAAATGATGTGCCCATGTAACACTGTTGTCAACTAACTCTACTTACATGAACTTCAAAACTAAGCTGTTAACCGATCTCATCCAATACCAACAGTGTTCAATTGATCAATGTATGTTCAGGTAGTTCTGTAGTGCAAACTGGCTGGTAATTTAATTAGCATGTGCACAAGATTTTTAAACTGAAATGCCTGATGACAACTGCCTAATTATTAAGCCATCTACTGCTCTCATAGAACAAGTATAATTGATTAAAAACTTCAAAACCAAGCAGCCTACCTCATGAGATTGAAACCGGTTATCTGGATCAGCTTGGCAATAAAAAGCACAGACACTTTTTTCTTTCAGCTTGGGTGATGTAAGTTTAATTAACCATACAGTTTGGGCTAGTTCAGACTGGTTGTCCCATGGTTCTCATAGCCTAGGGACACGTAAAATAGAAAGTAAGGACATCAACTGGTGTATCATCGGCCATACTCAGTAACTGGATATAAACTTAATCCACATGGCATACTGTTTGATTCAACAGAAATCATTCTCTGCAGTGAACTAAATATACTTTCATCATGATAGACTAGATGGTGGTGACCTGTGAAACCAGTGGATATGTTAGCAGTGTGTACGCGCGCGCGCGTGCATGCGTGCGTGACAATTTACACACGCATGCAGGCGGGCGGACACACAAGGAAAAAAAGAAGAATTCTCTCATCCAAGACAATTTATTGCAATAAAAGAAAACTAGACTGCTACGTAGCCAGAATCACGCAATTTATCTTGGCAAAGCAAGAGGGATACGACTGAAACTCTTACAGCACATCTTAGTAAGCCATACTTCCTTCCTGAAAAGAGATCGAGTTAAAAAAGCAAAAGAAAGAGCAGTAAAGCCATCAGTTCATTCATTCATTCCATGAAACGAATCAAAGATAAAATTTTGCATACAAGACAGAATAACAAGTCAAGATCGTCTACGCACTCAAATAAGCTCAATAAACAGAGAAAATTGTACAATTTTCAAAAAAAACCCTAATTTTCAGGAACGGATGACCGCGAAGGAGGAAAAAAGCAAAGATTCCCGCCACATACAATTCAAATTGAGCGAATCAAAAACCCTAATTTTCCCTCCACGCTAAACCACCGAATTATGAGAACCAGTGAAACTATAGGCAACTGGAGTGAATGTGAGGCGGTAAAAAGAAAAAGGAGCATAAGTACCGGAGCGAGAGTGCCTACGCATCCGCCACCCTCCATCCGGAGACGAAATCTTGGCCGTCGAGCGTCCGGACCCCAAATCCTACGGCGATCCGCAGACTCATTTCCCGATGGACTCGATTGGCGCCGGAAGGCTCCCCTCCGGGCACCAAACCCTAGCTCCACTATACCCCGACATGGACTCCCGAGTCCCGAGGCGGCGGACGGCGGCGGCGGCGGCGGCGGCTAAGTCTGGCAGGACTCCGAGAATTCTCCGGCGGATTCGTCGGTCGGTTTCGGGGCGAACTGGGAGAAAACAAAAAGCCCTTTCCTCTCGCACCCTTACCGTTTCTTTTCCTTGCGTAATCTCGCTCGCACGCGCGAATGAAGCGAGGCGCCGGTGGAGTGGGGGCGAATTTTATCAGCATGGAGAAGGCATCCGGAAAGGCTCGTGGTTTTGTCGTATAATTACGAGAATGCCCTGCTACGTCCCTTTCGCACGTGCGAGATGGCGAAAACGTTTTTTTTGGACGTAGGGATAAGGCTGGAAGCCAAGGGTCGGATGGGTCTCATCCAAGTGTTTTTTTTTTTCTTTTTTTTTTTTTTTTTTTTTTTTATACAAATGGGCGATCAATTAGTCTAATAAATCAATTCAGATAGATCAAAATACAAAATTTACTGCAAAACAGAAAGACAGGGGTCATCCAACCTCATATCCAATAACCAGCTTGCTCGACCACAGAAACCGTTGCCTAGTCAGCCGTCGAATTGGCTTCACGGTATATATGACGGATCTAGCAGTATCCATTTCCTACATGATAGACCATATGTCCTTGAGAATCGGGTTAGTGGGGGCTTTCAAAAAAATTCTCTTTCGTAGCCACCGATTGACCGTCATATAATCATCATCGATCGCTTAGGAGCATGAAGAATCTGAAAGGCATAAGTAATACCTGCCCAAGCATAAAGCTCGGTCATAGGACAGAGAAATCTATGATACCAAATCCATCCGCTGCCAATATAGCATGAGGCCCATGGATGATGAAGCAGAACCACAAATCTTTCATGGATACTCTCATCAAAGTTAATTTTGACGAACTCTGAAGGAGGCCTCCCAGGAAATGAAAACACGGACATCCAAGTGTTTGATGAAGTTATCTTGACCCTGTTTAGATTGTCATTTAATAAACGTGGAATGACAAAATTTAGATTGCATTCGATTATATATATATATATATATATATATATTGTTATTTTCTAATTTCTATTTAATAAGTGAGAGTAAATTTATTTTCTTTTATTTTTGTTAAAAATAATGTGTCCCAGAATAAGGATAAAAAATTAAAGAAAATACTATCCAATACCCTTCTTTAAACTTGGAGTTATCCTTTTTACAAAATTTTTTTATTTTTTATGAATTAAATAATTTCATTCTTAAAAGATAAGATAAAACTACGGATTACATATTATCTTCTTCTAGTTATAGTATATACTTATGCAATTCATAGGTGTTAGTGTGATTGAAATTTAAGAATGAGAAATAAGATAAAAATATGAACTTATATTCTAATTTTATATTATTAAATTTTAATTTTAATATTTTTTTATATACCATTTCTAACATTTGAAAATCAAAAAGATCTAAATAAATAAAATACATGTTAGCCTCCTATCATCTAATCAAAACTTGGTTAGAATAGAAATATACTATATGGTATCCTTCCTGATGTTGGTTCTTTATGCAAATATAGTTAGAGGCACAACGGCCGTGCCTTTTGAGAGAAATGGATGACACTTGAATAAGTCAACTCAGACTCCAGCTCACTTTAATTTTTCCAAATCTACTGTGTTGATTCCTGTGATGAAGCAATCTGAGTCACACGCAATCTATTATCCAATCGAGGGATAAGAGTGGCCATCATGATCTAATGCTCAGCTTGCACTGCATTTCCTTCCCCTTGGAAAGTGGAAATGATGTGGCCAATGGCACACATAAGCGCTAACGGCAGGGCTAACTTATGGCAAAATCAAGATGGTTCCGCTTCTCCAAGGCGGCTCTCAGCAGTTCCATTTCTTCAAAGCGGCTCTCGACGGCCGCTTCTTCAAGGCGGCCCTCAGCAGCCCGTCCTCTCCAAAATCGGCCTTAATGCTGATCACGGCACCAGCCCCCGCATCGACTTTCGAGTGAGCCGCAATGCCCATGTGGCTCCCCACATGATCCGAGCACATCAACCATCTGACCCATGCGCCCGATGGGACCAGGTCCACCAACCACCCGATCCACGCGCCTGATGGGATCAGGCCTACCAACCGTCTCCAAACTCACATAATCACTATGAGTTTAACAGACATTCTCCATGGAATCCCATGTGGTTGATCCCAGACGGAAACCAAGGGTCCTTAAAAGGATAAGAGGGATCCTGAGCAAGGTAAGACTCACTTAACACACTCAAAACACTAGAGAGCATCTCAATCTAGCCCTTTCGTACGAGCTTTTTCAAGCTTACGACTATGACCCCGTCACTAACTTGCCCATCGAGGGTCCCGTCGAAGCAACCTTCGGCCCTGGGACTTCTTGCAGGTCTCTCTTTAAGGAAGAGCTACATCAACAACTTCATGGAGCCCTCTGACGTCTGTTACCAGTGATCGAGCATCATCAGATTGGGCGCCAGGAAGGGAAAAGAAGAGTAGAGCTCTGTAACACCTAGCTACAAGCCTTCTTCTCCTTTACATCGACAATGGTGGTAACGCATGCTCGGAAGGCCTCCATCAGCCACGCTGGGGGGCACCTTCAACCGGCGGAGCGGCAGGAGGTTAACCCTCCCGCTGCCAATCCTCTAGCCACTCCCATGCTACCAGTTGCGGCCATCCAAACTAATCAACTGGCCGCACTCACTTGACAAGTTCAAACACTGACTGCAATGGTTCACGGACTGTAGGAGCAGTAGTCTGTGGCCACCCAGCACCAGCCCAGGCCTCCTACACCACCTACGGCAGACGCATCAGTTAGCCAGCAGTCCTCTCGAGGAGACCTCCTCAGCAAGAGGCTCGCCATCGTCATCCTCATCCAAAGAGCGCCATCGGGAGACCCTCAAGAGGTCGCGCTCTCCCGTACGTAGCTTGAGCGACTCCTTCCCTTAGCGGTGACGTCGGGGAGAGCCCAAGCGAGGAATCACCGCCCGCGCTCTTTCCCTTCTTCTTTCTATCTTCCGAATCATCAAGTAAGATTTCAACCATCAACCACCGGGCGGAGAAGTGCCTGGATGAGTACCATCGGCGGCTGGAGGAGCTCAGCAAAAAATCAACAACCAGTCGGAGGTGGATTACGACACTTGTCCTCCCTTCACTCGCCGTATTCTAGAGAAGTCCGTCCCCTCCAGATTTTCTTCCTCAGCTGGATCCATACGATGGTACAAGGATCCACTCGATCACCTCAAGAGCTACAAGACTCATATGCAAGTCCAAGGAGCTACTGACGCCCTCCTCTACAAGGCCTTTCCTACCACCCTGCGGAAGGCCGCCTACGCATAGCACTTCCACCTGACCCCCCATAGCATAGACTCTTTTCGATAGTTGGAAATGGCCTTTTCTGGCACACTTCGACACCTGTCGGAGGATCCTCGGGTGGCGGATAGTCTCTTCTCCGTCCGTGAGAAGGAGGGAGAGTCTCTTAGAAATTTCATGGCCCGTTTCAAGATGGTTGTCCTCGAAGTCTATCACTTGGATGATGTGGTGGCGACCTGGCGCTAAAACGGGGACTCCGTCCTTCCCGTTTCACTTTCTCTCTTGACAAGAAGCCACCCAGCTCCTATTCCAAACTTCTGCTTCGAACGCAAAAGTACATCCATGCCGATGTAGCGACTCCACCTGCAAGGAGTCCGATGGGGGATTCAATAGGAGGTCTGCTCGCCCGGAGCCAAGCGACCCTCTCGCTCCAAGAAGCCCGAGCCAACGTGCCGCCTAGATGATAGGCGTCGGAGCCTCGCCCCCAAAGAAGATGAACTCACCCCTCTCCTCGCCCCTCGCTCTCACATTCTCATGGAGATCGAGGGCGAGCCATATCTCCAGCGCCCTCCTCCAATGAAGAAAGGAGCTCTCCGCGACAAGAGCCGTTACTATTATTTCTATCGAGACTATGGCCACGATACCGAGAATTGCTACAGCTTGAAGTGCACCATCGAGGAACTCATCCAGCGGGGTTACCTGGGAAATATGTCCAGAAGGGACCCCCGACTATTCCGGCGTTGATGGGGCCTCCGTCTGCTTAGGTAAACGTCGACAACATCCTAACGAAGAAGACGGTGGGAATGGTTTCTTGGAAAGTAGGCTCTACATCCAAAAGGCCGAGGGGGGGGGGTTAGATGATGTAATCCCTTTTCCTAAAAGGGAGTTAACTGGGATTGACAATGTAAACAATGATGGCATCGTCGTCTCATTGACGATTGCCAAGCACTCTATAAAATGAATTCTAGTTGACAGTGGAAGCTCGGCTGACATCATTACCTACGACGCATTTGTTCGGATGAATTTGTCTCTCAGTTTCCTCCGACTAGTGGCAATACCTTTGATTGGTTTCACAGGCGACTCAGTGAGGGTAGAAGGTGAAATTACCCTCCCGGTGATGGCTGGAACGCCACCATGTCAAAGCATAGTTTTGATGAAGTTCCTGGTCATCCGAGTGACTTGGCATATAATGCCATCCTCGGTCGACCCGACTTAAACCTCCTTGACGCAGTTATCTCCACCAAGCAGCTGCTCGTCAGATTCCCAACCAGTAGCGGAGTCGGCAAGATGCAAGGGGAGACCAGCCCGATCCTGCCATGCTATCATGCAGCTTCAAGCCCTCAGGAGGCAGCAGTCGCACCAGCCCTGGAGGCACCCGATCCTAGGGAGTCCGACAAAGGAGGTGAGCCGGCTGAGCGCCTACTAACTTTTCCATGGGAGACGACCCGGCAAGGATGGTGTAGGTTGGTGAGCTTCTTCCTGCGGAGAATAGGGATTGCCTCCTAGCCTTCTCGTGGATCAATTCAGATATCTTTGCCTGGTCGGCATCGGACATGCCAGGCATATCATCAGAGGTGATCACCCACTAGCTTAACATTGACTCAAAGCATCGCCCAATCTGCCAGAGAAAGAGAAATTTTTCCCCTGAGCAATAAAAAGGCATCGACAAAGTAGTCAACAAGCTGCTTGCTACTGGCCACATCCGGAAAGCACACTACTCGGATTGGTTAGCCAACGTGGTGATGGTCTACAAGGCCAATGAGAGCTGGAGGATCTGCATCGACTTCACCAACCTCAACAAAGCCTGCTCGAAGGACAGTTTTCCACTGCTTCGGATCGACCAGTTGGTGGATTCCACATCCGGTCATGATCTCCTCAGTTTTATGGACGCTTTCTTCGGGACAACCAAATAAAGATGGACTCGAAGCATAAAGAGCATACCTCTTTCATGATCGACAAGGGCATCTATTGCTACAAGGTAATGCCTTTTGGCCTCAAAAATGTAAGGATAACTTACCAGAGACTAATGAATAAGGTCTTCAAAGACCAACTCGGATGAAATATGGAGGTATACGTGGATGACATGTTGACAAAGAGCATCCATGCCTCTGACCACGTCTCTGACCTAGAAGAGACCTTCAATAATCTCTGTCGCTACCAAGTGAAACTGAACCCACGAAAGTATGCTTTCGGGGTTACAGCAGGAAAGTTCTTAGACTTCATAGTGATGCAGCGGGGGATCGAGGCAAACCCAGAGAAGATTAATGCCCTCCTTGACATGAGGCCACCGACTAACAAGAAGGAAGTGCAGTGGCTCACTGGGAGGGTGGCGGCCCTGAGCCGTTTTCTCTCCAAGTCGGCTGAGAGATGTATGCCTTTCTTCAAGGCCCTACGCAAGCTGAATGGATTCGAGTGGACGGAAGACTGCCAATGAGCCTTTAAAGAGCTGAAGGCGTTCCTATCTACCCCGCCATTACTGTCAAAGCCGAATGATGGGGAGAGCCTTTTCCTCTACCTCACCGCCTCCTCGAAGGCTGTCAGCTCCATCCAAGTACGCCTCGATGCTAATGGAACTCAAAAGCCTTGTCTACTATGTGAGCAAAGTACTCCATGACGTCGAGGTTAGGTACTCCAAAACAAAACAAAAAAATAATCTTCGCCCTGATCATCTTCGCTCAGCGCCTTAGGCCATATTTCTAACCTGTTGACCCTATATTGATTTTGATGATTACAAAACAGTTAGGCAACTCTAAGCTTGATACAGGGAAGTTCGGTTGCCTTGCAAGTAAGTATCTGCGTGCAAAATTTCATTGGTAAGAAAGTACTTCATTTAATTGGCTTTGAATATTTTTATTAGCTAGAGAGTTAACTGGTTAGCTAGCTTGTTATTCCATTTAGCTAACTGGCACGACTTTCAGCTAACTAGGAAACATTCTCAGTGCTTGGGCCGAACGTCATTGCATTTTAGCTAGCTGGTTAGCTAGCTTGTTAGCTAGCTGGAGATCCTTCAGCTAACTAATCTTCACGTCACTGTAAGTTGGCTGAACACTCTCCTTTTCTAGCTAACTGGTTAGCTAGCTCGTGGTGCCCTGATAGCTAACTGGAATTTTCTTTTAGTTGCCTGGCCGAATTGCCTTAAATTCTAGTTAACTGCTGAGCTAGCTGCCAGATCGTCTAGCTAGCTGGCAGTTCCTTTAGCTAACTGCTTAGCTAACTATTTTATCCTGGAGCTAACTGGTTAGTTAACTACTGTAAGCGTGTGGCCGTGTATTTTGAAATTTTAGTTAGCTGAAGAGCTAACTCCCTCTCTCCACTGGCCGTTTGCTTTCTCTGCTTAGCTAACTGGAAAGCTAGCTATCTTTTCATTAGCTAACTGGGAAGCTAGTTATCTTTTCGTTAGTTAGCTGGAGAGCTAACTAAGCTGGGCGGTTCCTTACTATTTTTGAATTTAGTTAGCTAGTGAGCTAACTGGCTATCTTTTAGCTAACTGAAGAGCTAACTCCCCATCTTCTGTTATTCCTGCAGCCGAGAGGTTCTCTTTTTTAGTTAGCTGGGGAGCTAACTGGCATTCAACGGTACTTTCTCCTGACTTTTTTGTTTTGCCTGTTAGTTAGCTGGAGAGCTAACTATCCATTGTTTAGTTAGCTAGTGAGCTAACTAAGTGTTCTGAACTTTTTTGTCCTGGCCGTTGCTTTTTCTGTTAGTTAGCTAGAGAGCTAACTAGCAACTTGTTTAGCTAACTAATGAGCTGCCTCTGGACGTGCTTTTTCACCTTGGCCTCTCTTGTGAGCTAGCTGGCTAGCTAGCTGGGGACTTTTGCTTAAGCTTTGGCCGAATGGTTTCTTGCTGCCTGGAGTTATTCTTTCAGCCAACTACCGCCTGAGTTCTTGAGTTTGCTTTTTCTCTCTTACTCTCTCTCTATTGCTATTTTAAGCTACACTTAACTTTTGAATTTTTGAATTTTTGCAGTGCTCTTTCTTTCTCAAATGGAGATCAACATTCAATGCTTAAGGGAAACATTTATAACGGTTATATTTTCTTTCCATTTTTATTTCCATTTGTTCCTAATGTATCTAACGGATCTTTTCTTGTTGGATGATTATAAAAAGGTGGGATTTGAAGCACACCATGATGATTCGAAAAAGAGTTTTTAAAGAGAAAGAAAATCCAAGAAAAGAGCTCATATTGCATATTGTTGAGTGGTTGTTGCTGTGCATTCAAGTTCATTCATTTCTTCAAAAAGTCGTCCGGATCTTTGAAGCTTTTCAAGCAATCAAGACTTCAGCTACTTCGACCTCGTTCATTTATTGCTGAGTTTATTGCTTCAAAAATTGTAAAGTATACTCTGAATATTTGCTCATTGTGGGAGCTTCTCTTTATCATTCCTTGATCATTTTTGTAAAAGGGTTAGTGTTAACCCTGATTATTTTGGGCTTCCTTGTGCCTTGAAACAAGAGGACTAGCCTAGGTTTTTAAGCACATACTTGCATAGTAATCAATTTGTTTTTAATAACCCAATTCACCCCCCTCTTGGGTTGCTACATCTGGGCAACAAGTGGTATCAGAGCAGAGTGCTCTTGATTCCTATATCTTTGATTAGCTTGGAGCCAAAGATCAGTAGTAATCCCAATGAGTTCTATGTTGACTGAAGGATATTCAACTAATAGACCACCTTTGTTCAATGGAACAAATTACACATATTGGAAAGCATGAATGAAAATCTTCATTCAAATACTAGATTATGATTTATGGGGAATCATAATTAATGGACCACACACACCCACTATTATGATTGAAAATGTTAATATTGCAAAGCCTGAATCTGAATGGGATAAGCAAAACAAAAAATTAGCTCAATTAAATGCTAAGGCTATGAATATTCTTTATTGCTCTTTTGATGTAAATGAGTTTAACCACATATCTACTTGTATGTCTGCTAAAGAAATCTGGGATAGACTTGAAGTCACCCATGAGGGTACAAATCAAGTCAAGGAATCCAAAATAAATATGCTTATTTATAAGTATGAATTATTTAAGATGGATCCTGCTAAAAATATTACTGATATATTTACAAGATTTACTGACATTATTAATGGATTGAAAAGTCTTGGAAAATCTTATGCTAACGGTGATCTTGTTAGAAAAATCTTAAGATCTTTACCTAGGACATGGGAAGCAAAAGTCACTGCTATTCAAGAAGTAAAAGATCTCAACAATTTATCACTTGAAGAGTTGGTCGGTTCTTTGATGACTCATGAGCTTCAGCAACGACAACATATCGATGAAGATGAATCAAAGAAGAAAAGGACTATGGCTTTGAAGAGTGTAACTCAAGAAGATGAAAGTGAAGAAATCACTAGTGACAGTGAGAAAGATGATGAAATGACACTTATTTCAAGGAAATTTAAAAGGTTTATGAAGAGAAAGAAATTTGAAAAAGAAAACAATTTGTCAAAGGAGACCATAGCAAAGATAAGGAAAAGAGTGAACCTCCTACATACTATGAGTGCAAGAAGCCTGGACACATCATACCAGATTGTCCATTACTAAAGAAAGGATCTAACAGAATAAAGAAGAAGGCAATGATGGCCACTTGGAGCGATAGTGAAGCAACAAGTTCAGAAGATGAAGAAAAAACTAAAGTTGCAAATGTTTGCTTCATGGCTGATAACGATGAGGTAAGCTCTAACTTTTTAGATGACTTTACCTTTGATGAATTACAATGTGCATTTTATGAACTTATTGATGATTTTGCAAATTTAAGTTCAAAAAGCAAAGAATTGAAAAATAAAATCAAAAATCTTACTCTTAAAAAGAAAGAATTTCAAAGGATAATGAATCATTGTTAAAGGAAAACCAAGATTTGAAAAATGAAGTGGATAAATTAAAACCAATTGTTGATAGATTTAGTCTAAGTTCAGAAAAATTAGAAATAATTTTAAATAGTCAAAGAGCTGTTTACAATAGAGCTGGTCTTGGATACAATACTTTTAAAAGACAAAAATTTTTGAAAAATATTTATGAGCATGCTGATGATTCTACTAAGATTACATGTTTTAAATATGGAAAAATTGGACACAAAGCTTATATTTGTCAAACACAAAAGATAAGAAAAATATGGGTTCCAAAAGGAACCATCTTGACTAACCCCAAAGGACCCAAGAAAGCTTGGGTACCTAAAAATAAAAATTGAAATTGTGTATGCAGGTGTGTCTTGCAACACGAGCAATTAAAAGACAATGGTACTTGGATAGCGGGTGCTCAAGACACATGACCGGTGATGAATCGTAATTCATCACTTTGGAAGCAAAAGATGGAGGTGTTGTTACTTTCGGTGATAATGACCAAGGAAAAATAATTGGCATTGGAAAAATAGGTATCACACCTCATGCTTATATTGATAATGTTTTGCTTGTGAAAGGACTGAAACACAATTTACTTAGCATTAGTCAACTATGTGACAAAGGATTTAATGTAACTTTTGAATCATCTCTATGCATTGTTAAAAATCCTGCAAATGAAAATATGAAATTTGTTGGTCATATGCATGGTAATGTATACATTGTTAATTTAAATGATTTGCATGATCAAAATATTGATTGCCTAGTTGCTACAAATAATAAAACTGATAATAGTTGGTTATGGCATCGTAGGCTAGCTCATGCAAGCATGGATTTACTATCTAAATTAATTAAGAAGGATTTAGTACATGGTTTGCCAAAACTTGTTTTTGAAAAAGATAAGATTTGTAATGCTTGTCAATTTGGAAAACAAACCCGAGTTTCTTTTAAATAAAAGAATTTAGTTTCAACCACTAGACCTTTGGAGCTATTGCATATAGATTTATTCGGTCCTACAAGAACAACTAGTCTAGGAGGTAAAAAATACGGCTTTGTTGTTATTGATGATTTCTCTTGCTTTACATGGGTTTTATTTCTATCTAGTAAAGACGAAGCATTTTCAGCATTTCAAAAATTATTCAAAAGAATTACAAATGAAAAGAATTCTTCTGTTTTATCGATACGAAGTGATCATGGAAAAGAATTTGAAAACAAATCTTTTGAAGAATTTTGTAATGAAAATGGAATTGAACATAATTTTTCTGCACCGAGAACACCACAACAAAATGGAGTAGTTGAAAGAAAGAATAGAACATTAGAGGAAATGGCACGTACCATGTTGTGTGAAAGCAATCTTCCAAATATTTTTGGGCAGAAGCTATTAACACTGCATGTTATATTTTAAATCGTGCATTAATCAGACCTGTTTTGAAAAGACTCCATATGAACTTTGGAAAGGAAGAAAACCTAATATAAGTTACTTTCATGTTTTTGGATGCCGATGTTTTGTATTAAATAATGGAAAATCAAACCTTGATAAATTTGATGCTAAGTCTGATAAAGAATTTTTCTCGGATATTCTTTACATAGTAGAGCTTTCAGAATATTCAACAAAAAGACTTTAGTAGTTGAAGAATCAATTCATGTTATCTTTGATGAATCTAATGATCTTCCGTCAAGGAAGGGAAAAGGTATAAATGATGCAGATGACATTGAAGATCAATTCAAGGACATCACACTGAAGGATAAGAGCGACACAGATACACAAGAGGTAAATGGAGAAGGGAACGCTGACCTACCTGAAGCCTCACAAGGTAATGATGAATTAGAAAGAGGTTGGAGGTATGTTCTTAGTCACCCCAAAGATCTAATTATTGGTGATCCTTCTCAAGGAGTTAGAACTAGATCGTCATTTAGAGATGCTTGTAATAATTTAGCATTTGTATCTAAAATTGAACCTAAATGTTATGATGATGCTAAAAATGATGTTGATTGGATTAATGCCATGCATGAGGAACTTAACCAATTTGAAAGAATAATGTTTGGACTCTTATTGAAAGACCTCATAATCATCAAATTATTGGAACTAAATGGGTTTATAGAAACAAATTAGATGAACATGGTAATATAATTAGAAATAAGGCAAGATTGGTAGCTAAGGTTATAATCAAGAGAGGAAATTGATTTTGATGAAACTTATGCCCCTGTTGCTAGATTAGAAGCTATTAGATTACTTCTTGCTTATGCTTGTTATATGAATTTTAAATTATATCAAATGGATGTTAAAAGCGCTTTCTTGAATGGATATATTGCTGAACAAGTTTTTGCAGATCAACCACCCGACTTTGAAAATCACTTGTTTCCAAATCATGTTTACAAATTAAACAAGGCTTTATATGGTTTGAAGCAAGCGCCCCGGGCATGGTATGAAAGATTAAGCAAATTCTTGATTAGTAATGATTTTATTCGAGGAACTATGGATACAACTTTATTTATTAAAAGACAAAATAAAGATATATTAATTATTCAAATCTATGTTGATGATATCATATTTGGTGCCACTAATGATTCTTTGTGCAAAGACTTTGCTAAGCTTATGCAGGGAGAGTTCGAGATGAGTATGATGGGTGAGCTGACCTACTTCCTCGGACTACAAATTAAACAAAGCAAAGATGGGATCTTCATAAGCCAATCCAAATACACCAAAGAAATGATCAAGAAGTTTGGCATGGAGACATCCAAGAGTATCGGTACCCCTATGAGCTCATCATGTAGACTTGAATCTTATAATTCTGAAAAATCTGTTGATTTAAAATTATATAGAGGCATGATTGGATCATTATTATATTTAACTGCTAGTAGGCCAGATATTTTATTTAGTGTTTGCATGTGAGCAAGATATCAAGCCAATCCTAAAGAATCACACTTGCTTGCGGTTAAAAGAATATTTAAATATTTAAATGGAACAATAAATTTGGGTATATGGTATGATAAACAATCTAGCATTGATTTAATAGGATACACTGATTTTGACTTTGCTGGATGTAAATTAGATAGGAAATCAACCACTGGAACCTGCCAGTTTCTAGGTGTTAACTTAATTTCATGGTTTAGCAAAAAGCAAACTTCAGTAGCATTGTCTACGGCCGAGGCCGAATACATTGCAGCTGGAAGTTGCTGTGCTCAAATTTTATGGATTAAGCAACAGCTAGAAGATTATGGTATTAAACAAAAGGCTATACCTATAAAATGTGATAATACAAGTGCAATTAATTTAACTAAGAATCCTATTCAACATTCCAGAACCAAACATATTGAAATTAGACATCATTTCATTAGAGATCACGTAAATAATGGAAATGTTGTTATTGAATTTCTAAATACTGAAAATCAAATTGCTGATATTTTCACTAAGCCTCTTGATGAAACAAAATTTTATGAAATCAGAAGAGAATTGGAATGTTTGATCCAACCATTTAATGAATCAATTAATGAATTGATATGATATCTAATTGATGTGACATCTTTTAAATCAATTAAAGGAACATCTGTCAAATTAATTGCTTGAGTATGATGCATGCTTTAAGTCTTTTCATCTTTATGAATGCCAACTGTTATACTTCCTTAAATCCATCCACCAACCGGACGTTTGAAGCCTTTTTGATTTTATTCATGGCAGTTACCTGACCAGGCAACCAAACAGTCACCTGGCCAGCTAACCATCAAGCCATCTCCCTATATACTTTTTACCAAACCAGTTCTTTCATTCCACGATCATCTCCTTCAACCGAGCGTCTTCACCGAGCATCCTCTCTCCCTCTCTCATCCTTTCTTCATTCCATTAATCTTTCTTTCCTCCATTCATTCAATAATTCCATCTTGAAGATAGTAGATGGCTCCCAAGAAGAAGGCAGTCGCTAGAGATGATGATTGTGCCGATCTTCGCCGGAAGTCTTCTATTTCTTCATCTCATATCAACTCCCTTCTTGCATCTAAATCCTTTGCTCATGGAAGGTTAGTTGATTTTAACTTCTTAGAACAAGAAGGTTTTAAAATTGGAAAGCTTTTAATTAATCAAGGTTGGGATAAGCTTCTTTCTACCAAGAGACCTATTTATCCTGAGCTTATTAGGGAATTCTATGAAAATATCTCTTTTGGTAGTGGAACTATCTCTTCCTTTGTGAAAAAGACTAAAATCGACCTAGACTGCAAAACGTTAGGATGTGCTCTTAATATTCCATCTGATGGTTTCTTAGAAGTCCTACCCAGTGAACGTGGATATAAAATAGGTTTAATCCTTAATATTGATGATAGTGAAGCCAGTAATATTGAAACTCTAGATGCCAACATGCTATCTGTAGAAAATAGACTGTTTCACAGTATCATCGCCAAAATCCTAGCCCCTCGTGCTGGTTCGTTTAATGTAGTAAATGATAGGGACATATGCATTATGTATGACATCTTAATAGAAGACCCTGTTGATCTACCTCAACTGATGTTGACCGTAATGAAAGAATCCTTGTCTAGATCTAAGGCTGCATTGCCCTACGGAATGTTTCTCACTTATGTATTTGAGTTTTTCAATATTAAGCTTAAGGGAGAAACTGCAGTGGCATTACGTCACTCTGACGTTTTTAATGCTCATTCACTGCACCGTATGGACTTTGCCAAACGGGATGGTATTTGGTTAAAGGTTAGGTCTAGAACTGGTCAGTCTAGTATACTGTAATGCCACCGCCAACTGTAACTCAATCTGCTTGTTCTCCTCAGAACTTCTTCAACTTTGACTTCAACCATCCGAATCCTTACCTTGCTGCTATGTCTGATGATCAAAATCCTTTTCAATCTGATCCACCCAATATGAATGCTCCTGGACCTTCTTATCGTAATGACAATCAAGGTCCTGCTCCTCTTCCTGTAGTATGTATAAGTGATGATCAAATTCGCCTCATTATCAATGAATTGACCCTTGCCTCTTCTAGTCGAAGCTCTGGAGACAGCGCTTCTTCTGTCAATGATCAGACTCTCGTTCCACATATTTCTTCTGTTTTTGAAAACATATCTCAGTTTAAACTTATTCTTGAGAGACTTGTCCATGATGTGTGTTGGCCCAGATGACAACCCAAGAGGGGGGGGGGGGGGTGAATTGGGTTCTTTTAAAAATTAGCCTTTTTAAAATAGTTTGCTTAAGATGAATGAAGGCAATAGCAATGTAAATATAAAGTGCAGTGAATAAGACAGTGATAGAGATAGAGTCAATGTAAGCACGGCAAACACAAAGAATTTATAGTGGTTCGGTGTATCCAACACCTACGTCCACTCCCAAGATTCACTTGGGTCCACACTATAATCAACCTGATTACAGCTGAGTTGTTTTACAAGCTCACAACTCAAACTTGTTATTTTCCCGGGCGCACAATGAACCCAGCTGGTTTTCAAGGGCTCACCAGCACAAAAACCCTAACACAAGCTTTACCAAGCTTGTACTGAGGTAAGACTACCTCCACTAGTTCAATCCCCTAGATTGAACTAGATACAAACAAATGAAATATTGTTTTTCAATTACAAAGCTCCTTAATGAGCAGATAAGAAAATATAAGAATAATAAGGTTTAGAAAAGCCTGATTTGTAGATGGTTGACTTTTGAGCTTTTCTTCTTTTCTTCTTTTCTTCTTCTCCTTGCTGGGTTGAATCAAGCCTCAGCTCCGATTCTTCACAGTTGAAGCAGTTGAGAAGGGTTGAAAAGCAAGAAACGAAACCTCTTTCTCCAAGTTGGGAAATCCACCAAAACTTTGATTTGAATGCCTTGGATTCCTCTTGAGCTTTTTGGAGTGGAGTGGATTTGAGCTAGAAGGTTTTCCTCTTGAGATTCAGGCTCTCTCTTTTTCAAATTTTTGAAATGGGATTTCTCTATTTCCGAATTTCCTCTTTGTTTTTCCGTTTTTCTCTCTTTCTCCCTTTTTTTTTGAATGATAGTCTTCCCTTTTTATAGATTTCTTTTAAGCCATTTTTGAAAGAAAACTATCCGTTGGAGTGTACCTTGTAACAAAATATATCCGTTAGAAATAAGGTAAAATAGAAATATTACCGTTAGAGCTGATCTGGCAATTTGATTTTTCGTTCCAGGTGGGTTGGAGTCGACTCTAACTTTTCTGGAGTCGGCTCTAACTCGAAGCACTTTAGAACGTTATTTCTGGAGTCGTCTCTGACTTTTCTGGGGTCGACAAGAAACTTTTCTGGAGTCGACTCTAACTTACCCGGAGTCGACTCTAGGTCGGGGCCAGAAAAATCGACGTTCTGTTTCTTCTGTGAGAGTCGGCTCTAACAGTCTCGGAGTCGACTCTAACTTCCGTGCCAGATCCGGAGTCGGCTCTGTGATTCTTGGAGTCGACTCTAATGTCTGCAATCTTACCTAGACATTAGATTTGATCCAGAACACGATGTAACTCCTGATTTTGATTATTCAATAGACTTATAATCTGAAACACTTAATCAAAATCATTAGAGCCTCATTAGTTATACTCAAATAGTTTTGTTAATCATCAAAATCATCAATTGGGTCAACAATCTCCCCCTTTTTGATGATAACAAAAACTTTGAGTATATGCATTCAAAAATTCATTCGAACTAAAGATTATAGTCATTTTAAAACTTAAAACATTTTTAATGAAGGATTTGATGACAATATTCAAAGTAAACTTTTAAAATTGTGCATGAGTTCAATATAATCCATCAATTATGAACATTTAAACTAAATGTATAGAAAATTGCAATTAAGCTTGTTGTTAAGCTCCCCCTGCATTTAATAGCTCCCCTATATATAAAAATTGAATTTTAATTGAACTGACTGAAAGTTCAAGATTCTTTCTTTTTGCATAAACATCATTTCTCCCCCTTTCTTTCTTTCTTTATGCATATTCAACCATCTCTCATTAAAATTTCAAGTCTTTTTTTCTTTGCATATTCAACCATCTCTCCCCCTTTTTTGTTATCAGCAATAAGGAGAGTATTAGATAAAGAAAGTTAATAAGACATAGGGATTCAAGCAGTCAATATTTGAAAATGTGAAATTGCATTTCATAAGTAAGAAACATTACATTAGTTGATTCATGTACATTCCAAAATGAAATACATTAGATACTCAAAAATTCCTAAATACAAACTATCAAAATCAAAATCAAGGTCAGATATGTTTGAATACAATTTTCTTCAAGTGACCTATGATTTCCATTACATTATCTTTTTGAGATTTCTTAAAATTTTCAAGGCAAGCTTCAATCTGTGAGACTGCAAGGTCAATGTCCTTCTTCAGTTGACCAGTTGCATGAACATAAGATCCCGACCCATCAGCAATGCCTTCCATCCTTTCAAAGATTTTGTGAAGTTCAGCACCAAAGGATTCAACAGAATTGCTTATGGAAAAGGAGATCATGTCCAGTCTCGAATTAAGTTCTTCTTTCAACTGATTAAAGTCTTCTTTTAATTGATTAATCTCATGAGATCTCTGACTATCATATTCAGAAAGCAAAGCTCTCAAGTGACCAATCTGTTCATCAGAGAATCTCCCAGAAGCAGCAATAGACTGATGTGGAGGTGAGGGAACAGTACTAGGTCCGGCCTCTGAAGGTCCAGCTGAAGATGGTCCCGCAATAGATGGATCAGGGACTGATGGTCCCACAGTGGATGGTCCAGGGATGTCTTCTACTCTGGTCTCTTCTGCTCTATCTTTCAGCTCTTTCCTCTCTTCCTCCTTTTATCCATACACCATTCAACTTCTTGAAGCCCATCCGATGAATAGTAGAGATCTATAATAGTCAGTGTGCCTCAATTTTCTTAGGGGTTCATTCTCCATAATAAGCACACCTTGGCTTCTAAAGATTAATGTCAAAATCATACCATATGGCAGTGTAGATCTTTTCTTTGTAGCAGCCTCTGCCATATATCCAATCATCATGCCAGCTAAGTTGACTGGCCTTCCAGTAATTATACAATCCATCAAAAGAATGTCTCGCTTCGAGACGTACTCAAATCTACCAATTTTCGAAAATAAAATTCTTCCACAAATGTTATGTAGTAACCTGAGTTCCAGATTTAATTGATTTGCAAGGATTTCCTCAAACTCGGTTACATCCCTCCCTAACATTCTTGTTAATGCTCCACTTCTATCATCATGTTGATATTCCATAATATCGATTGTGGGCATTTCCAACAAATTTCCAAGTATTTCAGCGGTTATTGTAACTCTTGTTCCTCTTACTATACTGATTAACCGCCTTCTCTACTTAAACCATTGTAAAACTCTCTCACTAAGGCTGGATAAGTGGGGATATCTAATGAGCAAATCTTTTCCCACCCATTTCTTTCAAACATCTTCCTATAGTGAAGCCTTCCGACTCAAAGAAATCAAAATTGACCTTTCTTCCAGTTGTAATAGTCTTACCGGCTAAATGATCAACTTTGGGTGAAGAGGGTGAAGGAGGGGAATCTTCTTGAGTGGCCGAAGAGGAGGATGGCGAGGGTTGCCTCCGAATAGTGCGTCGCCTTGTGGGAACGGACGCTCCACCGACGAAACCGCGCCTCTTAGGTGCCATTGAGAAGATTGGAAAGTTTAATCAAAGGCTTTGAGAAGATTGGGGAAGTTGGAAAGGCTTTGGAGCTTTTTGGAGAGTTTTGGGAGACGGATGGAATGATTTGGGGTCGACTCCGCCTTTTTATTTTTGACCTAGCTCGACTTAGAGTCGACTCCCGAAAACTGGGTGTCGGCTCCGAACCAGAAAGACTGTCAGCGCTCGAATTAGAGTCGGCTCTACAAAGCCAGAGTCGGCTCTAATTGCTTAGACAGAACATCAAAAACAAAGGTGTCGACTCCACAAACTGTTAGAGTCGACTCTAACAGTTCAGAGATAAAAAATCAAGTTTCAAGGATTGAAACTATTCAAATTAATCATCAAATTCTAGATAAATGTTCCTTAGCAATTGGGGAAACAATGAATCAAGATCTAGATAGATTTCCTTATTGAATATCGAGATTTTCAAGAAATGATGAATCTAGATAGTTGTCCTTAAGAGTTTCAGAAAATTATTCCAAAGGATCACAAACTCCTAATTCTCCTCTAAGATAACAAAATCTCTCTTCACTTAAGGGTTTTGTAATATATCTGCTAAGTTGTTCTTCAGTATTCACATAATCAAGACAAATTTCATTATTAGCAACATGTTCTCTTATAAAGTGATATCTAATTTCAATATGCTTTGTTCTTGAATGTTGAATTGGATTTTTAGTTAGATTTATTGCACTTGTATTATCACATCTTATAGGTGTTTATCAAGTGTGATACCATAGTCTTCAAGTTGTCTCTTAATCCATAGGATTTGAGCACAGCAACTTCCAGCTGCAACATATTCTGCTTCAGCAGTAGATAATGCAACCGAATTTTGCTTTTTGCTAAACCATGAGATTAAGTTACTTCCTAAAAATTGGCATGCACCACTTGTGCTTTTTCTATCTAACTTACATCCAGCATAATCAGAATCAGAATAAGCAATCAGATTTAATGTTGAGTCTCTAGAATACCATAAACCTACATTTTTTGTTCCACTTAAGTATCTTAGTATTCTTTTAACAGCAATTAAATGTGATTCTTTAGGTTCAGACTGAAATCTAGCACATAAGCAAACAGCAAACATTATGTCTGGTCTACTTGCAGTTAAGTAAAGTAGGGATCCGATTATACCTCGATAATATTTTTGATCAACCTTCTTACCTTCTTCATCTTTGTCCAGCTTGCATGAAGGACTCATTGGTGTTCCGAGGGGTTTTATTGATTCCATACCAAACTTTTTAGAATTTCTCTTGTGTACTTTGTTTGGTTGATAAAGATTCCCTCTTTGCTTTGTTTGATTTGGAGTCCAAGGAAGAAATTGAGTTCTCCCATCATGCTCATTTCAAATTCTCCCTGCATTAACTTAGCAAACTCTTGACATAGAAGATTGTTAGTAGCACCAAATACAATGTCATCAACATAAATTTGAACTACAAGTAAATCTTTATCTTTTCTTTTCAAAAACAATGTTTTATCAACATTTCCTCTTGTAAAATCATTTTCAATAAAAATTTACTTAATCTATCATACCAAGCTCTAGGTGCTTGTTTCAAACCATATAATGCTTTGTGCAATTTAAAAACGTGATTTGAAAATTCATGATCTTCAAAACCTGGTGGTTGTTCTACATATACTTCTTCATTTATTAATCCATTTAAAATGCACTTTTGACATCCATTTGAAATAAATTAATGTTCATGTGACATGCAAATGCAAGTAATAGCCTAATGGCTTCTAATCTAGCTACAGGTGCAAAGGTTTCATCAAAATCAATACCTTCTTCTTGATTATATCCTTTTGCAACTAATCTAGCTTTGTTTCTAATTACTATGCCATTTTCATCTAGTTTATTTCTAAAAACCCATTTTGATCCTATAACAGAATGATCTTTAGGTCTTTCTACTAATGTCCATACATTATTTCTAGTGAATTGGTTTAATTCTTCTTGCATAGCTAACATCCAATTATTATCTTTTTCAGCTTCTTCAATAGTTTTAGGTTCAATTTGAGAAACAAATGCAAGATGATTACTAATATTTCTCATAGATGATCTAGTTCTTATTCCTTGAGATGGATCACCTATAATCAATTCCTTGGGATGACTATAAGCATATCTCCAATCTCTTGGTAGATCTATATCATTATGATTAGTATTAATATCATCAGCTTAGGCGAATCATTATCTTTAACTTCTTGTTCATGATCTGAAGATACATCAATATTAAGTTTTTCAAGATTGTTTTCAGAATGTTTGTATCTTCCTCATCATCAATCCTTTTGGAACTTGATGCTAAAGATTCATCAAAAACTACATGAATAGATTCTTCAACAATTAAGGCTTCCTTTATTGAACACTCTATATGCTTTACTAGTTGTTGAATAACCTAAGAATATTCCTTCATCAGATTTTGCATCAAATTTACCTAAGTTGCTTTTACCATTATTATGAATAAAACATTTACAACCAAATGCATGAAAATATTTAATGTTGGGTTTTCTATCATGCCATAATTCATAAGGTGTTTTCTTTAAAATAGGTCTTATTAAGGCTCTATTTAGGATGTAACATGCTGTGTTAATAGCTTCCGCCCAAAAGTATTTTGGGAGTTTACTTTCACATAGCATGGTACGGGCCATGTCTTCTAAAGTCCTATTTTTTCTTTCAACTACTCCATTTTGTTGTGGGGTCCTAGGTGCAGAAAAATTATGATTAATACCATTTTCATTGCAAAAACTTTCAAATAAGTGATTTTCAAATTCAGTTCCATGATCACTTCTTAGAGACACTATGGTAGTGTTTTTCTCATTTGTTACTTTCTTGAAGAATTTCATGAATATCGAGAAAGTCTCATCTTTGTGAGCTAAAAACATTACCCAAGTGAATCTAGAGTAATCATCTACTATCACAAGACCATATTTCTTTCCTCCTAGACTTGTGGTTCTAGTTGGTCCAAAAAGGTCCATGTGAAGTAGCTCTAATGGCCTAGAAGTTGAAACAATATTTTTAGATTTAAAAGAACTTCTTGTTTGTTTTCCAAACTGACATGCATCACATATTTTGTTATTTTCAAAATCTAATTTAGGTAGACCTTTTACTAAATCCATTCTAATTAGTTTTGAAATCAGGTGTGTGCTTGCGTGACCTAATCTTCGATGCCACAACCAACCAATCTCATTCATATTAGCATTATTAGCAACTAAGCAATGATTATTAGTAGACAAATTGTCTAAGTCAATCAAGTATACATTGCCATTTCTATTTCCAATAAAAATAATGCTATTATCAATGGATTAGCTATGTGCATATAGAAGATTCAAAAGATACTTTAAAACCTTTGTCACATAATTGACTTATACTAATTAAGTTATGCTTTAAACCATCAACATAAAGTACATTCTCAATATATGTGGAGGGAGTTATTTGAATGTTACCAAACCCCAAGATTTGGCCTTTGCCATTGTCGCCAAATGTAACAACTCCTCCTCTCTTTTCTTCAAGGGTGATGAATTCTTCTTTGTCACCCGTCATATGTCTTGAGCAGCCACTATCAAGATACCACTTTCTCTTTGATCTCTTGGCCACAAGACATTCCTGCAATGAAATCAGACTTTATGTTTAGGTACCCAAGCTTTCTTGGGTCCTTCATGGTTAGTAGCAACAAATATTGTTCCTTTCGGAACCCATATTTTCTTCCCTTTAACATTTAAGTTTTATTAGGTTTCAGAATTTTACATTCATAAGATTTATGTCCTTTTGATTACATTTAAAGCATGTAAAATTACTTTGGCCAGCACGCACAAAATATTTTTTAGTGAATTTTGTTTTCTTAAAGTGTTATATCCTAATCCGGCTTTATCAAAACTGCTTTTTGACTATTTAATAACATGTCTAATTTAGTTGAGCTTAATGTAAACTTATCAACTATGTTCTTATGTTTTCAACCTCTTTCCTTAGTTTATCATTTTCATTTGAGATTAATTCTTTTTCTTTTACTAAAATCTCATTTTCAGATTTAAGTTTCTTAACTTTATTATTAAGATTTTCCTTTTCTTTAATGAAAGTTAAATTTTTATTTTTCAAAATCTTGTATTTCTTTTTCAAAACCTTGAAATCGCTAACAAGTTCATTAAAAGCATCAAAAGTTCATCAAAAGCAAATTCATCGCAAGGGTTATCGGAACTTACCTCATCGTTGTCGTCCACCATAAAACATACGTTTGCGACTTCCTTTTGTTCTTCTTCTTCGGAAGAAGATTCCTCGCTGTCACTCCAAGTCGCCACATAAGCCTTCTTTTTCTTTTTGTAGGCTTTCTTCAGTTTAGGACATTCATTCCTAAAGTGCCCCGTTTATTACACTCATAGCAAGTCAAGGGGTCTTTCTCTTTTTCTTTGTCCTTGTCCTTGTTCTTATCCTTTTCTCCTTCCCACTTGCTCCAAATTTTTTCTTGTGGAAGGGTTTCTTTCTCCTCATGAATCTTTTAAATTTCTTTGCTAAGAGAGCAATCTCTTCATCATCATCATCATCATCGCTGCTGCTCTCTTCCTCTTTTGCAGCTTTGAGGGCAATCATTTTCTTCTTCTTTGTGTCCTCCTCTACATGCTGCTTCATAGTCAGCTCATGGGTCATAAGAGATCCTAGAAGCTCCTCTAAGGGTAAAGTGTTGAGGTCCTTAGCTTCTTGGATTGCTGTCATTTTTGCTTCCCATGATCTTGGTAATGACCTAAGAATTTTTCGAACAAGTTCAGAGTTAGTATATGTCTTACCAAGACTTTTCAAACCATTTACAATATCTGTAAATCTAGTGTACATGCATGCAATGGTTTCAGATTGTTCCATGCTAAACAATTCATATTTATGAACAAGAATATTAATCTTGATTCTTTTACTTGGTTGGTACCCTCATGGGTAACCTCTAATCTATCCCAAATCTTCTTTGCGGAATTACAAGTGGAGATTCTATTAAATTCATTAGCATCTAAAGAGCAATATAAGACATTCATGGCCTTAGCATTAAGCTGTGCCATTTTCTATCATTATCATTCCAGTCCCTTTTGGGCTTAGGAACAATAGTGCCATCAATAACATGTGTGGGTGTACTAGGTCCATTAATTATAACACCCCATAGTTCATAATCAGAAGCTTGAATGAATATCCTCATTCTAGCTTTCCAATATGAATAGTTTGAACCATTAAATAGTGGAGGTCTATTCGTAGAATGACCTTCAGCAAATGATCCAACTTGTGTTGCCATTTGGATCTTTAGCTCTTGATCGTGTGATCAAAATCTAATGAGCACTAGCTCTGATACCAATTGTTGGCCCAGATGACAACCCAAGAGGGGGGGGGGGGTGAATTGGGTTCTTTAAAAATTAGCCTTTTAAAATAGTTTGCTTAAGATGAATGAAGGCAATAGCAATGTAATACAAAGTGCAGTGAATAAGACAGAGATAGAGATAGAGTCAATGTAAGCACGGCAAACACAAAGAATTTATAGTGGTTCGGTGTATCCAACACCTACGTCCACTCCCAAGATTCACTTGGGTCCACACTATAATCAACCTGATTACAGCCGAGTTGTTTTACAAGCTCACAACTCAAACTTGTTGTTTTCCGGGCGCACAACGAACCCAGCTGGTTTTCAAGGGCTCACCAGCACAAAAACCCTAACATAAGCTTACCAAGCTGTACTGAGGTAAGACTACCTCCACTAGTTCAATCCCCCAGATTAAACTAGATATAAACAAATGAAATATTGTTTTTCAATTACAAAGCTCCTTAATGAGCAGATAAGCAAATATAAGAATAATAAGGTTTAGAAAAGCCTGATTTGTAGATGGTTGGCTTTTGAGCTTTTCTTCTTTTCTTCTTCTCCTTGCTGGGTTGAATCAAGCCTCAGCTCCGATTCTTCACAGTTGAAGCAGTTGAGAAGGGTTGAAAAGCAAGAAACGAATCCTCTTTCTCCAAGTTGGAAAATCCACCAAAACTTTGATTTGAATGCCTTGGATTTCTCTTGAGCTTTTTGGAGTGGAGTGGATTGAGCTAGAAGGTTTTTCCTCTTGAGATTCAGGCTCTCTTTTTTTCGGATTTTTGAAATGGAATTTCTCTATTTCCGAATTTCCTCTTTGTTTTTCCGTTTTTCTCTCTTTTCTCCCTTTTTTTTGAATGACAGTCTTCCCTTTTTATAGATTTCTTTCAAGCCATTTTTGGAAGAAAACTATCCGTTGGAGTGTACCTTGTAACAAAATATATCCGTTAGAAATAAGGTAAAATAGAAATATTACCGTTAGAGCTGATCTGGCAATTTGATTTTTCGTTCCAGGTGGGTTGGAGTCGACTCTAACTTTTCTGGAGTCGGCTCTAACTCGAAGCACTTTAGAACATTATTTCTGGAGTCGTCTCTGACTTTTCTGGGGTTGACAAGAAACTTTTCTGGAGTCGACTCTAACTTACCCGGAGTCGACTCTAGGTCGGGGCCAGAAAAATCGACATTCTGTTTCTTCTGTGAGAGTCGGCTCTAACAGTCTCGGAGTCGACTCTAACTTTCGTGCCAGATCCGGAGTCGGCTCTGTGATTCTCGGAGTCAACTCTAATGTCTGCAATCTTACCTAGACATAGATTCGATCCAGAACATGATGTAACTCCTGATTTTGATCATTCAATAGACTTATAATCTGAAACACTTAATCAAAATCATTAGAGCCTCCATTAGTTATACTCAAATAGTTTTGTTAATCATCAAATCATCAATTGGGTCAACAATGTGAACATTCTCAATGGAAGAGTTTTTCATCATAATGAATCTATCATGGAGTAGATCCTAAAAGAGATTAATTTCCTAAAAGATAAGCTTGAGAATTTTGAAACTAAGGTAGAGTGGGTAGAGCATCGAATGAGATCTACAGAGACCCAGACCCGGGATGCAGCAAACGCTTGACCATTGGACTGCAACCCTCTCAAGGCTGAGTCAACTCATGGAGACTCATCACTCTTTCTGCCGCCTCTGCGCCTGATGCTTCTTTTTCTCATCCGCACCTTTGGACTCCACCGGCACGGCCTTCCTCCAATAAGCCAGGATCTTCAAACAAGCCAAATGTTTCTTCAGTGCATATTTCTTCTTCTGATGACGACAAGTGATTATGTTTGACTTATGTTGTAACCGTACTTATTACTGTTTCTGTGATGCATGTTTATGACTATGTTTTATGACTTGAGACCATGGCGTGTAATGTTTGTATCACTCTATTTGTAATGATCTGAATGACTGCTCAAATTATGTATGATTGCTTACATCTCCTTGATATATTATGCTTAAATTTATTGCAAAACTCTTCAAACTTCTTTTTGATTAATGACAAAAAGGGGGAGAAGACTATTGCATACATTAAGGAATGGAGTAAAATAATAACTCCATATATTCAGGGGAGAAAAAGAGTTCACTTATTCAGTTTGACAGGGGGAGAAATTAATGTTTTTTTATTACACTTCTGTCACTTCCTATATTTGCTCTTTATGCGCTTAAAGGTTTTGTCATCATCAAAAAGGGGGAGATTGTTGACCCCAGATTGATTTTGATGATTACAAAATAGTTAGGCAACTCTAAGCTTGATACATGGAAGTTCGGTCGCCTTGCAAGTAAGTATCTGCGTGCAAAATTTCATTGGTAAGAAAGTACTTCATTTAATTGGCTTTAAATATTTTTATTAGCTTGAGAGTTAACTGGTTAGCTAGCTTGTTATTCCATTTAGCCAACTGGCATGACTTTCAGCTAACTGGGAAACATTCTCAGTTCTTGGGCCGAACGTCATTGCATTTTAGCTAGCTGGTTAGCTAGCTTGTTAGCTAGCTGGAGATCCTTCAGCTAACTAATCTTCACGTCACTGTAAGTTGGCCGAACACTCTCCTTTTCTAGCTAACTGGTTAGCTAGCTCGTGGTGCCCTCATAGCTAACTGGAATTTACTTTTAGTTGCATGGCCGAATTGCCTTAAATTCTAGTTAACTGCTGAGCTAGCTGCCAGATCTTCTAGCTAGCTGGCAATTCCTTTAGCTAACTGCTTAGCTAACTATTTTATCCTGGAGCTAACTAGTTAGTTAACTATTCTTCACTGTAAGCGTGTGGCCGTGCGTTTTGAAATTTTAGTTAGCTGAAGAGCTAACTCCCTCTCTCCACTGGCCGTTTGCTTTCTCTACTTAGCTAACTGGAAAGCTAGCTATCTTTTCGTTAGCTAACTGGGAAGCTAGCTATCTTTTCGTTAGTTAGCTGGAGAGCTAACTAAGCTGGGCGATTCCTTATTGTTTTTGAATTTAGTTAGCTAGTGAGCTAACTGGCTATCTTTTAGCTAACTGAAGAGCTAACTCCCCATCTCCTGTTATTCCTGCAGCCGAGAGGTTCTTTTTTAGTTAGCTGGGGAGCTAACTGGCATTCAACGACACTTTCTCCTGACTTTTTTATTTGCCTGTTAGTTAGCTGGAGAGCTAACTATCCATTGTTTAGTTAGCTGGTGAGCTAACTAAGTGTTCTGAACTTTTTTGTCCTGGCCGTTGCTTTTTCTGTTAGTTAGCTAGAGAGCTAACTAGCAACTTGTTTAGCTAACTAATGAGCTGCCTCTGGACGTGCTTTTTCACCTTGGCCTCTCTTGTGAGCTAGCTGACTAGCTAGCTGGGGACTTTTGCTTAAGCCTTGGCCGAATGGCTTCTTATTGCCTGGAGTTATTCTTTCAGCAACTACCACCTGAGTTCTTGAGTTTGTTTTTCCTCTCTTACTCTCTCTCTCTATTGCTATTTTAAGCTACACTTAACTTTTGGATTTTTGAATTTTTGCAGTGCTCTTCCTTCCTCAAATGGAGATCAGCATTCAATGCTTAAGGGAAACATTTATAACGGTTATATTTTCTTCCTGTTTTTATTTTCATTTGTTCCTAATGTATCTAACGGATCTTTTCTTGTTGGATGATTATAAAAAGGTGGGATTTGAAGCACACCATGACGATTCGAAAAAGAGTTTTTAAAGAGAAAGAAAATCCAAGAAAAGAGCTCATATTGCATATTGTTGAGTGGTTGTTGCTATGCATTCAAGTTCATTCATTGCTCCAAAAAGTCGTCCGGATCTTTGAAGATTTTCAAGCAATCAAGACTTCAGCTACTTCGACCTCGTTCATTTATTGCTGAGTTTATTGCTTCAAAAATTGTAAAGTATACTCTGAATATTTTCTCATTGTGGGAGCTTCTCTTTATCATTCCTTGATCATTTTTGTAAAAGGGTTAGTGTTAACCCTGATTATTTTGGACTTCCTTGTGCCTTGAAACAAGAGGACTAGCCTAGGTTTGGCTAGGGGTTTTGGCTTCCTTGTGCCGTGAAACAAGAGGACTAGCCTGGTGTGGCTAGGGGTTTTTGGCTATCTTGTGCGTATAAACAAGAGGGCTAGCCTAGTTTGGCTAGAGGTTGTAATCATTGTGATACGATTAGTGGAATT
>UESW01003959.1:932031-997100 GCA_900491605.1 Calamus simplicifolius
TATAAACAAGAGGGCTAGCCTAGTTTGGCTAGAGGTTGTAATCGTTGTGATACGATTAGTGGAATTCCCAAAGGTTTTGGAAAGTGGATGTAGGTGCTGAGTTTGACACCGAACCACTATAAACTTTTGTGTGTTTGTGGTTGTTTGATTCTCTACTGTTATCATTCTGTGCACTCCACTACACCGCTGCCAATCAAGATTAGGGTTTAAGCACATATTTGCATAGTAATCAAATTTTTTTTAATAACCCAATTCACCCCTCTCTTGGGTTGCTACATCTGGGCAACATAAGCTCACCCCATTGTGGTGCTCATGGACCAACCTCTCAAGGCTATTCTAGCCCGTCCCGACAGCTTAGGCCGATTGGCCAAATGGGCAATCAAGTTAGGAGAGTTCGATCTCTCTTTCCAGACGAGGCTGACTCTGAAGTCCCAAGTCTTAGCTGACTTCTTAGTTGAGTGCACTTGGACAGACGAGCAGGTGGAAGAACCTCTATTGACGCAACCAGATGCTGAGCTCGGGGACATGGGGGAAGTCTGGATCCTTCACGTGGACAGCGCCTCAAACTCCCAAGGAAGTGGAGCCGGTCTCATCCTTGCGGGTCTAGAGGGCGAGAAAGTGAAATACGCCCTTTGGTTCCTTTTCAAAGCTATAAACAACCAAGCCGAGTATGAAGCTATGCTGGCCAGGGTAAGACTCGCCCAGGAGCTCGAGGTAAAGCATCTCAGAACCTTCACCGACTCTTAGCTCATCTCCGAACAAATCAACGGAGAGTATGAGGCACGGGATCCCATCATGGCACGATACTTAGAGAAGGTTCGACTCCTGACCTCCCTACTGACATACTTCAGCATCAGTTATATCCCCCGAAGCAAGAATGCCAAGGCTGACACTCTTTTCCGTCTGGCCATCTCGGTGGACAATGTCCTTGGGAGCACCTATATCGAGCACTTGAAAAGGCCCACCATTGAAGACAAAGAAGAAGTCCTTCCGGTCACACAGGAGCCGACATGGATGGATGCCTATATCCGCTACCTCACCGACGGCATCCTTCCTACTGACCGCGAGGAGGCCTGACTACTCAAATGGAAAGCCTCCAAATTCACTTTGCTAGATGGACGGTTATATGAAAGGTCATTTTTCTACCCCCTCCTCAAATGCGTTGGTCCTGCAGATGCTGACTACATCCTCAGAGAGATGCATGGAGGCATATGCGGGGACCACCTGGGGGGCAGATCGCTGGCACAGAAGGCTTTCCACCAAAGATACTACTGGCTCACCATGAGGGAGGATGCCCCTGAGCTAGTCCACAAATGCAATGGCTGCCAACGACATACTCACATCCAACGACAGTTGGCCGCCATGCTGAGTCCGCTCTCGATCCCATGGCCCTTCGCCCAGTGGGAATGGACATTCTTGGGTCGTTCCCCCCGGCTTTGGGTCAGCGGAAGTTCTTGCTCTTGCCATCGACACTTCACCAAGTGGGTCAAGGTGGAAGCGTTGGCTAAGATCACCGAGAGCAAAGTCAAGTCTTTCTTTGGAAGTCCAACATATGTCATTTTGAGCTACCCTACACTACCATCACCGATAACGGCCGACAGTTTGACAATGCCACATTCAAAACATTCTGTGTCGAGCTAAACATCCACCACCGATTCACCTCAGTTAGCCATTCGCAAACCAATGGAGAGGCCGAGGTCATGAATCAGACCATTCTTTGGGGGCTCAGAACCTGGTTGGATGGGTCTAAAGACAGATGGGTGGAGGAGCTTCCAGTGTGCTGTGGGCATATCACACGACTCCAAAGGCCCCGATGGGAGAGACCCCCTTTAGCCTTATCTTCGAATCCGAGGAGGTTCTAAAGGAGCTCAGCAGATACGCGGCTAATGGGACACCACTCGGTCCGGTGTGAATGCTCCTAAGGCGGTTCAAGACTCTGACAGCTTTGTTACCGTTCGAGTCACCCTTGGGTCGGCACACAAACCCCCGAGGCGGTTCTAAAGGAGCTTGGTGGATATGCGGCTAATGGGACACCACTCGGTCCGACGTGGAGATGCCCTCGAGGTGGTTCAAGACCTGACAACTCTGTTACCACTCGAGTCATCCCTTGGGCTGGCACACGAAACCCCCAAGGTGGTTCTAAAGGAGCTAAGCGGATACGCAGCTAATAGGACACCATTCGGTCCGGCATGAAGACGCCTCCGAGGCGGTTCAAGACCCTGACAGCTCCATTACCGCTCGAGTCACCCCTTGGGCCAGCACACGAAACCCCAAGGTGGTTCTAAAGGAGCTCGATGGATATGCAACTAATGAGACACCACTTGGTCCGGCATGAAGACGCCCTCGAGGCGGTTCAAGACCCTAACAGCTCTGTTACCATTTGAGTCACCCCTTGGGCCGGCACACAAACCCCCGAGGTGATTCTAAAGGAGCTCGGCGGATACGCGGATAATGAAACACCACTTGGTCTAGCGTGAGACGCCCCCGAGGCGATTCAAGACCCTGACAGCTCCGTTACCATTCGAGTTGCCCCTCGACTAATGGAACACCATTACAAGGAAACAAGACACTACAAAAGCTAAGTCGCATACATGGACAAAATTTTAATTTGCATTGATGTTCAAAGGCAGTACAAAATCTGACTCAAGGTCAATTATAAGCAAAAAGAAAAAGTACAGGAGAAGGCCTAGAGGCCTATAGCTCGGTGGGCCTCAGTTCACTGCTGGCATCGTTCTCATCCGACTCCTCGACGTCCGAGTATTAGGCTGGATGGCGCTAAGGTCGTCGATCCCGAAGATCTGAGAGACTTTCTTCTTGCAGTGCTCGAAGCCTTGGGCATAAGCATCAAGGCTGGCCTTCGTCACCTTCTGCTCGAGCGCCGAGGAGCTTTTGAACTGCTCGATGGCATTCTGAGCCCATGCTTTGGTGTGGGCTGAGCCTCGGCGTTGACCCTCCTCATTTCGGCTGCCTAGGCATCCAACTCTGCCAGAGCGGCCCTCTCCTCGGCGGCAAGGGCATTGGCTTTCGCCCTCTCAGCCTGGTCCCCAGTGTCCCTGAGCTTCTGAGTCAGCTCGTCGACCTTGCCTTCAACCGACTCCAGCCTCTCCACGAGTATTGCCAGCTTGGCCTCAGCCGCCAAGTTTCGGTTGAGCTCGGTCGCTGCCTTCCCCTCGGCTTCTCTGAACCGGGCCTTCTATTCATCGCGGTCGACATTGGCCGCAAGAACCTTGCCAGCCATCTTAGTCTTCCGGGCCTGGGCCCCGGCCAGCCACCCTGCCAACTCATCGCATCAACCCTAGTACTTCTTGGCCAACCTGGTCTGGGAGCACTCAACAGCATCACCGGTCCGGATCAGGGTGTCCTGAAGGGTGAGAACTTCGTTGGTCATCTGTAAAAGCCAAGGAGTTAATCGAAGCTCAATTACAAGTGACAAAAAGAAGAATAAGGCGGGGAGAGGCTACTTGGAGCACCGACATGTATGTCGCGTCAAGGATTCTAGCGACTGGCTCGCGCTCGAGCTACTCGTGGAAGCACGGCAGGTGGATCCTCTCTAGCAGGCGCTCCACTAGACGCCCACTGTCCATAGTCGAGAACCTCGGCGGCCGTTGTGGCTCCCGCTGAGGATCCCGACTGGGCGGTGAGCGCAGGGTTTTCGGCTCCTCTCCATCCCCAACTTCCGGAGCTGCTGCCTCTGCCTTCGCCTTGAAAGCAGCCGGGTGTCCACCCTCGGCCCCCGAGTTAGCCGCCCCCATCGGCTCTGTGGGGACCAAAAGCTCGTCTATGGCCTCCAAATTGATGACCTCCACCGGCTTGGCAAAAGCCGAAGGCCCGTCCACAGCCTCTTCTACCTGGGCCGGTTGGCCCCTCCTTTCTAGTCCCGCCTCAGCCATGATGGGGACATCCCCCTCCGTTGGCGCCTTGGCCGGGACGCTCTCCATCGGCTCCTCTGCGGGAGCCACCTCCATAGAAGCCGTGGAGGCTTGGGCTTGCTCGCCATGGGCCTTCCGTCGAACTTTCTTGGCCAGCCTTACTATCTCGTCGGCCTCCTCTCTCCTCCTCTGAGCTGCTGCCTTCAGTCGCTCGGTGGGCAACTTCATTGCTGCACAAGAAACCGACAGTCAAAAAAAAAAAACTAAGCAGAAAAGACGAAAAGGGCAAGATCTCGCGCTCATCGACTGCCAGGGCCAAACCAACTTCACAAAGGTTGGCCTTGGCCAATAACTCCCTGCAAGGTGGAGTCTCGGAGGACGTCAAGCGGTCGAAGAGCTCTTGGTCCCTCTCATCCACAGCGGAGTTTTTGTTGGGGCCAATGTCAGGACTCTCCCAACTCATTCTCACCCCCCTCTACATGGGCAAACAGGAAGTGGGATTTCCATCCCTTGACTTTGGAGGGAAGGTTAAGCGGTAGGGTCCTACCAAGTCTAGACATAAAGATCCACCACCCGTCTTCACTATGGTGGCAGAGTTTGTAAAAGGCCTGGAACAAGAAAATTTTGGCTTCCGAGCCATGGAAAAAACAAAGAACGACAAAGGCATAGATGATTCGAACCGAGTTCGGAGTCAGCTGTACCAGGACAAGCCCATACCTGTCTAACAGGTTAAGGACGAAGGGATGGAAGGGAAGGTGGAGTCCACTCTTGAAGAACTCAACGTACAGGGCTACCCGATCGGGTTGGTCCGAGGTCACCCTGTCCCCGGGTCCAGGAGCGAATAGACGGATGAAATTGTAAACTCTATACCTAACCCTGAGGTCTTGTATCTCCTCAGGGGTCATGGCGGAGATCGCCCCGTCCGGCCCTGCCAAATCAGAAACGGCAATCGGAGGGGGGGTCGGACGGACCAAGGGCAGTAGAGCTGTCCTAGATGGAGCCACCTTGGGTGGAGGTGCCCTGGGTGGAGATGCTTGAGAGGGGGGCTGGACAGCCACTGCTGGACGGTCACGGATGGTGACACCACCGACCGGCCGACGACGATGGGCCAAAGGGACCTCATCCTCCTCCTCTTCCAAGGACGGAGGGGGACTTACTGCGGGCCTCTTGCCCTCCCTAATGGCATGATGGTCCATGAGCTAAAGAAGAAAACAAAGGAGGAAGATGACAAAAGAAGATTGACCTAGTGTCGAAAAGGAAGAGTGAAAGTTTCGGACCCTGAAAGCTCAAGACTCTGGGAGGAAGATGATAAGAAGGACGTTGAGAGCGTAAAGGGCACGCTCGGGCGAGTGAGGTGATTTTATATAGAATTTTTGAATCGTTCCACCCGAGGCGCTGCCACGTGGCCATCCACGATTAAAGACAACCTCCAGCTGGCAATAACTTTCTTCACCCGAGATATGGCGCCTCAATTCCACACAGGAAACGAGATCCGCGGCCAATGATAGGACATGGGGAGTGGTGGCTTAATGATGACACCCGACTTTTCCATCCCTCGAGAGATATTCCCTCGATGCGCCCGAGTTCGGCTTCACTTTCCGTGCTTTTCCTTAAATATAGGACTTCGAAGCGATATCGCTTCAGGAAGGCGCGCCCTGCCCTCGACGATTAATGGCGTGCGAAACTAGCAATTATGATAAATTTTTGCCCTCCTTTCGCTCAAAGGTCAGTGGACGCATGGCCACTTAAGCTCAGGAGCGGGAGGGGCATCTGATATGGCCAATGGCACCACGTAAGCGCTAACGAAACGACAGGGCTAACTGACGACAAAAATCAAGATGGCCCCACTTCTTTAAGGCGGCCCTTGGTGGCCCGCCCTCCCACTTCTCTAAGGCGACCCTCGGCAGCCCGCCCTCTCCAAAATTGGTCTCAATGTTGATCGCAGCACCTGCCCCCGCATCGACTCTCGAGCGAGCCGCAATGCCCACGTGATCCGAGCACATCAATCACCTGACCCACGCGCCTGATGGGACCAGGTCCACCAATCGTCTTCGAACTCATGTAATCACCTTGAGTTTTGCAGACATTCTTCTTCACAAAATCCCACGTGGCTAATCCCCAAACGGAAACCAAGGGTCCTTAAAAGGATAATAGGGATCCTGAGCAAGGTAAGACTCACTTAACACACTCAAAACACTCAGAGAACATTCCAGAACATTCCAGTCTCTAAGCCCTTTCCTTACGAGCTTTCTCAAGCTTACGGCTGTGACCCCAATCACTATCACTAACTTGCCGGTCGAAAGGTCTAAGACTTCTTGCAGGTCTCTCTTTGAGAAAGAGCTTCATCAACAACTTCACGAAGCCCTCTGACGTCTGTTACCAATGATCCGGCGTCATCAGGAAACAAATGTGATAATACCGAGCAGGCTGGGAGATGCGATCCTTTTGAACTTAAATGCATCATTAAGCTCCTATCATTAAATTAATACATACATTTGGCTTAAATGTATTTGTATTGGCAATAGATATAGATGATACAAGTCAAAACACATGTAAACATGTGTTGTGTTAGTCAAGAGAGCAGGTTTTGTAATGATCCAGAAAATAAAACACACTCTCTCTCTTCTTCCCCCCCTTCAAAACTACATAAAAACAATGCATTGTTCTTACCTTGCTTTACCCCTAAAATATATAGTCTAAAATCCAGGATATAAAGATTGACACAGGCATAGATGGAACTTTCGGAGAATGGATAATTCATTGCAAAATGAGTTGTAGCTGAGATGAAGTGCCTCACTGCAGTAGGGGACATTAAGGAATATGTACACAGAATAGCGTTTGATATCTATCTTCGCGATCAGCAGCAGTGGGGCCCATAGAATTGTTACAGAAGTTACTAACACCTGAATATTTGACAAGAATTTTACACCCACCATGGTTTTTCTGTTAAGTCTTTCCCAAAGACATAATGAAATCTTGTGCTGTATGGTAACCATTCAATAACCTGTGAGGCTTTTCTCTTGTTCTTTGAATCCATGCATTCTGGATTGACTCCTGCAACTTCTTATCCATGTTCTGAGACACCCAGATGAGAAGATCGTCGAAGCTTATGCAAGTTTCTCTGGCATATCTGTCGAGGATCTTTGGTAGGAAAACCTTCCTTGATTTCTTGATGACCACATTGGCTTGGAGGAACTCCCTCTTGGCCTTCTCCAACTCATCTGTAACATTTTTTGCAGTGTAGACCCTCAGCTGCATCATGACAAAGAGGTGTTTTAAGGGATTTGTGAGTGTGAAGTCAGTGAAGTTTTCTGAAAGAGCTGAAGATTACCATAGGATCAGAAGCGGCTCCAGTACATAGGGCAAACAGAACAAGTGGGTGGGAATCATTGATACCAAATTTTGACACAAGGAGCTGCTTTTCTTCTGCAGATTTCTTCCTCATTGCGTTTGAGAGCATAGTTTCAAACCACTAAAGGAATGTCGAAAGAATTAGAGAGATGTGGATGTAAGTGTCTCTTTCTAATGATATGACCAATGGTATGGAAATACTTTGCCAGGTAAGGTCTGAGATTTTTTTCCCCTTCAAGGTCATGATAAAGACTGCCATTAAACTCTGGTTGATGCAATGACCCAACACAAGATAGACAAATGGAAATAAAGCTTGCTGGATATAGTCTCTATTGAAGATGGATAATATATTCAGTTATAGTTTATGTGAAGTTAATTCACTGAACATATAAATGAAACAAATTGAACTTACACGACCAATTCGAGGTGTACGGCAGTTCAAAATGGAATGCTCTATGGAATTGGCAGTGATGATGTGTCCTCCAATATTATAAGCAGCCTGTAATATGTAGAGGAACCAATCTAGTGGTTAAAACAAAAAGGAAAGAAAAAGAAAGTTGACATCAAAAAAGATTTTTCTAATATGACTTCAGTCATAAGCAGTTCATGCAAAGTAGTAGGAAAAAAAATAATAGAAAAAATGGCTTTAATATCATTTTAATAACTTAAGTATTGAAATAATTTAGCCATTTAGTTATAGCTTCCATTCAAATTGTAAAAATAATGGTGCTTATTTATAGGTTAAAAAGGTATCTTTAGGAGTATATAGAGACCTTTTCGTGCTACTATACATAAGAATTATGCAAGACAGCTTTGGTAATGACTTTGAAAATGAGGTTTTTCAACTAAAAGAAAATCAACAATTTCAGGATCTGAAGAATTAAAACATCTGCATATCTTGACTCTTATGGAAGAAAATGAAAAACAAGATCATATGCTTCTTGGCTAATGAAGAAATAAATATCATGAGAAGATGTTAGGTGGGACAGTGCCACATCCAGTTTATCCAGGGAAGGTACATATTGCTTTAAGAGAGCTCTGGATTATGGCATGAAAATAGTCTTTCATTACCTTATGGAACAAAGCAATCCTTCTCAGAGAACTATGGGGGATTCCAAAAGCCAAGTATGCCTGAAAATAAGTAATTGATTAAATATACAAATTACATCGAAGACATATGCTGAGATTTATCAGTTTGTAATACATGTGAGATTTACATGCATAATGAGAGAATTGTAGATATTGACCCAAAATGCCAACTTGGCATTGCTTTCCAACACACTCACATCTACCCTCTCCAGTTGTTCCACCAGCAACCTACAAATTCAACAAGAAAGATTAGACATTTTAGGCTGTTCTGGATGATTTGAATGAAGGAATAGCATAGAACCCTTTTCTGTTCTAACCTATAGTTATTTATTGCATAAGATGCACTTGAAAATTGGCTCTTGTCCAGTGATATTGAAGATATTTCCACAGTGGATCTGCTAGACCATTGCTGCTCATCTGCAGTAACTCTTCGAGGAAGAATAACACTGGTAGATGATCTTGACAAGAAGGGCGAGCGAGCTTTTTCTGGCTTTCCAGATGAGTCAGTACGTGCCCAACAATAAATAGCTGCCATGCATCTAATCAATTCCTCAGATATTTTACTTGGACACTCGTAGAGATGATCTTTCAGAGTCGAGCCAAGTAATTCCGCCTGACAGTTGGAAACTAGTCAAGAATGAAAAATATCAAATATTAGAGCCATATCTATTTGAATACATAAATTGTTTACCTATAGAATTTGAAACTGAGATATATGAACCCAGAAAAGATGATTAGAAATTAAGACTAGCTATAAGACCTCTAGTAAAATTAGGCTCCCCTCCGACAGGCGATTTCAAACTAGCACTCTGATATGGAGTGTTTATAGGACTAACCGGGCTTTTGCATTAAGTCATTTATCAAATTCTTATTATTACAATACCTTCCTGTCTTTTAATGATGCACTTGCTATCAGCTATTTCATGTGTTATGGAGCCTACAGGTCTCAAAAATGGCCAGATGCATTGCAGATGGAAGAAGAATTTGCAAAGCATAATGAGAGGCTGTGTGTCCTTGACATTATAACGGATGTCAGTTCCATGCAGGCAAGCAGGAAAGTGTGATTTTCATGTATCCTTTGATTTATTTTCTTAACATGCAAAAACATATATCCCTAGAAACAAGTGGTTGATTGTAAAGCTATCTCACATCAGTATAGTTTTGAAGCTTCCGATTGCTATGTGGCACTATCACAATGGCGAACACCAATCCTATGCTACATTATTGATGGATAATCCTAGTACTGGAGCTGATGTCGAGTTTCAAAGCAACATTTGTTGTTTGGAAGAATGCAACAATGAACCTGTTCTTGCAAGGAAGCTTGAATATCAATAAGCTAAGCACTATATCTGAAGCAACAATTTCATTATGCATCTGCACTTGTTGGCAAGCAACAATTGTTCAACTGCTTGAAATGGATTTCATCGCATCATTGTTCCTAAAAATGAGAAAGATATACTACATCCCTTTATTGCTACAAATTTTCCATGTACCTTTTTTATTCCTTTTTGTATTACAACCAGAAGTCCTATGCAAAAACAGACCAAGATAACATTAAGAGTCCTTAGCTTAATATCAAATAGATATCAATGATCAAATATTTCATCAGCCTCTGGCATTAGCCAAATGACTTGAAAGGTTGACATGGAGAAGATCCAATGGTTGGAGATGATTATTAAAGAAGTGGACAGATGCAAAGATTGAACCAACATGAGCTGAATTTGGAGGCAAATAATACGCTGACTTATACAAGCATAACACATGATACATTAAATCTTGCTAAAAATGATAAATACACTAATATCATCAAGTAAATAGTGTTTGCTTTTTTAAATATCCCTAGTTACAAGCAGCAGTGGAACATAGTACAGTAAGAGTCAATGGTATGTCATATGTTTTCCTACCTTCTTAGGATCTGAGGAGTTGCCACCAACATCAATATTCAAGTTTTCACTTGACAGTGATTCATGTCTGACCTTGGGCTTAAGCAACGGATTGCTTTTCCCAGACTCTTTTATGGAAGTCAGAAGCTGGAAAGGTTGCAAGGGGAACTTCTTTGAGGAACAAAATGCACTTGATATGATGCTTGGGTGCTTCCTTGCTCCACCTTTTGTGTGAGCAGGAGAAGCCATGCCTGAACTTTGTGCTGATGATGACCCACTAATGCATTGGTCAAACATACTTCTATACAGAGAAAGAACATGTTGCTCGCGATTTGCTATTTCTTCTTCAAGAACCTCGATCTCTGCAATAAGCTCCTTTGTCTGGAATGAACAAAAAATTATTTAGTTATGTCCATCCCAGATCCATTTAAAGAGCAGTAAAGAAAATTAGGGTCACCACATATTATGGTATTGCAAAATCTAGGAAAGAACCCAATGAAAATTAAATAACAATGCAGAATTAATGGACAAAAAAAAAGAAAAATCTTTCCTTCTTGGAAGATCAAATTAGTTACCATTATAATTATGAGAAGCTCAATACTGAAAAACAAAGAACTTGCATGAAAAGGTGCACCAACTACAAGTATCATTCTCTGTCACATACTTTTTACATTGTAAACTCACATTCATTTGGATTTTATTAATTTTCAGTGAGTTGATAGCTCCTAACTGAACAACAAAAATAGCTCATCTCTCTCTCTCTTTTAGTGAGAAATATGGTGGGGATGCCACCATTAGGGTTTGAACACTAGACCTCTCCCAAGTAAATCTGGTTTGGATGCCGACCAAGTTAAATCTGGTTGGTTGGCCATTTAGCTGTTGCCTCCCAAAGTGGATTGCTGCACTCCAACATTCCAACACTTGCACTGGTTACATGATACCAGAGCTATCTTTTCTGGGCCTCTTTTTGTCAAGTACAGTGCATATCTTGAGCATTTCGCCTTTCATTGTAGTTCACAAGAGTTGGTAGGGTGCATAGCTCAGGTCCATCTGTTGAGCTCTTTTGACTATCTGAGCCTGGATTTTGTTGAACCAAGTGCTTCCAATAATCTTGACAAAGGAATGAAAACCCTATTTTCCCTATTGCTTAAATGGTGACAAAATGCAAGGAAGAATCTATTTTGGGTGCAGCCTAAATTTATACTGAGCAAATGCAGCACCAAATAAGACTGAAAATGGATTGAAACGGTCAGATATCAGTATATCCATATTTGTTTTTGTTTTTGTTTGGGAATATAGATGTGGATATAGCTATTATCAGGCACAAAAATTCATATGCATATTTATTTAAAAAAATATGTTTATAAATCACATATAGAAGTATAGATATAATATAGGCATAAACCCAATAGTTAAACATTATGATCACTAAATCAAAAATATCACCAAGTAAAAGATATTAAGTCTATGCCATGTTGAGCTACTTTTTTTCAAAAAAAGCAAATTTTATGATGTTTTTGGCTTTTTGCAGGTAGTGCCTTAAATAATCCCAACGCCAAGGGCACTGTAGAAGGATAAAAGGGCCTAACGATGCTGTATAGTGGAGTTAGACAGTAGAGACTACGGCTTTGTTTCCAAAAAAAAAAAATCATAAAAAGCATGATGGCTGAAGCCTTTTCTTAGAAGTCCATAAATGCTATTTAAGATTAAATAGGATTACAAAAAGATATTCAAACATGGATGAGATAATTCTTTATCCATATCCGTATTCATTTTTCCATGAATATGAATATAGATATAAATATTAGTTGGATGCTCCAAAATGTATTCATATATCTATAGATTCAATATAAAAATCGATCCAGATGGATATTTTCACTCCACATTCACTCCTAGTACCAATACAACACCTAGTCCAGACTCAGGTTGCATTTAAGTTGAACCAAATGCCTACTTCAAGTCGCACCTAAATTGCATGTTAATATGCCTTACAATAAAGTTACATGGGAAGTTTAAACTATGCCTCAAAAGGGCTTATCAAATGCATTTTACATAGAGTCAAAGGGAAAAAAGCATCAATTAATGCAGATATGTGCAATTTTTCAAGCAACAAACAAACTATTGAAGAATTATATCAACACACCATAGCTACAATTTTAATAATTATGTACATCAACAAATTCAACTTGGACAACAAATTCAACCTGGACTTTTACTATGAGAATTGAAAGGAGAATTCAACCCTCAAAATTTGTCGGAGAACTTCAAAGGTTAAAAGGATGAAGTCCACAAGTGTAGTTGATTTAGTAGTGGGCAAATAACATTTAAAACCATTGTCATTTGTACTTTACATGTACCAACGATTAAATACCTCTATAAAGGTAGATATAACTGTAAAACTGACCTACAAATCTAATTTATTAACTTGAAGCAAGCAAAAAATATCCACGATATTTTTGTTTTCCATGACCTGTAGAATAGAAACATGCTGAAACAACAGCAAAAATATTTCTTATCATAAATCTTATTAATCTAACATTTGGTGAATCAGTTTGAATTCTATGATTCTAAGCTACTCTTACACCTGTTTAATACCATTCAAGATATCCATTTAACGATGTCACAGCTAAAAAAGTCACAATAGGGCATCTATCACACCTGAGCAGAGAAATGCCGATGTCCAGGAGACAAAGTACTAGAAGCTCGACCAATTGCCTTCTCAAGCATAAATCGGATAGCCTTTTCTTGATGTAAATGCATCTGTAGTTGTTTGATCTGCAGAAAATTACAGAGTTGCTGTAAAAAGGTTTGGAGCAAGGCAGCTTGGATATCATACACATTACAGGAGAAATTTGCAGATATCCTTGCATGTTCTTGATTCACTTTCCATAAATATACCCATATAAAAATACATATGCATGCTTGCATGTATCTATGTGAATGAGCGCATGTAGACATCTGTCTTGGTGCTCATTTATCTAGCAATGGCTTTATGCATCTTACTTTGCTACAACTTTTTATCCTATGCCAAGTCTTTGAGAATAGGAAGAGCCTTTACTTCCCTTTCCAAAATAACAACGCATCAATTAAAATACCATGCAGCAACTCTATCCTGTGCAGTAATTTTTTCAAATTTACACTAAATTAGTAATGACTTTTCCTGTTTGCAAAGACACAGGCATAGAAGTCAAATTATAATGCATATCAAGGAATCTGTTTGAGAAAAGGACTAAAGTATACAGATCTTCTAACAGTATTTTTTTATGAATAACAGATATCATTCAATTGCAAGGTTATATTTTATCAATCATTCAATTGCAAAGTTATATTTCATCGATTTTATGTTCTAAGCATAATTTTACATTTGTGAATGACAAAGTATTGACTTTGAGTATTATTGCATCATTGAGAACCCAACAGTGGTTGCCATTTTTAAACATTTAAAAAGGGAGATCACTAAATCATGGCATCAATTCATATCCTTCGTATTGCTCTCAGGCTACTTCCTTTCCCTTAGAAGCATAGTATTGATTTGCTCTTTTAAGACAATCTTTCTGTGTCACTGACTTCCTCTTAACCCTTAAAATTCCTCTAAAGTCAGTAAGACTTCCTCTTGATTTGTAATGAGCTGATAACTCTTCTGTCAAGTCAAATCCTTTTTTCTCCAGCAATTAAACTCACTTCTAATTTCAATTAGTGAACCCTCTTCTTGATTCGATGAGGGAAAAAGGAGAAATTCCTCCAACCTGATTAGCTTGTATCTCTTGAAAGTAACTTAAAACATAGAAAAATTAGCAAAGATAGGGTTTAGTTCCCCTTTTCTTTTATTAATAAATACAAACTGAGATACAAGGCCTCTATTTATATTAGTGAGGTCCATCTTGCATAATTTGAGTCGTATTTCTCTTCTAACTAAAAAAAGTCACAGCTTTCTTGAATTAAAACATGATCGGTGAAAATAGTTATAAAAAAATTAAAATCCTAAAAGAGATAGATCTTGGCTTTTATATCAACTTTGTCTCTAGCCACTTCACCTAATTTTTCCTAGATTGAGAGATATTTGCAGTCACAATCTTTTTTGAGAAAAGGTTTGTTTGCCTGTTTCGGGGCCCAAACTATGGAATTTGGCCCTAGTCATTTGGTGTAACATCCTTAATGGGTGGTGTCACATTGCAGAGCTTAAAAAAGTATTTGATTTCAAAAAAAAAAAAAAGAGCACCTCAATCAGATGTCATATGGGTTCTCCATCAAATCTAGTGATCTTTCTGATCACTTCTCTGAAATTTCTTATATTCATGCAATATAGAAGTTCAACCATAGAGTACCTTTTGGAATCTTCTCCTTGCATCTTTGGTTATTTATGAGTATCTAGGTGTCAACTATAACTGCTTTTAAGCTTCTGCACTGTTGATTTACAAGTATCCTGGTTTGCCACATTTATGGAAACCTCTCTTTATCACCAAGTTTCTACTGTATTGTAGAAAGTTCCTAGATCGACAATCTTGACTGTCCCCTTGCTTCTAAGAGGTAATCTCATTTAGTTGATGCTATGATAGTCAACCCCTTGTTTCTCCCAGTCATTTACAGAGACCAAAATTTGAGTGTCCTAAGCAATAAACCATTTTTGGATCCTTTCTTTCAATCTTGGCAATTCACAATAATTCAACTGCTGCTCATTCATGGATTTATGGCGGTGTTCTGGTGGTTGCCCCTCAGAAACCCATATTTGGTCTCCTTAAGTTGCACCACAACATGAAATCATCTCCAGTTCTCTTGCATCAGGTTGACAGAAGTTTAATGCTACATCACGGCGTAGGTGAGGCCCTCTCTCAACCTTCAAATATCTAACCTTTCATGTGTGTCATGCAAACTACACCTCTTTCCAAGATTTTCATGTGAAAAATTGGTGACTGCAATTCAACTCAAAATGCTGAATAAACCTCTCGGAATTTCTATACATGGATGTTTGGTTTGTTTGGAGGAACTTCACACCAGAAAGCCATGGTTGTACTAACTTACTAATCTTAGTGAGAGCATTAGTGATGTCAATACTTCACAATTTCCGAATGTGCCTTCTTCCTAAATAAAATCCAATTCAAGCTATGTCCTATATCGAAACACCTTTCACATCCCCAGACCAACCTCAGTTATTAATGGAAAGATTAATTTCACATCACTTCTGACCCCAAAAATGTTAGATGGATAGATGGGATTACTGATAATCGGATAAGATAAGAATTTTAAATTTTGCTATGGTTATCTTCAAGGATAAAATGAGTTGGAGGTTCCAATCTCGGTGATATCCCATGATCAGAACAATCCGATCAAAACTCTTATCATGAAGAAGATAAGCATGGATTAAAATATTAAATCTGTTGGTGCGGAAGCGATACCAGTAATCAAACTTATGAACAATCATGGCAATCATTACTTAATTAGAGAAAATGATTGCGTACCTTTTTACTAAAGATTTCTATTGGATTTCCTCGTGAATAAGGAAGCGTCCGTGCGTGAAGACTCCTCTGCGTGAAGGCTTCTGTACCGGAGACTCTTCGAAGGAGAGGAGACTCTAAGATCGCTGATTCTTCTTAGGAATAAACGGGATAATTTTTAATCCTCAACTCCCTGAATGAGCAAGGGTATGGCCAAGGAAATAAGCAAGAATTTTTTGGTGAATAAAAATCAGCCGAATTCTTTTGTATTTCTCTCTTCTGGATCTCTCTTCTTTACTGTTCTTAAAAACAGATGAAGACGGACGGATGAAAAATGAAAAAAAAAATTCTCTTATCTTTTTTTTTGATCATGGTGCTCGCTATTTATAAATGGGAAGCAATACTCTGATCGAAGAAAGCATCGTGTCCCTATGGGAGAGACGCTTCTCATCATCATCCAAAGATGCGCAAAGAAGACACCGCTTCATAAAAAATACGTTGTCTCTTCTGTGCCTAATCTGAGAACATCATGCCCAACTTACAATAGGCCCGCTGGTCTAGAGGCTCATTGGGACCAAGGCCCGCCTAAACCCAAAGTCCTCAAACCACTCATGGCCTCTACTTTGGTCACGGATTCATGTTACAGAGTTTAGTTTCATTAAGAAACTTTTCTCTGAATTTTTCTAGAAAATCAAACACAATATTAGGCGGCATTACTTGCTCATCGCGTCACCTAAAATTTTAAAAATAAATTCTTAAAATTTAGGAGCGAGTTTCCTTTTATGGTCTACACCTTGGACTTCGTGGGACACACATAACCTAGCTCCCAAGAATATTGTCCTTACACCGCCATTCCCTATGACTCGAGACAATATTCTTAGTCGTGATTTATTTCCACCAAAAAAATCACAACTGCACTCCAGAATATGTGCGATATTTACGTCGAGATATAATAAATTGTCACATAAGACAATCCCATCCCTGACCTATGAGATCGATACGCAAATGGTTCCTTCATGACACTCGAATACTGGCATCAAGTAATTTGTGTACTATCACTTGTCCAATATCCATCTAACATCTTGAACTCTAAGTTCCCTCATATCCATCCACTGAGCGTCATGAATCAACCCGTCGATTGATCATGTCTATGCTCGATCTATAAAGATCACTATGCATAGTTTTAAGATAGATTAATTTGAATCTCTCAAGGGAGTGTTATTACTTTCTCATGAAAAGTACATGAATGACTATATTGCGAGTATGTTCTTAGACCCTAGTGGCATATGCCCAACCCACCGAGTATCAATCATTTATGGATTTTGCTCATTTGGTGAATCAAAGCATATATGCTATAAGTCTGAGTTCAGTGACTTGCTCAAGCTTAAGAACAATCGTACTCTCATAGCTATGAGTTAAATTTCATGATAGTACATTTCCAAAATTTATTCTCATGTAAGTCCGTCAATACGCAATATGCGTACTAGTATACTAATTCGAGAATCCCTCTCAAATAGTCAAGACAAACTATTTCCCCAATTGAAAATTATGTATACTTCAATTTCTCATAATAAAGCGCTTAACTTTATTAAAATTGTGACAATTGTATTTCGAATGTAATAAAATGATCTCGTGTCTTCTGTACTCATGTGTAAAGCATCTCGAGCACTCAAGATCATTATTTCTAACATTCGTAGACCTTTCAGGAGAATTACATACAACAAGTATATAGAATGCAAATACCAAATCATTTATTATATATCATCTGATGTCAATCATCATAGAAAAATTATGTCTTTTAGACCACATTTTTCAACAAAAAAAGATTGATTTTGTTATTATTTCTTGTTTTCTACTCTAGCTCTTACAGTTTTGTTATTACTACATGCTAGGATATGTCAAAAGTAGCTAATGAAGTAAGCATGTGCTCAGCAGAGTTTTGTCATTGTTAATTACGAAATCCTCACAATATAGATTCATTAAAATTCTAACTTGCACACCTTTTCATATCGGTTGATAGATGCAGGTAGTCCTTCATAGCTTTACCATAAAACTCCTCTGCTAAGCTGGTTGCTTCTGGTGTTGCAACACTTCAATGGATAATACAGATTGAAGCTACTAATGAGGTATTAGTTTGATGACTTTAACCTTAAGTTGCAGCTATATCATCTATCCTCTAGATTTCTACTAACATAGATCCAATATGCCCACTTCTAGTTTTAGGGGTTATGGGAACCCTGCAAATAACCAACTCATGATAAAATTGTAATATTTTTGGATTTATATAGAAATTTTTAGTGAATGCATTCAAATAGTAATTAACTTGTCCCGAAAAAATGAAAGACATCCATAGTCTAACGTCCACAATTCCTGATATTTTTAGATTCCACATCTCTATGCTTCAATTTCCTTTTCTTTAAGACTTTATAGTATGGTTTAGTACTCAACGAAAAAATATCTCCCTTCATCATGCGAACTGTATGCATTTAATGAGTCTCACGCTTACTCTATATAATATTCATCTTTTGTATAAAGGATCCTGTTTGTGTGAATTTATATGCAAGAATCACTTGATACATTATATTGAATGCAATGCATGCATCAGTAATATGTCATTCATTTCAATTGAAGACCTGTTGTATGCGATCTTGATTTCATATTTATTGTGCTATTACAGAGTGTATTTATGTTGTTAGGACTTAACTACAGATTATAACACATGCAACAAAGCCTAATAGTGACTGACCATAAAGGCAATACCATCATTTAGCTACAAGTCACGCCACCCAAATTCTATGAATAAAAGAACAGAGAGGTTCTGGCAGACTACGCAGGCCAAACAGCCCTTTTCTCCTCTTTCCTTCTCATTCTTTATTACTCTTTTCTAATCATCTTTCCCATCATCTGTCTTTGTTCATCACTTTTGTTTATCTTTTCTAATATCACCAAGGATAAATCCATATCTAATCTCTATGTGACTAACATGAGGAGCTACTTTTAGAGTGAATCACCACTCCTCTTAAAGAGGAATGCAAGATGAGGATGCTGCTGCTGAAGCGTGCATGTATCTGTTGAATTTGCTTATATAGAACAAATATAAACTCATCCAAAGAATGCAACAAGAGGTCAATAGAACACATAGAGAGCATATATACAGGCACATTGGACTACACTGTGCTTCCACTTCTAACTCAGCAAACCTACCTCATGAATGACCAATATATGTTTGTTTATTAATGTGAACATGGGCAAGAAAACATACATATGTTTTATGGCAGTTTCTCTATCCATCCAAGGGCTTTAGATATCATAAACACTAAACAGGCACTTCCCAGTCCTGCCCTAATTCTACTTCCATCATGATTCCCACTTAGTAAACTAGATAAATTGATACATAGATAACCATTGTATATATATATACATGCAAACACACACATATGTTACATATGCATATATGTGCGCACATAGGGTAGAGTTATGATGCTCCCACTGCACCTTCTTAGTTGGTCTAGGGCAAAAATCAAGCTTACCTTCCATGTATTACACTAAATAGTTTGCTTCAGTTTTTAGTGCATTGATGACATAAGCTAAATGACAGAAATACACCCATACATGTAAAATAAAAATGGTTAAGTGCACTGATCATTTACAAGTAGTGTTTGGAACCCAAGTGTGTGTTTGTACATCTACCACAAAATAGAAAATAAAGAACTTTTATGGGGATTTTTTTTCTTACATCATTTTCCAAGGAAGCTCGGTGGTCTGACGAAGTCTTACTGATACTGTCGCTTGAATCTTGATACAGAGAACTGTGGGCTGACTTCAGTATGTTTAGCAAAGGCCGGGCATTCAGAAAAATGATGAGATAAGTAGCTATTTTTGATTTCACATATCCATCAAACTATGTTTCAAGCGATATGATATCCAAGCAAGATAATAACAAACAGCATAATTCTCTGGATTGATCAGATAAAATACACTTTGGGGTCTCACCTGGGGTTCAATGCAATCCCTTCCCATGCGCTGCAATGTCCCATGTTTGGCAGAATCTAGGTTCCTATCAGATGCACTGAACAGGAAAAACAATCATTCTGATAAGTAGCAGCAAGAGAGTACGAGTAAAGACATGCTATCATAAGTGAAATTAAATTCAGAATGTAATAGTCTTGTCAAGTGTCAACACATCATGTTGTTTTAGAATTCAATAAACAAGGATAGCCTGAATGCTTGTGTTATGATTTAACATGGCATGCAGGAAAAGAACAGGTAGACATAAATAGATGAGACCTTAATACTATTTTGGCATTTCATAGATTGTACCATTAATGCAGATATGGATGGGACTATTGCAATGGTAACAAGCCCTGAAGATATTGTAAGTAGAAGAGAAAAGCAAAGGAGAAGAAGAAGAAAATAGGAAGGAAAGCCTGGTGCAATACACTGGAGGGAAGATCAGGTATGTAAAGAATCCACATCAAAAAAGAAAACTCAATTTTTAATCATCCATCAATCATTAATTAAAATATATGGCATCCTTTTTGCAAAGCATGCATCATACTTGATTAAACTCTAATCCTTGGTTTAAACTGAAAATCATCTTGTAAGCTTTACTGAGTCAGAGGAATCTTAAGTATACTTGATAAATCATATAGATATGAAATGAAGTATATCAAACTACTAGCGAACCAGAATCATAAGTAAGCACATATTCCAGAACCTGCATCTTCACCCAAGCTGATGCAGAAAAGTTGCACGATACTTCTATATTTTGAGTAGCATGCCAAGTATAATTCTTAGAAATGTTCCATCCTGTGTCTGTCGATGAGTAATGGCTGCCATCTAATGGTTGACTACTTTCTGGTCCAGAAATGTCCTATTCATGTCAGTGTGATCACTTGCAAGCTGCCTTTTATCTGGGCCACTAGCCTGCTTTACCATCTTGAAACCTTAATAGTACACCAAAATATTTGCAGCAAATTCTTCTATAACCAAAAACCATTTTGTAGTCCAGTTGAATATATACATATTATAAAAGCTTGATCCTCTTTAAATCTATACAACTGTGCTGACAATATAAATGGGATTATATTCATACTCTATCTTTAGCACATATATTTTGACAGTGTAAACTTCAGCCTAAAAAGACCTGACCATCTAAGTCATGTCTTTACCGGATCTTGCATGGATGCATTTCAGCTAGATCCCCTTTTTCTAGCTTGTTGCACCAATATGCAACTTGAGCTTAGATTAATGAAACTTGCAAAGGATTCATATTCTAAACCATGGTTAGCCAACTTGAGTGGTTCAGGCCAAACCAGTCCAGAACCATGACGGTTAGTCTCCTAGTTTAATACAGGGGGCAAACTACTCCGAACCATCTATACTGTCCTCATACCAGCATATCGAACCGTCCAATTCAGTCTATTACAATAGCGGATGTCGATGGAGCTTATTAGTCCATCCAAGCAATGTCAAACTGTACTAGACCGTCTAATATGAGGCATTTTAAACCGTACCAGTGTAAAACCAGTATGGTTCACCATTTCGAAATGGTACGGACCCAGTATCACCATATATAAGACAAAACCACTTCATACCAACATCATACTAAGCTCCTAATGTATTGAATCATCCCATAGTATGCCAAATTGCCTAGTTTTGCTCGATATAGGACGGTTTATGGGTTGAAACCTTTCGGTTTACCTAATCGGTGCATCATTAATCTGGTACGAATGATCGGCATATCATTGATTTGGTATGGTACACTTCGTACTGAACCATACCAATTAGTATTGAAATGGTACTAGTTCTAGATATGGTGAACCTTAGGTCCACCTGATGGGTGCATCATTGGTTCGATACTATATGCATTATACTGAACCATATCGACCGGGTACCGATACCTGGTAGAGTGGACCTTGTTTTGAACTTTTCCATCATAACTTAACCAAATATCGATCCTCTAACTTCCTCATTTGAATTCAGACTCGTATTGGTGGTGATCTGTCCTGGAATAGGTTACTACTTCAATATTTGCTCATTAACACACTCAGTCTTTTTAGGATGATGCACCTGCAATATTTGTGTAAGCATGTTTATTTTCTCCACTAATGCTTAATATTATTTGATGACTCAGGAAAAGTCAGATCAAACAAAATTAAGCCAAAGGAAAGCTAGAAGGACCTTTATAATAAGTCCTATGTGGGTCCCAAAACCATAGTCTTCAACTGCTTACCATAACAACCAATTCTGACATGCAGTTAAAAAGCTAGTGTTCACCCCTAAAATGCATTGATTGGCTAATTTGTTGCATGAAACAATTGACAAAGTGATTGAAACCAGCCTGAATTTCAGAGTCATCATTTATATCAGGTTTGAGATTTAAAGCTGCCTTTGGTAACAGAATCATTTTAAAGATTTAGTTGTCCCAGGCCAGTTCCAGGTCTGAGTTAGTTTCAGAGTTGTTTGCTGGGTTTTTTTTTTTTTTTTCTTGGTTTCAACTAACACCATCCATTGTCCTTTACTTGCAACAAAGAACAACTTTTTCCATAGTTTCATTTTAACACTTGTGTTGCTGCCGAAATCTATCCTCCGACTCGGGCACAATCGAGCTCCTCCTAGGCGGATATGCAAAACAGTCCTCACGCGAGAGGCGTTGAGGGTGGCCCTTTGTGGAAGACCCTCCGACGCTCAAGTCAGTGGAGATCAGCAACCAACAAAAATGGGAAGAAGGCTCTCGTTGAAGAGTCTCTCCAGGGTGGCCTCTCGAGGGCTCTGAGCAGAGCGCTAATGGCGGAAGGGGTGAGCAATTGTGTAAAAAGATGGCCCGTGCCTTAGAAGCAGGAAGACGGTTGTATTTATAGAGGGTCACCTGACCGCTTGGAGGCATCGTGGGTCTAAAAGCTGTTGAGATCCGAATCGAGTTTGTTATGATGCCAGCGGGATCCGTATCTTGTCAGTTAGAGGATCGACGGCTGGGAAAGCTAGTTGATGCCATGAGGTTTAATGATCACATGGACCTAGGCCACTCTTGCGGGGGTCCTAGGCTACCTCTGGGCATGATTCACCGCTGGAATCTTATTCAGTTATAATTGATTCAAATTCTTACGCGCCGGATTCCACAAGGTATTTTGAACGCTATGGTTCGGTCACCATGGTTCCGCGGAGGTAGGTACCAAGGGGCCAACATGGCAGCCATAAATGCCTTAATGTATGGAAGGAAAAAAGGCATTAAATGCCTTAAAGCATGTGGATGCACGTGGCCTTTATGAGGCCATAAATGCCTTGATGCAAGAGATAGCGTGGTTGCGGAGGCCGAGGTATGTTGGCCGAGCTATGCTGAATCTAGCCGAGGCTGAGGCTGGCCGAGCTATGTTGGCCGAGCTATGTTGAAGCTGCCGAGGCTGAGGCTGGCCGAGCTATGTTGAAGCTGGCCGAGGCTGAGGCTGGCCGAGCTATGAAGCTGGCCTGAATGAGAGCGTCGAGGCATGGCTCGGCCTGAATGAGGCGGGGCTTGAGTGCCGAGGCATGTTTTCTCCTTTCTTTATTCCATGCCAAGTCATTATGACCGTTTCTGCACCATTAAATGCTCCAGCCTATTGACTTGACTGCTGGATATTAATGAGATGGCCCTTGGGAGAACCCACGCACATAACGTGGCCCTTTTTTTTCTCTTGTTCTCTTTCTTCATTATGAGGAGATGCTTGTTGCTAGAATGTCGCGCCAGCTAGCCAGCTGGCAAGCAGGGCATTTGGATTGGGCACGACCCCATCGCCAATGTGAGCGGTCAACAATGCAATAACGATTTATCCCTCAACACATGCCCCCCACTCCCTAGTCCGAAGTGTAACTTCGGATATAGGGAGTAGAATTATGGAGCAATCTTATTTGGGGAACATGTCATTCGATCCTCCGTAGAGGAAGTGTTTATCTCTATGTAGGTTAGAGAAAGGCCTGGGCGGCCCTCTTGCTGAAGTAAAATAAGGCACTTTAGTTACGCTAGAGTGTCCGAGAAATTATCCGGCTGGGACGAAGTTTTAGTGTGTATCACTCGGATTGGCCGAGGCTTTTGATAGTAAGAGATGCACTCCGGCTCTGGCCGAGGCTTTTGATAGTAAGAGATGCACTCTGGCTCTGGCCGAAGCTTTTGATACGCACTTCGGCTCTGACCGGGGCTTTGGATAATAAGAGATGCACTCCGGCTCTGGCCGAGACTTTTGATACGCACTTTGGCTCTGGCCGGGGCTTTGGATAATAAGAGATGCACTCCGGCTCTGGCCGAGGCATTTGATACGCACTTCGGCTCTAGCCGGGGCTTTGGATAATAAGAGATGCACTCCGGCTCTGGCCGAGGCTTTTGATACGCACTTCGGCTCTGGCCGGGGCTTTCACTCCGGCTCTGGCCGAGGCTTTGATACGCACTTCGGCTCTGGCCGGGGCTTTCAATAATAAATCACTCGGTGCTGCCAAGCCTTCCCAAGATGCTACTCGTTGTAATCGAGGCTTCCAAATAATAAATTACTGTTGCCGAGCCTTCAAATAATAAATTACTCGGTGTTGCCGAGCCTTTCCAAGATGCTACTAGGTTGTAACCGAGGCTTCCAAATAATAAATTACTCGGTGTTGCCGAGCCTTCAAATAATAAATTACTCGGTGTTGCCGAGCCTTCCCAAGATGCTACTCGGTTGTAACCGAGGCTTCCAAATAATAAATTATTGTTTCCGAGCCTTCAAATAATAAATTATTCGGTATTGCCGAGCCTTCAAATAATAAATTGCTCGGTGTTGCCGAGCCTTCCCAAGATGCTACTCGGTTGTAATCGAAGCTTTCAAATATTAAATTACTCGGTGTTGCCGAGCTTTCAAATAATAAATTACTCGGTGTTGCCGAGCCTTCCCAAGATGCTACTCGGTTGTAATCAAGGCTTCCAAATAATAAATTACTTGGTGTTGCCGAGCCTTCAAATAATAAATTACTCGGTGTTGTCGAGCCTTCAACATTATATTTTACTTGGCGCTGCCAAGGTACGGAGATCGCTTGGCCCAGCCGGATTATAAAGATTATATTTTACTTGGCGCTGCTAAGGTACGGAGATCGCTCGGCCGGCCGAGGATTTATATGACCTGTTTAAGCTTTCAAGGAGAGTTATAAGAATTTTGCAGGCCTTCAAAAGCTAAATTTAATTCAATGAACAAGAATGAGTTTAGTAAGGGCGTACTTTTTTTTAGGAAATTTATTACTTGGTTGTTGCCGAGTCTTCAGGAATATATTACTCGGTTGTTGCTGAGCCTTCCAAATAATAAATTACTCGGTGTTGCCGAGTCTTCCCAAGATGCTACTCGGTTGTAACCGAGGCTTCCAAATATTAATTTACTCGCTGTTGCCAAGTCTTCCAAATAATAAATTACTCGGTATTGCCGAGCCTTCATGCTACTCGGTTGTAACCGAGGCTTCCAAATATTAATTTACTCGGTGTTGCTGAGTCTTCCAAATAATAAATTACTCGGTGTTGCCGAGCCTTCATGCTACTCGGTTGTAACCGAGGCTTCCAAATAATAAATTGCTCGGTGTTGCCGAGCCTTTATGATTATATTATACTTGGCGCTGCCAAGGTATGGAGATCGCTCAGCCCGGCCGAGGATTTAAAAGATTATTTTTTACTTGGCGCGGCCAAGGTACGGAGACTGTTTGGAGATCATTCGGTTTGGCCGAAGCTTGTAAGCTGCCCGAATCCAACCGAGGTTTCTTTGTCCTTTGGTCCAGCCGGGGCTTGTAAGCTGCCCAAATTCGGATGAAATTTTGGAGGTCACCTGGTCCGGCCGGGGCTTGTAAGCTGCCCAAACCTTGAACAAAGTTTCTTTATCATTCGGTCTGATCGGGGCTTGTAAGCTGCCCGAATCAGAACGATGCTTTGGAGACTGTTTGGTCCGACCGGGGCTTGTAAGCTGCCCGAATCCGAACAAAGTTTCTTTGATGTTTGGCTCGGCCGGAGCTTGTAAGCTGCCCAATCCAAATGATGCTTTGGAGACTGTTTGGTCCGGCCGGGGCTTGTAAGCTGCCCGAATCCGAACGAAGTTTCTTTGACGTTTGGTTCGGCCGGGGCTTGTAAGCTGCCCGAATCCGAACGAAGTATCTTTGACGTTTGGTTCGGTCGGGCTGCCCGAATCCGAACGAAGTATCTTTGACGTTTGATTCGGCCGGGGCTTGTAAGCTGCCCGAATCCGAACGAAGTGTCTTTGACGTTTGGTTCGGCCGGGGCTTGTAAGCTGCCCAAATCCGAACGAAGTATCTTTGACGTTTGGTTCGACCGGGGCTTGTAAGCTGTCCGAATCCGAACGAAGTATCTTTGACGTTTGGTTCGACCGGGGCTTGTAAGCTGCCCGAATCCGAATGAAGTGTCTTTGACGTTTGGTTCGGCCGGGGCTTGTAAGCTGCCCGAATCCGAACGAAGTATCTTTGATGTTTGGTTCGGCCGGGGCTTGTAAGCTGCCTGAATCGAGCGATGCTTTGGAGATCACATGGCTCCCAACGCAGCTGGGAGCGCTCGGCCATACTGAGCCTTCACGAATGTAATTTGGCCTAGCCGAGATATGTAGCTCTGGCTCAGAGCTCGACCTAGCCGAGGTACGGAAATTTGGCTCAAGGAGATATCTCGGTTGTGTCGAGAATTGGTAAGTGGCATCTGTTTTTTATTATGATTTTTTGGAGAAGTAATTGTAGCGACCATGCCATGAATCATAGAAGCAATATACCAACACAGTTAGTGGGGCAGGCCTATAGAAGGCATACCTTATGATGATATATGCGGAGGTCATTCGAGTTCCACATCCGAGGAATAGATTTTCATCCTTCAAATAATAAATTACTTGGTGTTGGTGAGCTTTCAAATAATAAATTACTCGGTGTTGCCGAGCCTTCAAATAATAAATCACTCGGTCTTGCCGAGCCTTCCCAAGATGCCACTCGGTTGTAACCGAGGCTTTCAAATAATAAATTACTTGTTGCCGAGCCTTCAAATAATAAATCACTCGGTCTTGCCGAGCCTTCCCAAGATGCTACTCGGTTGTAACCGAGGCTTCCAAATAATAAATTACTCGGTGTTGCCAAGTCTTCCAAATAATAAATTATTCGGTGTTGCCGAGCCTTCATGCTACTCGGTTGTAACCGAGGCTTCCAATAATAAATTACTCGGTGTTGCCGAGTCTTCCAAATAATAAATTACTCGGTGTTGCCAGCCTTCATGCTACTCGGTTGTAACCGAGGCTTCCAAATAATAAATTACTCGGTGTTGCTGAGCTTCATAATTATATTTTACTTGGCGCTTCACGGTACGGAGATCGCTCAGTCCGGACGAGGATTTAAAAGATTATATTTTACTTGGCGCGGCCAAGGTACGGAGACTGTTTGGAGATCATTCGGTTTGGCCAAGCTTGTAAGCTGCCTGAATCCAACCGAGGTTTCTTTGTTCTTTGGTCCGGCCGGGGCTTGTAAGCTGCCCAATCCGGATGGAATTTTGGAAATCACTTGGCCCCCAGCCATACTGGGGGTGCTCGGCCATACCGAGTCTTCGATGAATAGGACTTGGCCCAGCCGAGGTACAGAGATTTTCTGTTCAAGGAGACAGTTCGGTCGTGCCGAGGATTAGCAAGTGACATCTACTTTTCATTATGATTTTTGGAGAAGTGATTGTAGCAACTATGTCATGAATCATAGAAGCAATATGCCATAACAGTTAATGGAGCGGACCTATAGAAGGCGTACCCTACTGATGATGTAAGCGGAGGTTGTCTGAATTCCACGTCGAGGAACAAATTTTCGTTTAAATCCTGGAGCTTATGGGTACCAGGCCCGATGACTTCGTCACTTGATAGAGGCCCTCCCAATTCGGAGGCAATTTTCTTTGCTCCAGTGGCTTCAAGATGGGCGCCTTCCGAAGCACCAGATCACCCGGGAGGAAAAATTTCCCTATGACTCCAGTGGAGCGATAACGAGCTACTCTTTGCTGGTACGCAACTACTCTGATTCGAGCTTTTTTCTTGATTTCCTCCGCCAAGTTGAGGTTGGTGCGGAGCTGCTCGTCATTAGCCTCCTTCGAGTAACTCTCCACCCGTGGAGAGGGGAGTCCTATCTCCACGGGGATGACAGCTTTTGTGCCAAAGGCCATCCGAACGGGATTCGCCTGTGGGAACTCTCTGGGTGGTGCGGTAGACCCACTGGCCGAAGCTGAAGCTGGACCTTGGACTTCTGTGAAGCATGGAGTCAAGAACTCCTTGTCTTGCTTCATGACGCCATCCTTCCTCATGCAAAAGGTGCCAAGGGGGCCAACGTGGCAACCATAAATGGCTTAATAATGAAGGAGATAAGGCATTAAATGCCTTAAAGCAAGTAGATGCACATGGCCTTTATGAGGCCACAAATGCCTTGGTGCGCATAGCGCGGCTACAGAAGCCGAGCTATAGTGCCGAGGCGGGGAGAAGGCGGAGACGGCGTTGAGTCGTAGCAAGAGGACACCGGAGAAAGGGATCGGGCCCGCCGAGATCTAGAAGATCCTTGCTGCAGACCACTTGCAGGGCTGGCCCAGCTCCCTTAGGACGACGAGGGGGGTCCGCGGCTCCGTGCAGACCGGAAGAAGAGATTGCTGAGGAAATGGGGGCTGCGGCCTCCTCTAGAAGATGCAGAGCAGGAGCAGCTGGACGGGGAGCTTCATGGCGTCCCTGAATCAAATGGGTCAGTGCTTGGACCTGCTGAACCAGTGTGACAAACTGGTCCTGGGTCACTGGGCAACTGGTGGCGATGGAGTCTCAACTGGTGGTGGTGGCGGCGCCACACTGCTCACCGGATCAGGTCTTTGGGAGACGACCTGGTCCCAGGCTTCGGAAGTAGCCTTTCTTCGATTGGCCATTGGAGGGGTTCTCTTCAAGATCGAGACCCTTATCTCCTTGATCACAAGTTTATGGGACTTGAGGGCCCTTCCTCTAGCGCCAATTTGTTGTTGCTGAAATCTGTCCTCTGACTCGGACGATCGAGCTCCTTCTGGCGGACCTGCAAAACAGTCCTCACGCGAGAGGCGTTGGGGGTGGCCCTCTGCGGAAGATCCTTCGACGCTCAAGTTAATGAAGATCAGCAACCAACAAAAATGGAGAGAAACTCTCGTTGAAGAGTCTCCAGGGTGGCCTCTCGAGGGCTTTGAGCAAAGCGCTAATGGTGGAAAGGGGTGAGCAAGTGTGTAAAAAGATGGCCCGTCCCTTAGAAGCAGGAAGATGGTTGTATTTATAGAGGGTCACCTGACCGTTTGGAGGCATCATGGGTCTGAAAGCCGTTGAGATCCGAATCGAGTTTGTTATGATGCCAGCGGGATCCGTATCTTGTCAGTTAGAGGATCGACGGCTGGAAGAGCTAGTTGATGCCATGAGGTTTAATGATCACATGGACCTAGGCCACTCTTGCGGGTCCTAGGCTACCTCTGGGCATGATTCGCCGCCTGGAATCTTATTCAGTTATAGTTGATTCGAATTCTTACGCGCCGGATTCCACAGAGGTATTTTTAACGCTGTGGTTCGGTCACCATGGTTCCGCGGAGGTAGGTACCAAGGGTCCAACGTGGCAGCCATAAATGCCTTAATACATGGAAGGAAAAAAGGCATTAAATGCATTAAAGCAGGTGGATGCAGGTGGCCTTTATGAGGCCATAAATGCCTTGATGCAAGAGACAGCGTGGTTGCGGAGGCCGAGATATGTTGGCCGAGGCTGAGACTGGCCGAGATATGTGGCCGAGGCTGAGACTGGCCGAGCTAGCCGAGCTATGTTGGCCGAGCTATGTTGAAGCTGGCCGAGGCTGAGGCTGAGGCCGAGCTAGGTTGGCCGAGCTATGTTGAAGCTGGCCGAGGCTGAGGCTGGCCGAGCTATGCTATGAAGCTGGCCTGAATGAGAGCGCCGAGGCATGGCTTGGCCTGAATGAGAGCGCCGAGGCATGGCTCGGCCTGAATGAGGTAGGGCTTGAGTGCCGAGGCATGCTTTCTCCTTTCTTTTATTCATGCCAAGTCATTATGACCGTTTATGCACATTAAATGCTCCAGCCTATTGACTTGACTGCTGGATATTAATGAGGTGGCCGGAGAACCCATGCACATAACGTGGCCCTTTTTTCCTTCTTGTTCTCTTTCTTCATTATGAGAAGAGCAGGGGCCAATGTGAGCGGTCAACAATGCAATGACGATTTTACCCCTCAACAACTTGTATTTTGCCAATATTGCTTAAATAATTCTCTAGTTAAATTTCTCTCAGCAAATAAAGGTGATGCATGTTATTACAGCATATTGACTTTGCATGACTGAGTTACCCTTCATTCTGTTGGCATTTTTCATCAGTGTTCCATCATCAAGCAGAGAAGAGAGAGGCTGATGACCCAATTTGCAGAGAGGAAAAAGGAGGACCTTGGATAATTAGGTTAGAAAAATGACTAAATGGAAAGTTTGTGCTCCTATAGTGTTAGTTAATTCAATCAATGCCAGCAATTAAGTCCATATATTGTTGATGATGGAAATCAATGGCAGGGGTTTGTTGGGAAAAATTGGCATATTGCATATAATAACTTGTAAATTTGAACAATGAAGGTCCTGGTTCCATAAAAATGATAAAGGAATGGGTGATATACAAAATCACATTAAAAATCTATTATTTCATATAAGTTAGGGTTTGTGATGTGAATTGGCTTTGGCCTGGTATGAATGGTCAGTAACTTCATCCAGACTCCCTAATACTCCAAGTGCATCCATGTGATCCAACATACTAAGCGCTCCAAATTTTTATTGGACATTTTGTTGTCGTTTTCATGAAAAGTAAATTTTCATATCTAATGAGGTTTTCTATAGATGAAAACAATCTTGGCTGTCATGGATATCACCTAAGAAAAAGGGCAGCCAAATAGATTTGTCCGAGAAGATCATGAGGCCTGTAAAAAGTCATACCATTGGAGGTAGCTGAAAGAAAAAAGTTCTATACAAAAGGTTAGCAAAGGTATCCCCGAGTTAATTGGTGACAGAATATTTTCCCGCAACATAGCAACCAATCACAAACAATTTTGAAAATAACCAGCCTTTGGAACAAAAGTTTATTTGACAAAGATGAAATCGCTAAAACTTCTGTCACGCCCTGGCCTATTGCCTGGCCCAAGAGACAACAATATGGCCGCAGACTCTTAAAACAAAACCCTAAGAGTACACGAGGCTTGTGTGTTTTTTCTCCACATTCTCACAAATCAAATCCCTTCTTACACAGAGAAAATTCCTCCTAGAAACCAATAATTATACATCTGAACACCTCTATCATCCTCATTGGAAGGTACAAGCAATAACATGACCCCAGGAGTACTGTTAAACCTAACTCAAATGAAATACTCATACGTAGCTCTTCCTACAATTCGTATTGACTTAGATGAAAATCTCGGCTTCTGGACTACAACGCGAACAAGAACATAAATAATCACGCTTCTCTAATCAAGACAACAATGTTAAAATATAACACAAGAAAACCACTAGTGCACGACGAAAATTGGGCAAAAATAAACAAGTATACAACTATTCACTAGGGATAAATCCAAGAACTAACCATACAACCACTCGACCTTCCCAAAAGTAATCTTCTTTGGGATAATTGTAATGTTAAAAACTCAACATCATATCGGCAAGGGAAAACATCGGAAACAGGAGAACTTCGATAAAAATCGCACCTTTTGGATCGCTTGTGACGCAAAGAACAACTAGAAGAAACCTTAGAAAGAGAAGCCAAGCGTTCCTCTTTCTTTACATCCACGGAAACACGCTCTCTCTCCATGCCTCCACGCTTCTCTCTTCGCCTTCTTCTAACCCCAGACCTCCACCACCCACATCCAAACAAGTGAAGCTGTAACTGCCCTGTGATACATATATCTCATTCTCACGGTCATAGAGCACAGAAAAAGGAAAATAGACAGAGATTCTCCAGCGACAAACAAGACGGGTTCGCTCATTAATGGTGCCTCTTTAAATCTCGGGAGTGATGTCGAATCAGTTGGCCGCAACAGAGAGTGGAAGCAGAGGGAGGCACAGGGAAGCCGAGGTCTCGGGGTACCGGGGGTGACCACAGCCAAAGAGGAACCCGCGAGAATTGAATGCCGTGGGGGCCCATGGCCGTTGGGGGTTTCAATGTCCGGAGTAAAAGCTAACAACGCCATCGATCGCCGGAGAGAGAGAGAGAGAAAACGGTCACAGCTCTCACAAGGCCGAGGAGGGGGGCTTTGAATGGTCTTGCCACCTGCCATGGTTAAATTTTGCAACGGCTGGCGAAGAGAGATGGATGCCAACTTTTAGAGCATATGGTTGGACATTTTATTCATTCATAGATTTGTTAACAACGTGGATAGATGAGTGAGGGCATGAGGAAAGGGTTAGATGTGAGAGGTTGTCATGAATGTGCACTGACCGAGTTTGTACGATGTATTGAATGGATAATGACATCCATTTTTGCCATGGGCGAGAGGCAACTAGCTTGCAATCAATTGTGTTGGTGGCATAAATAGCATGGCTCAAATGCACAAATTCGTTGCATGAAAGGTGAAAACTAGCAACTTAGTCCTTCTTCTTGAGTTGTAATAATATTATCATGTTCATTTCATTTGTGCCACATCTAAAAGTGTAAGACCCGAGCTCTGGATCCGCAACATCCACGAACTCATTCCGTTATAAGAAAGCAAGACGGAAAAGGTCCATACTAATTTGAGCCATCACAGCCTAAAAAAGATCCAATTAATACTTTTTCATCTTTCTTAATTGGTTATAAATCATACAAGCATCACAATCTATCCACTAGCCCCCACAGGTTCAAGAGGTGCCTTCCATCAATGTAGCACTTTGCCTTATGGCCTCCACCTTCTGTGGCCATAATAGGTTCAAAAGGTGGCTCCCATCAATATAGCATTTTGCTCTGTATGGTACTTAGCTCATGCACTTTCGGGCATGACTCTGATACCATATTGTAACGATCCGAGCTTTGGATCCACAGCATCCACGGACTTGTTTCGTTGTAAGAAAACAAGACGGACAAGATCCACACCAATTTGGACCACCACAGCTTAAAAAGGATCCAATTAGTACTTATCCTTCTTTCTTAATTGATTATAAACCATATAACCTAACTCCTGATTTTTCGATGTGAAACTATTGAGAAGAGCATTGCAAAAAAAGCACGTCTCATTTGGATATCATACTGCCATGCCATGATGAACTTTCTCTTGTTCATTATAATTAGAAAATACTTGAATGAATGCCGTGAGAATTAGTGCTATCATCATCGCCATTCTGCCTTGGTTGAGGAGGTGCATCGGCAATCTAGATGATTTTAACAATGTAAGGTATTGAGACGTATGTGAGATCCACCTATGGTAACCTTTAAAGTAATTTGGACATCTCTATTATTCTAATCTATAATATTCTAGAATTTATATAAAATATTTGAAAATAGGGCTTCAGCATACCTTAAGTCCCAAAAAGTTGGTAGATCCCTGGTGACAACATCATATATTATTGGAAGCTACAGGTGTAGTACATTGGGTTACACAAGTCAAATGGTAACGTACATATATATTGAGAGAATAAAAAATACGTACCAAGCATTCAAAACACATGCATTAGTGACACTTCAAATATAATCATCTTGTCCAACTCTTGAAGACTAACTCATGTGTTCAAAGGAGAGTACATATACAATGGCTAATTTTTGAAAAGAATAGAATATAGATATGACTTGCTAAGGGCGAAACCTTCAATTTTTCTTTTTCTTCTCTTTATTTTTTTACAAAACGAATCGGTAAGAAAGAGGAAAAAAAAAAAAAACAGGAACCAAAAGATTTCTCTCTAGTGAACTGCAGCTAAGTTTGATCTTTCTCAAATATACGTACTATGTGTTGAAAATCATTGAAATTTACATTTGAATGTAGTGTACTGTTGGAATCTTGTCTATAGAGTAGTCAAAGCTAATATACACGCAAGCAATAGATTTGCAATTAGAACTTTAGATATGCACGTTGACAATTATTTAAAACACATACATTGATCAAAAGAAGAGCACGAGTAGCATAAGGAGTAGGAATTAAAACTAAAATTCACATATTTGATTGAATCAATGACCAATATCCAACGAAGAGATGTGTATTTACACGTCATGTACTCGTTATTTAATGAACATTTAGTTCTGATTTGCCTTCTATAACTCCAACATGTGGAACACATCCATGGTGTCCTTGACTAAGTTAATGAGGTTGAATTGCTTCATGTCATGTTGCTGGAAGCTAAAAGGTACACCTTTCTGTGAGCACTCCATATGCTTGCATATATCGTCTACCACACCTGAATGGGTATTTGCCACTCCTTGTAGTTTTTGATTCATCTTCTATTCTCTCGGTGATCATGGACACCTCTATGTGGAAACTTTGGCATGCTTTCTCTTAAGATGATTGGCAATTCATTTTTTCTATGTAGATAAAAGGTAGAAGTTGCTGATGACTCGATCATTCAATCAAAAAACATGAAATGCTTGAAGTGCACATGCCATTGCCATTGCTATTTCATTATATCTGGGATGGCAATTAATGCAAAGGCCCTTTCTAGGTCAATGTGTAAAATATGTCAATGGTTGAGAGTATGATCTAATGAACCACCATTTTACCATATGGTGAACGTTAGTGATATACCTTACACATATAGCGACAGTTATCATTTATGTTCATAAAATACCTAAGTATGTCGGGTTCTATCTTATGAAAATACTCTTCAATGAAACTTTAGCTTTAGCTAGCTATGATCAAGAAACTATTGATTTCATTTGGTGGGCCCAAGAATGATAGGCTTGGTGGATTTTTTTTAAAATTATGGCTCAATGTCAATCAAGAATAATTTTTATTTGAGCGACAATAAGAAAAATATTTATTCTTAAAAATAGGATAAAATAATCAATTAATTCCTGAGAATCTTATTGGTTGCTTATAAACCCTGCAACAATTCTACAAAATTCGGGTATCAAAGTCCTAAATCAAACAAAGATGAGGATTGATGACGCTCAATCACCTCTCCTGGACGTCGGGAACGGAGGCTCTTCTCCTGACTCTTCTTCACCAGGTTACCTGCAGAAAAGTCCCAGGACCGGAGGGGGTCTCCGGTGGGACCCTCCGACAGCCAAGTTAGTGACTGAGGTTATAGCTGAAGAGGGGCTCGAGTGAGCCCCTTTTTAGTATAGAAAGATGGGTCTCAGGGAGGAGGGATTCCTTCATGGATGCTGAGATGACGATTTTGGGGGTTATCGCGCATACCTGTTTACTGGGTGGATTCACCTTTTTATAGGGATTGACCCTGGCATGATCACGTGGGATTGTGTGAAGTCAGATTGTCTGCTGAGCCCTTGCGTGAATCTAGGTTGGTTGGTGGGTTACGTCCCATCAGTTGTTGGGAAGGTAGGTCTTGTCTCATCAGCCGACGGGGCGATTAAGTTGTCGGATCTGGCGCTGTCGGACGGCGCGCGTCAGAGAGGCTGTTTCTTGAACCGCTGGGGCTGCTAGGAAGGTGCCGGGGCTGCCTAGAAAGTTTCGAGGCCGGCTGGGAGGTGCCGGAGCCGCCGAGCTTTGAGACATAGGGGGCCGGCCAGGAAGGTGCCGGGGCCGCCTAGCTTGGAGACGGAGTTGTCGGCCTTTGGGACCGTCGGCCTTTGGGGCCGTCGGTCTTGGAGCCGTCGATTATGGAGCCGTCGGCCTTTGGGGCCGTCGGTCTTCGAGGTGTCGGCCTTTGGGGCCGTCGGTCTTGAAGCCGTCGACCTTTGGGGCCATCGGTCTTGGAGCCGTCGGTCTTTGGGGCCATCGGTCTTGAAGGTGTCGGCCTTTGGGACCGTCGATCTTGGAGCCGTTGGCCTTTGGGGCCGTCGGTCTTAAAGGTGTCGGCCTTTGGGGCCGTCGGTCATGGAGCCATCGGCCATGGAGCCGTCAGCCTTTGAGGCCGTCGATCTTCGAGGTGTCGACCTTTGGGGCCATCGATCTTGGAGCCGTCGGCCTTTGGGGCTGTCGGTCTTGGAGCCATCGGCCTTTGGGGCCGTCGGTCTTAAAGGTGTTGGCCTTTGGGGCCGTCGGTCTTGGAGCCCTCGGCCTTTGGGGCCGTCGGTCTTGAAGGTGTCGGCCTTTGGGATCGTCGGTCATGGAGCCATCGGCCTTTGGGGCCGTCGATCATGGAGCCGTCGGCCTTTGGGGCCGTCGGTCTTGAAGGTGTTAGCCTTTGGGGCCGTCGGTCTTGGAGCCGTCGATCATGGAGTCGTCGGCCTTTGAGGTGTCGATCTTTGGGGCCGTCGGTCATGGAGCTGTCAGCCTTTGGGGCCGTCGGTCTTGAAGGTGTCGGCCTTTGGGGCCGTTGGTCTTCAAGCCGTCGGTCATGGAGCCGTCGGCCTTTGAGGTGTTGGCCTTTGGGGCCGTCGGTTTTGGAGGTGCTGGCCTTTGGGGCCGTCGGTCTTTGGAGCCGTCGGCCATTGGGGCCGTCGGTCTTGGAGTCGTCGGTCATGGAGCCGTCGCTTTTGGGGCCATCGGCCATTGGGGCCGTCGGTCTTGAAGGTGCCGGCCTTTGGGGCTGTCAGTCTTTGGAGCCATCGGCCATTGGGGCCATCGGTCTTGGAGGTGTCGGCCTTTGGGGCCATCGGTCTTCGAGGTGTCGGCCTTTGGGGCCGTCGGTCTTGGAGCCGTCGGTTATGGAGCCGTCGGCCTTTGGGACCGTCGGCCATTGGGGCCGTCGGCCTTTGGGACCGTCGGCCATTGGGGCCGTCGGTCTTGGAGGTGTCGGCCTTTGGGGCTGTCGGTCTTCGAGGTGTCGGCCTTTGGGGCCGTCGGTCTTGGAGCTATCGGTCATGGAGCCGTCGGCCTTTGAGGCCGTCGGCCATTGGGGCCGTCGATCTTGAAGGTATCGGCCTTTGGGGCCATCGGTCTTGGAGCCGTCGGTCATGGAGGTGTCGGCCTTTGGGGCCGTTCAAAAAATTTTTTATTCTCCATGGGGTCAACTGGCTCCATCAAATGCCCCCCATACTCCTTGAGCTTGCATGCCCTGCATCAGCTAAGCGAAAGGAGTGTAGAACTTCAAGAAATTTTTGGAGGCAAATTGATTATCTTACGCCCGCCACTGAAAGCAGCGTACGCTAACTTTTTGGGGGGATGCTCGTCAGTTAGCCGTTGAGGCAAAGATGAATCCGATGAGGCAAAGTTGAGGCCGTCGAGAACCTTTTGAACCCCGGAGGATGACCAGAGGGTGCTTGGGCCAGGCTCAGGTGCCTTTTTCTTTAAAGAAATTGGTCTCCTTCTGCATGGTTGATCTGCCCCCCAGGAAACTCTGTTGATTGGAATCCGCAGGTCTTGAGCTTGAGGGTGCCGACGCGGAGGCCGGTCTTTGGTGCCGACGCGGAGTCGGTCTTTGGTGTCGACGCGGAGTCGGTCTTTGTTGCCGACGCGGAGTCGGTCTTTAGTGGTTTTCCTGTAACGCATTCATATACTAATGAAAAGAAACTTTTTTCTCAGTGTAGTATACTTAGCTTTTTCGCAGCTGTTTACCTTCGCGGGTCTTTGGTTCCGATGCGGAGTCGATCTTTGTTGCCGACACGGAGTCGGTCTTTGTTGCCGACGTGGAGTCGGTCTTTGTTGCCGACGCGGAGTCGATCTTTGTGCCTGGTTGGCCCAGGGCTTTTTGACGCCAAAGCGAGGTTGGCCTTGGATGTTGATGCAAGGTAGGTCTTCCCTGCATGACATTTTTAAGTATTAATGAAAGAAAACCATCTTAAGTGCAGTGTACTTAGATCTTATAGCGAGCAGATCACTAGCCCACTGGTGCAGCTATCATGGGCGACGTGAGAGGCTTGGGGTGCTGCTGAGTGGCCCCTGAGCGTTGCTTCTGCAGTTCATGAACTGCTACTTTCAAAGCTTGATCTTGCCGATTGAGGATGGCCAGCTGGGGAAGACGGAACCGAGGCAGAACCGGCTCCTCCGTGATGCGGTAGGAGAGCGGAGGACGATGGTCGAACTCTTCCCCCGGCTGATGATTTATTTTCCTGGCGAGCTCATCTAGCCGTCGGTTGTACTCCTCCAGGCGTTCCTCCGCCTGGCGGCTGATTGTCGGGGCCCTCCGAGATGGCTCGGAGGAGGAAGAAGAAGAAGAGAAAGAAGAAGATGGAGACGGGAGTCTAGACCTCCGCCTGGGCTCCTCATGATGACGAGGCTCGGGAGGGAACTTGCCAGAGCCGTGGTCGGGGGATCGCGGCCGCTTGGAGGGCTTGCGTCGAGGCTTCCTAGGGGAAACCTGACGTTGGCTGGTCTCTCGCCGACCGGCCTCCCGCCGAGGAGAACCTTCTCTCGCTGACTGCTGACTGGCGGGGGGAGCGGTTTGGTGCTGAGTGGCCATGGACTGTTGCTAGAGCCCGTGGATCATGGTGGTGAGGGCTTGGACCTGCTGGGAGAGGGTCGCCAGATGCTCCGCTGTTTGGTCAGAGGCATCCGGCGGCGGGCAGGTGACCGGAGGGCCAGCTGCAGGAGGATTGGCCTCCTTCTGCCTAACTGGCGAGGGAAGCCCTGTCGGGCAGCTGACGGAGGCGTCCTGGGCTCGAGTCACCACCATGGCTTCTAGAAGAAGAGAAGGGACAAAAGATGTAGCTCAGGGAGAACGTTCGCTACCTTTTCTCATCCCTCCTACCTGGCGCGCCAATCTGATGACGCTCAATCACCTCTCCTGGACGTCGGGAACGGAGGCTCTTCTCCCGGCTCTTCTTCACCAGGTTACCTGCAGAAAAGTCTCGGGACCGGAGGGGGTCTTCGGTGAGACCCTCCGATGGTCAAGTTAGTGACTGAGGTCACAGCTAAAGAGGAGCTCGAGTGAGCCCCTTTTTAGTGTAGAAAGAGGGGTCTCATGGAGGAGGGATTCCTTCCTGGACGCTGAGATGGCGATTTTGGGGGTTATCGCGTATACCTGTTTACTGGATGGATTTACCTTTTTATAGGGGTTGACCCTGGCATGATCACGTGGGATTGTGTGAAGTCAGATTGTCTGCTGAGCCCTTGCGTGAATCTGGGCTGGTTGGTGGGTTATGTCCCATCAGTTGTTGGGTAGGTAGGTCCTGTTCCATCAGCCGGCGGGGCTGTTGAGTTGTCGGATCTGGCGCTATCGGACATCGTGCGTCAGAGAGGTGGTTTCTTGAACCGCTGGGGCTGCCAGGAAGGTGCCGGGGCTGCCTAGGAAGTGCCGGGGCCGGCTGGGAGGTGCCAGGGCCGCCGAGCTTGGAGACGTAGGGGGCCGGCCAGGAAGGTGCTAGGGCCGCCTAGCTTGGAGACGGAGTTGTCGGCCTTTGGGGCTATCGGCCTTTGGGGTCGTTGGTCATGGAGCCATCGGCCTTTGGGGCCGTCGGTCTTCGAGGTGTCGGCCTTTGGGGCCGTCGGTCTTAGAGCCATCGGCCTTTGGGGCCGTCGGTCTTGGAGGTGTCGGCCTTTGGGGCCGTCGGTCTTTGAGCCGTCGGCCTTTGGGGCCGTTGGTCTTAAAGGTGTCGGCCTTTGGGGCCGTCGGTCTTGGAGTCGTCGGCCATTGGGGCCGTCGGTCTTGAAGGTGTCAGCCTTTGGGGCCATCGGTCATGGAGCCATCGGCCTTTGGGGCTGTCGGTCTTCGAGATGTCGGCCTTTGGGGCCGTCGGTCTTGGAGCCGTAGGCCTTTGGGGCCATCGGTCTTGGAGGTGTCGGCCTTTGGGGCCGTCGGTCTTGGAGCCGTCGGCCTTTGGGGCCGTCGGTCATGGAGCCGTTGGCCTTTAGGGCCGTCGGTCTTGAAGGTGTCGGCCTTTGGGGCCGTCGGTCTTGGAGCCGTCGGTCATGGAGCCGTCGGCCTTTGAGGTGTCAGCCATTGGGGCCGTCGGTCATGAAGCCATCGGCCTTTGGGGCCGTCGGTCTTGAAGGTATCGGCCTTTGGGGCCGTCGGTCTTGGAGGTGCCGGCCTTTGGGGCCGTCGGTCTTTGGAGCCATCGGCCATTGGGGCCGTCGGTCTTGGAGGTGTCGGCCTTTGGGGCCGTCGGTCTTCGAGGTGTCGGCCTTTGGGGCCGTCGTTCTTGGAGCCGTCGGTCATGGAGCTGTCGGCCTTTGGGGCCGTCGATCTTGGAGGTGCCGGCCTTTGGGGCCATCAGTCTTTGGAGCCGTCGGCCATTGGGGCCATCGGTCTTGGAGGTATCGGCCTTTGGGGCCGTCGGTCTTCGAGGTGTCGGCCTTTGGGGCCATCGGTCTTGGAGCCATCGGTCATGGAGCCGTCGGCCATTGGGGCCGTCGGTCTTGGAGGTGTCGGCCTTTGGGGCCATCGGTCTTTGAGGTGTCGGCCTTTGGGGCCGTCGGTCTTGGAGCCGTCAGTCATGGAGCCATCGGCCTTTGGGGCCGTCGGTCTTGTAGGTGTCGGCCTTTGGGGCCATCGGTCGTCGAGGTGTTGGCCTTTGGGGCCGTCGGTCTTGGAGCCGTCGATCTTGGAGCCGTCGGTCATGGAGCCGTCGGCCTTTGGGGCTGTCGGCCATTGGGGCCATCGGTCTTGGAGGTGTTGGCCTTTGGGGCCGTCGGTCTTGGAGCCATCGGTCATGGAGGTGTCGGCCTTTGGGGCCGTCCAAATTTTTTTTATTCTCCATGGGATCAACTGGCTCCATCAAGAATCAACCACAAAAACAAACATTGGTATGTGTTGCCGCCGGGATCCGTCCTCTGACTCGGGCGCAGTCGATCTCCAGGGGGGTGCGGACCTGCACACAAGTCCTCGCGCGAGAGGCGTTGGGGGTGGCCCTCCACGGAAGACCCTCCGACGCTCAAGTCAGTGAAAGGAAATCGGCGATCAACCAGAAAGTGGGAAGGTAGATCTCTCCGAGAGGCCTCTCCGGGGGCGGCCAATCGTGAGCTCTAGAAGGCGAGAGCACCGACGAGCTGCCGGTGAGAGCAGGAGAGTGAGAGTGGGGGTGTAAGCGCGCAAGAGTGTGCGTACCTGAGGGAATCTAGGAGTGTCCTATTTATAGACTGTCACCTGGATCTTGAGCGCCTTCCGGAAGGTTCAGAGGTTGTTAGGATGCGGGAGTGGATCGAATCAGGCCGTTGTGAGGCTGTTGGGATCCGTATCTTGTCCGTTAGGGGATCGACGGCTGGGAGAGCTCCTTGACAACTTAGAATCTGGTAGATGTGTAGGTCCTAGGTAGCCTCGATAGGCTCTAGACCATTTCTCAGCATGATTCCTTGCCTAGGGTGCCGTTACAGTAGGCTTAGGCTCTCCCACGTCAGGTTCCGCGGAGGTGGGTATTGGATCGTGGGTCGTTCAGCGAAGCCGGGCCACGGAGGCTCGGGAGAAACGAACTACAGAAAGTTCAGGAGAGCCGAGCTATGGAAGCTCGGGAGAGGCGAGCTACGGAAGCTCGGGGAAGCCGAGCTATGGGAGCTCGGGAGAGGCGAGCGACGGAAGCTCGGGGAAGCTGAGCTGTAGGAGCTCGGGAAGGCCGAGCTATGGGAGCTCGGGAGAGGCGAGCGACGGAAGCTCGGGGAAGCCGAGCTGTGGGAGCTCGGGAGAGGCGAACGACGGAAGCTCGGGGAAGCCGAGCTGTGGGAGCTCAGGAAGGTCGAGCTACGGGAGCTCGGGAGAGGCGAGCTACGGAAGCTCGGGGAAGCCGAGCTGTGGGAGCTCAGGAAGGGCGAGCTACGGAAGCTCGGGGGAAGCCGAGCCATGGGAGCTCGGAAGGTCGAGCTATGGGAGCTCGGAAGAGGCGAGCTACGGAAGCTCGGGAGAACCGAACTATGGGAACTCGGGAAGGTCGAGCTATGGAAGCTCGGGAAGGCCGAGCTATGGGAGCTCGGGAGAGGTGAGCTACGGAAGCTCGGGGAAGCCGAGCTGTGGGAGCTCGGGAAGGGCGAGCTACGGAAGCTCGGGGGAAGTCGAGCCATGGGAGCTCGGGAAGGTCGAGCTACGGAAGAAGTTGGTCTTAGCCTCCTCGCACGGGTATTGATGCAATAACGATTTTACCTCCCAACACATGCCCTTCACTCCCTAGTTCGAAGCGTAGGTTCGGGCATAGGGAGTATAAGTCCAGGTGGCACGCTCCGGATGGGACAGTTTGGTTCAGACATCTTGCAAATATGAGGAAAAATAGTTTTCCATTTTATAAAGGTATATTCAACTTTTCATTTAGAGAGGTAAATGAATAAAATGAATGTATCAAAATAGAAATTCTTGGGTTTTTCTAAAAGAAAATCTTATAAAATCAATGATTTGATGTATAAATAAGGGTTCCACTGTATTTTTTTTAAATATAACTATTATGCAAGGAAAGAGAGAGAAATATAATAAAGTATAAATCTAATTATTTTTTACATGAATCCATATAGATTTCGAAGTTATCATTTTATTTATTCATTTTTTTCTTATGCATACAAATTATATATATATATAAATATATTATATATACATATATAATAGTGCTAAACATATCGATTATATTCAAATTTAGATTTTAATATTTTTTTATTTTTTTATTTATAATTTTTATAATTTTAAAAAAATAAAAATAAAAATAATTTTTATTTATAAAAAAATTAAATTATTTTGATCTCAAGGCTAGTCATATTTTTTAATTTTTTCATGTTTGAGTTGCATACGGAAGTCTAGTGGAGAAGTCTGGATTGTGGACAAGAAGAGAGGGGGGGGGGGGAGAGAGAGAGAGAGAGAGAGAGAGAGGTGATGTAGTAATTTTCTTTTACGGAGTCAACAAAATAAGCCGATAACGGCTGAATGGAGAAAGGCGGCCGCACCGCTTGACCACTGATTGCTGGCCATCTGTCTTTTTCGAAGCGATGGGCTTTGCCTTCTTCCATTGAGAACCACTCCAAGATGCGGTTTTGTCGCGTCCGGTGACTCGGGAGGAAACTTGATCGCGATATTTCATTCCGTCCGGCTGACGATGGACCAGTCCCAGCGTCCGAATGGGCGGACCTCCGCGAGCCACTTCAGCCTGCTGGCCATAGCAAAGCATAGGTCACGCTTCGCACGGCGTCCGGTGAATCACCCACTGGACTCGACTGGACCATAAAAGCTCTTCTAATGCACGCCATTCAAGGCAGAATCCATTTATATCTTTGGTATTAAAAGCGGGTCTGTACGTTGGCCAGCCGCTACTGTCCTTCTGTAAGAGCTTGCAAAAAGGCATCCAAGGCCCTCCTCCGCGGCCGCCCCCCCCCCCCCCCCCTTGAATTAAATTTGGCCTCATTCCCGCCATGAACCACGACGGTAGGACCGGAGAAGAATCCAGACAAAGGCGCCCAAAACGTGAACTACAGTAACCATGCACAAAGAAATACTAACTTATAAAATCCTTGATTTCGTCCATGTATTTTTATTATAATATCTACAGTAATGAAAATATGCCATAAAACATCAGTGTAATCTGGTTCAGTTTTCAGATCTGTCTCTCTCTTATACAATAAAAGCACAGATTCATCGTAGTATTTTCAATTTCAACTAGATGAATGTTTAATAAAATTCTGTATTACAATACTGTAGAAAATTTAAGTAATTATGCCATCAATTACTATGTGCAGTACCCTCAAATATTGAGATGGCAACGTGTTGGACTTTGCAAGCGCTTACTGTGAGGAGACCTGTGCGGAATTTGACTGGATTTTTATGAGGGAGGGAGAAAAGGCAAAGAGAGAGAGAGAGAGCGAAATTTTAGGTACCAGTGTTTCATAGAATTTATAAGGGGAAATTGCGAATCAAGTTTGCCTTGAATACCAACTAAAATAGCGAAGAAAAATAATAATAACCAGAGAAGATATATCATCTGAAACCTTCTACTTTAAAATCTCAAAATAATAAATATTACCTTATTATATGCATTAGAGTTGTTTTCAGAGTGATAATAACGATGAAAATGAATTGGGTCAGCTCATTAGGTTGATTGGCCAACTAGAAAATCGAAACATATTTGAGCCAATTGTCTTCCTAGTTGCCCTCACTTTATAGGCTGAACAAGGTTGCAGTTAATTACCCTTTCATTCTTATCAAAGAAAAGGCTACCACACATATCTTTAGTCAGCAAGCTATCCCCTTTAATTTCTATCTATCCTTCTTAGATATGATAAGACAATTCAATTTAGCTCGTACTTAACATTCTAAATGTCTCATTAACAATTGAGCGTTGATAAACGCCATAAGCTTGCTGACACACATAGAACCACAAATAAATTTTGTCCATGCAACCTTAATTAAAGCCAATTTCAAACAGTTGGCCATGAGTCAACCCATGTCAGGGTGGCCAGAACCAAACCTTTTTCCAAAAAATGCCTCGCCACCAGCTCTGAACTTTGAACTGACCTTTTCCACGGACAACCTGCGGTCCGGTCGGGTACTTTTATAAGAGCATATTTCAGATCTGCAAGAAAAAAAAAAAAAAAAAACTTATTTCCCCTGCTGGTCTGCTTAACCTTCAGAATTTAGACTTCAAGTTCCAAGTCCATGGCAGGGACATGAAGATAATTTAAGGCTAGATGTTATTTAATCTGGTTCATTTTCCTTGTTATATTTTCTGAAAATAAAATTGTTAAATAAAAGAAATACCAAATGGACCTTTAAAAAAATCATACAGGTTACAAATTAGCGATCCAATTGGGTTAGCAATGACAGTAGTTTGGTGTTCCACAAACTCAAATTGAGTGTAAGGCTGCGGTCCGGCATGGGGGACAAAAAACATTACGCAGCTTTTAGAGTACCTGCTACTGATCACACATCCATCCACTGTTCAGACAATAGCAGCTGAGGTCTGGTGCGAAATACAGAAGGAATATGGCATCAATCAAGACCCTAGGTACTACTACAGAACCAGTGATTTTAACAGTGATTTAATAAGTTATATTTATCCTTTTTTATTATTATCATATCATGACGAGCCATGTTAATCTTAGGCCTGAGCTAAACTTTATTCAGACTTCAAGGTGCTCTTGTATAGTATTTTCTTATAAAAAAATTTCAGAAAAAATTATCTAAGTGAGAAGAAAGAGGACTTAAAAAATAAACCATATTACTTTTTTTAGAGATTTCATATATAATTATTTCCTCCCTTGTAATTTCTGAGCAATAAACCAAACTTATAGTGTTTGGGCTGGATGTGTTGAGCCTCAGATAAGGGTGGATCAAATGTTTCTCCTAACAGGAGTCTCTTCTAAAATAAACTTCTGGCCTCAATGTTCATACTTTAGTACTTAACAATGGTATGCCTTAGCTTCAAACATCCTCGGATATTGCAACTTAGATAATTATAATACAGATAAATCTTCCCTCCTCTATCTCTAAAAGACCTTGAAGAATAAATGTTTTGGGTTGTTGGGCTGTTAAAAAAAAAGGGGATAAGAAAAAGAACGACTCTGATTTTAGGTGGGTATGTTGGCAGATGGTGGCTACCTAATGAATCAGACTGAGGCTAGAGTTTCACTCTATGTCCTTAAGACAATTTCGTCCCGCAATGGTGCTTACGGTCAGTATGACGATTGTCTCCCAGGATACAACAGTCTCCTTTTGATGAAAGCAGCACTACAATTCACCAAAACTTTCGAACCAAGAATGCTACTCTCTTTTTAATGCACTATTGCTATACTATCCTTAGGAAAGTATGCAAATGCCTAAGAGAGAAGAAGACTAGAATTGATTCAAATTGAACTCAATTCGGAATGGCTTTGGATTTATGAAATGAGAGGGTCTAGGGTCCTATTTATATGTTTTTAGGTGCCCCTTGGAAGCAACTCTACGAATTTAATTAAATTTAAATTCTATTATCAAAGGATGTGAGGGTTAAGGGCTTATCACCCTTGATATGCCCTTTAGACATTGTGATCTTCAGATCAGGCGATCGAATAAGCCTTTTCATGGCTGTGATCTGAAGATCAGCCGATCAGATAAGTCTATCCTTATCCTGATAAGCCTTTTCATCATCGTGATCTGATGATCACGTTATCAGATAGGCGGATGCCTATCACAACCGTACGATCGAACGGACACCTTATTATAACCGTCATGTTGACTGGTCAACCAACCGTCCTGTTGACTAGTCAACTTGACTAGTCAACCGACGGATGTCATCCGTTGGATCGTGATCAAGATTGTGATTTGATCACCGCATCTCGACCCTTCATCCGATCGATCAACGATCAATTGATCTCAGCCCCTTATCTTGATCCGATCAATCTTCACCGTCGGATCATCTTGATCTATAAAAAAAATTTAAAGCCCCTCGCGATGATGCGCACGTGCGAAGTGCAAAGTGCGCCTACAAAGCGTCCATTGCGCCCTTCGCACATGCACGTGCGCGTGCGCATGCGCGAGGGTGAGGGTGATGCGTAGCATCACCCTCAAGCTCTCCACTTGTGTGAGCCTAAGGAACTTAAGCTTCAAGGAAGTGGTTTTCATATAAGTGAACATTCCTTTCTTGATTTTTTCGATATGGGACTAAATGTCTCCGCAATTTCTCATTCACACACATAAGGCGGTAATGGGCTTTCAAGGCCCATTAGGGTATTTAGGGTCTATTTTGGCCCATTACCCAACATGTGAGAGGAGAAGGGCCATTCAATTTCTTAGATGCTGCAAAGCGTAGGCAAGTATGGTTTAATAGAAAATTAAAATATAATTAATTAAGGAAAATAAAAGATTAATGATATACCTAAACTCCTCCATATCAGCAAGACAAAGCAAGGCAACCACTACCAATAATTCTGTAGATAAAAAAACTTTTCCAAAGTGTCAGCAGTTCAAGTTTTAGACTGCAAGGAAAACACTTTGTACACCGGCCCCGGTGCAGCAACGCTGACGTGGACTGCACCGCGTCTTCCGATTGGTCCACGTGGATCCGACGTGGATGACCTGACAGGCGGTATGGCTGGGCTTTGACGTAACGTTCTGAACGTGACGGACATTTAATGCTGTTCGCTTTTTTTTAAATTTTTGTGCGGACGAAAATGCCCTTTCGCTCCTTCATGGCGCCATTTTACGTTTTCTGTCATCTGTGCAAGAAGAACTCTGTTTCTTCCCGGTAGAAAGAAAATACTTCAGCTTCGAGGCTGGATACCTGGATACAGGAGTCAGTAGTCTGTGTAAAAAAACTTCTGGAGGAAATGTCAGCCGCAGCACAAAGTAAAAACTCTTTCTTCCCACTTCTTTATTACATCAACAGTTTTTTTCTGGTTAGAGTTAGTTAATGCGTTTAATGCGCGGGTAACTACCTTAGAATGAAACAGTTATGACACTCTGAGAGTCATAACTGTTTTGTAAGCAACTCTTTAATGCGGCCCTTTCGCTCCATCCTAGCGCCAATTTATGTTGGATTTCATCTCTGCAAGATGAACTCTTTCTTCCCCTCCCTCGCTCTGAGAGTCCGGATGCTAAGGAATCAGTTGAGAACGAACCTACGCCCTCGCTTTGAAAAACCTGGCTACTGGAGTGTACTGGAGGCTTCAAATATAAATGTTTATCCAATGAGATTTTCCTTGCCAAAACCTCACGTAGACGTTCGCTTCTCTCTCTGAATTCGGCCAGGTCTATAAGATTTTCCTTGCCAAAACCTCAGTTAGGCCCATCTTACAGACCTGGCCAAATTCAGAGAGAGAAGCGAACGTCGACGTGAGGTTTGGCAGGGAAAAACTCATTGGATAAACTTTTATATTTGAAGACTCCAGTAGACTCCCGTCGACCGGACTTTCAGACGAGGGCGTAGGTTCGTGCTCAACTGAATTTCATCTGTGCAAGAATAACTCTCTTTCTTCCCCCCCCCCTCGCTCTGAGAGTCCGGATGGTAAGGAATCCCCGCGACACCCTAGTTCGAAGTCGGCCGTAAGTCCTTCGCGACACCCCAGTGAAATCCCACGACACCCTAGCTTTAGGGCGACGACACCCGTCTTATAATGTGCACATTGAGAGAACCCGGCGACACCCTAGTTGAATTCGGCAGAAAATCAATCGCGACACCCCAGTTGAAATCTCACGACACCCTAGCTCTAACGAGACGACACCCGTGCTTGAACAAGAGACCACGGAGATAATCCCAGCGACACCCTAGTTCGAATTCGGCCGTAAATCCTTCGCGACACCCCAGTTGAAATCCACGACACCCTAGCTTTAGGGCGACGACACCCGTCTTATAAATGACCACATAGAGAGAACCCGGCGACACCCTAGTTGAATTCGGCAGAAAATCAATCGCGACACCCCAGTTGAAATCTCACGACACCCTAGCTCTAACGAGACGACACCCGTGCTTATAAATGACCACATAGAGAGAACCCGGCGACACCCTAATTGAATTCGGCAGAAATTCAATCGCGACACCCCAGTTGAAATCTCACGACACCCTAGCTCTGGGGCGACGACACCCGTCTTATAAATGACCACATAGAGAGAACCCGGCGACACCCTACTTCGAATTCGAAATCCTTCGCGACACCCCAGTTGAAATCCCACGACACCCTAGCTCTAGGGAGACGACACCCGTTCTTAAACACCACGGAGATAATCCCAGACACCCTAGTTCGAATTCGGCCGTAAATCCTTCGCGACACCCCAGTTGAAATCCCACGACACCCTAGCTTTAGGGCGACGACACCCGTCTTATAAATGACCACATAGAGAGAACCCGGCGACACCCTAATTGAATTCGGCAGAAAATCAATCGCGACACCCCAGTTGAAATCTCACGACACCCTAGCTCTAACGAGACGACACCCGTGCTTAAAAGAGACCACGGAGATAATCCCAGCGACACCCTAGTTCGAATTCGGCCGTAAATCCTTCGCGACACCCCAGTTGAAATCCCACGACACCCTAGCTTTAGGGCGACGACACCCGTCTTATAAATGACCACATAGAGAGAACCCGGCGACACCCTAATTGAATTCGGCAGAAAATCCTTCGCGACACCCCAGTTGAAATCTCACGACACCCTAGCTCTAACGAGACGACACCCATGCTTGAACAAGGCGGAATTTGACGTCACCGTAGTACTAATTCGACGACACCCTAGTAACTGAGCCATGCCATATTTCCGAGAAAAGTTTGTAAACGTGGGCAGTTCCTATGGGTTCGCGGGTCTCATTGATGTGATCGTGGCGATCCGGGTGTCCTTTCGTATTTCTCTTAGGTCGGCATAAACCCTAGAATCAATCGTCTGTTGCTCGAGAAGCCATCCTTTTGCTCAAGAAGCCATCCTTCGTCTCTTGCTCGAGAAGCCACTGGTCTCCTTTTCCCTCCTAAACTTGTTCCATAGTTCATTCTTCCGAATACTTCATTCATGGAGATGAGTGCTTTCGTTTGTGCACGAAGACCGCGAACAAAGAAGAAGCAGACAGAGAAAATGGCGGAACAATGCAAGGACCTGGTTCTTCGTTCGACTGAGGATGCGGCTCCTTCAGGTATGTTTATCACTATATTAAATATTATGACATTCTATCTTAAAATTTCATGACATGTATGTCTTCTGTCTTACCCCCTGTTTCAGTTGACAATAAAATTGTTCCAGTCCCCCCAGTGAAGGCTTCCCAGCTGTTTAAGAATAGCTGCAGGCCGGCAGTATACGTTCAGAAGGTTTGGAGGATGGGTTCTCTAGACGGCATACAAAACTGATTCGAAGGACCCCATTTGGTGCCTTCGTCGACATGCAGACGTTCACAGTCGACGGGCGACTGCTAGCAGACATCATAAGATGTCACAATGGAGGCGACGAGTTCATGTTTTGCGGAAAGCCAGTTCTATTCAGTGCCGACGAAGTCGCACTCATTCTTGGACTTCCAGCTCATGGGAAGAAGATCGACACGTCCAGCCAAATGTTCAACGGAAGGTTGTTCAGACGGTTTGGCCAGGGTTTAGATCTTCGCCAAGAAGGTTTGGAGAAGTTGATATTTCAACTCCGACCATCTAAAGTACAGGAGGATGTCGAGGACACCGTCCGACTTTGGATCGCATACATGTTGGCCATGTTTTTGGCTCCAAAGTCTAATCAGAGATGTCCACGGTATCTCATCCAGCACTTGGATGACTTAAGTCAACTGGGTAGCATCGACTGGGCTTCGGCACTGAAGGAATTGATTGTTCTGGCTCTCCCAGAAATAGCTGCTTGCTTGCGTTCCGAGGAGCCGGTGCACTCAAAGAATGCAAAAAAAGTTAGGAGGCAGCCTACCTTGTTCGGATGCTCGGCAGCACTGGTGGTAAGGATTATTGAGACACATTATTAGTGTTGAGACAAATTTTTTGTAATATTACTTTATTTAATATCCAAAAAAAATTCATGTTCAGGCGTGGTTCCTCGAGCATACATCAATGCGAGAGCCAGCATACCCTGATAAACGGCCCCGGCTGTTGAAGTGGTATGACCACCAAATTAAGATCCAATCGGTTCGGGTTGCCGACTTGCAGCCTCAGGACTTGGTAATCTAGTTCATTGCTCCATTGCTCTGACCATTTTTCAACTTAATGCGTCAATATGTTCAGTTAATATTAATTTGTTATCATCTTGTGTTGCAGATGGAGGGAGCTACTGAACCATTGCCAGAAGAGCGATGGCTTCTCCCTCAGCAGAAAAACCGTCCCCCCCTCAACAAACAGATACCTGCGCCCCTCAACCAATGGATAGCTGCGCAGGATGCGCCGAGTTGAGGAATGAATTGGAGTGTGTTAAGGATCAACTCGAAGATGTCAGGCACAGGCTGTCCATTGCTGAGAGCCTCCTCAATTCACTGGTCAGAAAGGAAAGTTATGCAATAAAGGAGGAGGACAAGGGGGACGAGAAAACAGAGAAGGTGCATTCGTTGGAGTTGGTCCTCCGCGAGCCTGGTAACGTAAATAGTGAGGAGAAGAAGATGGAGGAGGACCATTCATCCGAGTTTCCAATTGAGACAGGGAATGCAAAATCAGAGGAGACATATTGGAGGGGGATTCATTGGCTGATAAAACAGAGCAGGGGAATGAAAATAAAGAAGAGTCCATATCCGATAATAAACTTGGCACCCCTGCGCCAAAGGATGACAATATGGACTTAGAAATAATTGGAGTGCCGTCGCTTGTTAGGAGGATTAAAAAAGAGCCGAGGAAGCGTAAGGCATCCACGGTCGTCGGCAATGTTATGAGACAACCCGACCTAAAAAGTCGGCGAAGACAGTGGGCATTTCAAAGCCCAACACAACGGTCGAAGATGACCAAATAATTATTCAAAATTTTTTGAGCGAGCGACAACAAACGACGAGATCGTCTACACAAATATGTTTAATGGCGTTGCAACAAGAAAAAATCTTCAAGATCTCATTAACAATGAGATGATAATAGATGATGTAAGTATATCAAGAAACATGTTATAGTTGTTGATTTTAGAATTATATTAATCGTTTAACATTCATTGGCAGATAATTGATTGCGGCCAGGAGTTTCTGATGCGAAACTGGGCAGAGCATCCTGACCGATATCATAAGTGCATAATTGCATCAGTTTTCGTATCTGCTCTATGTCTGACTTCCTCATCACCTGCTCATGAACTTGCTGGATCATCTGGGGCTGCGATATTTGACAATGTATCGGATGAAGATAAGGCCCAATTCCGGTTTCTTTTCACCATTGTAAACTCTGATAACTCGCACTGGCATTTGGTTGCTGTCGACATGGAAAGGAAGGTGTTCATGCACCTGAATTCAATGAAACGCAACCCGAAGTACAAGGCCAATGCAAGGAAATGGCATACAATTCTAGGCCACATATTCCATATCTACTGCGATAAGAAGGAAGCAATGGAGTGGCCGATGGAAGATATTTCGGATTGCCCAAGCCAACCGAGCGGATCGCTGGATTGCGGCCTGTACTGTCTGAGATACATGGAATGTCTTGCTCGACGGGACAATCCTGATATGAAGCTGGATTTCAGTGATGAGGAAGTCAGAGATTACGGCGACACTTAGCTGCGACGATATTGAGAGAGGGCCTGAACAAAAAGATTAGCGACATTGTCGAAAAATGTTCTTAATTTTTGTATTCGTCTTTGAATGAAATTGAATGTAATTATTCATATTAACACTGATTAATATTTAATGCAAATATTAAAAATTTTATCACTGCGAGCAGGAGTGTCCTCGATGTCTACGAGACCGAAGCTTGCGAAACGACTCCGAAGATTTTAGGTCGACGACATCCTAGCTCATGGAAAACGACACCCTTGTCTTGCGCGGCGACACCCGAAAGGCGGAAACATAAGAGACATCCCAGAGCTTGCGAAACGACTCCGAAGATTTTAGTTCGACGACACCCTAGCTCATGGAAAACGACACCCTAGTCATGTAAGAGACATCCCAGACCAGAGCTTGCGAACGACTCGATTTAGCTCGATGACACCCTAGCTCATGGAAAACGACACCCTTGTCTTGTAAGAGACATCCCAGAGCTTGCGAAACGACTCCGAAGATAGTAGCTCGACGACAGCCTAGCTCATGGAAAACGATACCCTTGTCTTGCGCGGCGACACCCGAAAGGCTTCCCAGAGCTTGCGAAACGACTCCGAAGATTTTAGCTCGACGACACCCTAGCTCATGGAAAACGACACCCTAGTCATGCGCGGTAAGAGACATCCCAGAGCTTGCGAAACGACTCCGAAGATTTTAGCTCGACGACATCCTAGCTCATGAAAAACGACACCCTAGTCATGCGCGGCGACACCCGAAAGGCGGAAACATAAGAGACATCCCAGAGCTTGCGAAACGACTCCGAAGATTTTAGCTCGACGACACCCTAGGTAGTCATGCGCGTAAGAGACATCCCAGAGCTTGCGAAACGACTCCGAAGATTTTAGCTCGACGACACCCTAGCTCATGGAAAATGACGTCATGCGCGGCGACACCCGAAAGGCGGAAACATAAGAGACATCCCAGAGCTTGCGAAATGACTCCGAAGATTTTAGCTCGACGACACCCTAGCTCATGGAAAACGACACCCTTGTCTTGCGCGGCGACACCCGAAAGGCGGAAACATACGTAGGTTTCCGTCTTTCGGGTGTCGCCGCGCAAGACTAGGGTGTCGTTTGCCTTGAGCTAGGGTGTCGTCGAGCTAAAATCTTCGGAGTCATTTCGCAAGCTCTGGGATGTCTCTTATGTTTCCGCCTTTCGGGTGTCGCCGCGCAAGACAAGGGTGTCGTTTTCCATGAGCTAGGGTGTCTCGTATGTTTCCGTCTTTCGGGTGTCGCCGCGCAAGGCTAGGGTGTCGTTTTCCATAAGCTAGGGTATCGTCGCGCTAATTTCTTCGGAGTCGTTCGCGAGAACTGGGATGTCTCGTATGTTTCCGTCATTCGGGTGTCGCCGCGCAAGGCTTGGGTGTCGTTTTCCATGAGCTAGGGTGTCGTCACGCTAAAATCTTCGGAGTCGTTCGCGAGAACTGGGATGTCTCGTATGTTTCCGTCATTCGGGTGTCGCCGCGCAAGGCTTGGGTGTCGTTTTCCGTGAGCTAGGGTGTCTCGTATGTTTCCGTCTTTCGGGTGTCGCCGCGCAAGGCTAGGGTGTCGTTTTCCATGAGCTAGGGTGTCGTCGCGCTAATTTCTTCGGAGTCGTTCGCGAGAACTGGGATGTCTCGTATGTTTCCGTCATTCGGGTGTCGCCGCGCAAGGCTTGGGTGTCGTTTTCCATGAGCTAGGGTGTCTCGTATGTTTCCATCTTTCGGGTGTCGCCGCGCAAGGCTAGGGTGTCGTTTTCCATGAGCTAGGTTGTCGTCGCGCTAATTTCTTCGGAGTCGTTCGCGAGAACTGGGATGTCTCGTATGTTTCCGTCATTCGGGTGTCGCCGCGCAAGGCTAGGGTGTCGTTTTCCATGAGCTAGGGTGTCGTCGCGCTAATTTCTTCGGAGTCGTTCGCGAGAACTGGGATGTCTCGTATGTTTCCGTCATTCGGGTGTCGCCGCGCAAGGCTAGGGTGTCGTTTTCCATGAGCTAGGGTGTCGTCGCGCTAATTTCTTCGGAGTCGTTCGCGAGCATTTCATTTACGACCAAGCAACCATAATTCAAAAGTTACGACACTCGTGTTTTATATATGATCTTGTGTAAGTTGACTCAATACATAAGCATCAAATTCATCCATTAAAGTTTCTGACGGCGGAACAATTATCTCCAGGTCCTCTTCAGTATTAATAGACTGCAAACAAGTCTGCCTGCTACTTGAAGCAGCTCTTTCCTTGGCCTGATTTTTCCTTGATCTTTTTGCCTTCTTCTCGACTGCACTCTTTAATCTGTTCTCTCTCGGGCGACCTTTCGTCCTAATTTGTTCAGGATCTTGAATTACCAGCTCTGAACGTGGTTTAGCTGCGCAGTTGGCATCCACGGCAGTTTTGAATAGAGGCGGTAGACCATCCATCACTACATTAAATGCATCTTCAGACATGGAGGCTATCTCTGCGAGCTTCATCATCCGATGAGACAGCAAACTATATCTACAATCATAAACATAATATTAACGATAACAAATATTAAGACATTTCAATTAAAAAATTGTCACTGCGTACCGTGAGTTTCGTGTGCTTTTATCATAACCCTCAGTATTGCAGTCGAATTCGTCGAATTGGTATTTCATGTCCTTGCACCATCTCTTCAAGAAGTATTTATCTGGTAAACGAAATACGTCATTTTGATGAAGAACCAACAGGGCATGCCTACACTGGTACCCCTTGAACTGAAAGGATCGGCACTGGCATTGGACATCCTCAATATTTCTATCGTATGACACGATATAATCTTTGATCATCTCCTTGCCAATTCCATCGACTTCAATCCTTTCATACGACTTGACGGAATATACACGTGTTGCCAGCTTCGTTGATCAATTTTGTATTTGATGCAGCCATTTCAAGGATCTCATTCTGGAATTTTTTGAAAATGCTCCGTGTATACCTTCCTGCAGCTTGTCTCTCAAAAGGTGATGATGTCTTTAGGAAAGCTATCGTTTGCAAAGTCCTATTATCTTCCTCATTTTCGGCCTCGTATCGTTTTTCCAAGGCATCTTCGTACTTACTTATAAACTCCGTTAGTGTTGTCTTCGAATTTATAAACCCATCGAAGAAGTGATTAATGCCCTCGCTCCTTTGTGAAGATGACATCCCTGTTAAAAATTTTGTCAACCAAAAATTAAAAAAAAAGCGTTTAAATGAATCATGAACCAAAGCCATTGACATACAAACCTGCGAAGAATGTATCCTTGAGGTAAACTGGGACCCATTTTTCCCGACATTCGTATAGGACATTGAACCAATCTATAGACTTGCATTCTTTATATTTCTCCATAACATGTGCCCACCTTTCCTCGAATGAATTTATGGTCAATGAATCATATATTGCCTCATCGAAATCAACCATAACTTGGGATTTGCCGTGCAAATGTGGCCAATCTTTTCGGTATCTTCTTCAATATATGCCAAAGACAAAATCGATGTCGTGTGTTAGGAAAAACTTCTTTGACAGCAGCCTCGATTGCCTTATCTTGATCAGTAATCATGGCAATAGGTGCTTGACCACCATTTGCATCCAGCCAAGTCTTAAAAACCCATTTATATGTCTCAGTACTCTCATCAGACAACAATGCGCATCCAAGCAAGGTTGACTGTCCATGATGGTTCACCCCAACAAATGGACAAAAAGGCATTTGATATCTGTTTGTCAAGTAAGTTGAGTCAAAGCTTAGAACATCACCGAAGTATGTGCATGCCAATCTTGACCTTGGATGAATCCAGAAGACAGACCTCAGATGACCATTATCATTGAGGTCTAAGGAGTAGAAGAAATTGGGATTTTTGAGTTGCATTTCGGCAAAATGAATTACCATCGACTGAGCATCTCCTTCTTTCAGCTTAGACTGACGTTCGCGACAAATGAAGTTACGAGCATCCTTCTCGGTGAAATCCAATTGTCCTCTGCCCCCTTTTCTCCTTGCTATGGCAGAGTATATCTGAGTCGTCGGAACATTCACGGCATGTAAATTGCTGATCTCTGCCTTCTCTGGTGTGCTGATCCTCCTATGCGACCGTAGATAACCAGCTAATGTTATGGACAGCCCATGGTTATGTTCTAGAGAAACCTCATCCAAAATCCACTTACCACTTGTAGCATTCAGTCTTGCTTTTATGGATGCCATACAACCAACTTTCCCAGTATCCCTATGATTCATACTCTTCTCTGATTTTCTAGATTTTCCTTGCCTCCAACACGCCAGGTGCTTGAAGCAAAGTTGTTTTTTGTTGTTGGCCCTGCTACACACTGTTGTGATTCCAAAGCCAACTCGTTTCGCGTATCCATTGTAGAACGTATATACATCATCGGCTGAATTGAATTCCATCCCAGTTTGAGGAACTACAATATCATCCACTGCATTTGGATCGACGGGTGAAGCTGCACGGCCGGGAGTGTTATCTTCTTCTTTCCGATCTACATTTTCAGCATCAACTATGAAAATATAGGCACGCATTAATGAACAGCAACTCCTACGCGAGACCCCAGTTGAAATCTACTGACACCCTAGCTCCAATGCTACGACACCCGTGGCTTAGAACTGACCGCGCGGAGAATCCCTCCGACAGCACAGTAGAAATGGATTTCGGCCGAAACTCCTTCGAGACACCGACGTTGATAGCTCACGACACCCTAGCTTTAAGGCGACGACACCCGTACTTAGAACTGACCGCACGGACAATCCCCAGACACCCTAGGAGAATTGGTTTTCGGACGAAACTCCTTAGAGACACCACTGTTGAAAGCTCACGACACCCCTAGCTTAATGCGACGACACCCGTCCTTAGAGACACCACTGTTGAAAGATCACAGAGAGACACCCGCGACAACCAAGTTACTAAAATTTAATTTTATTTATCAAAAAAAAAAAATACATTAGCCCTCACTGGGGCTTGTCTCCTTCGGTCGCTGCGTCGGCGATCTGGCGCTGGAGGGACGCTACTCTCCCCTCCAGGTGGCTATTGGCCCGACGCAGGACCTCTATCTCTTTTGTTGAAACATCCTGGTATTCCTCGATCGCCAGCCTGAGTCGCTCGCTGATGGCGTGCGACTCAGCATAAACCACCGCGTCGATGGTGACGGTTGGGCATCGGCTGCCATGACTGCCAGTAGATCTCACCTCGTCTCTGGAAGCCATCTTGTGGTCAGTTCAAGCTGGAAAGGTGAGTAACGATGGCATTCCCCCATCCTTATTTAAGGTTCCCCTGGCGGATGTTTCGATTGCCACGCGCCACCATCTCAGTCGTTGTTCACAGGAATCGAATCGGTGCGCCACCACGCCCCGCCCTCCACGTTGAGTTTCGAGGGATGGGGAACAGAACAGAGTTTCGGAAAGGAACCCATCGTAAGTTTAACGTCGTCCCAAGAGAAAATTCACGACACCCAAGGATGATTTGGATTTCGGCCGAAACTCCTTCGCGACACCCCACTTGAAAGCTCACGACACCCTCGCATCAATGCTTCGACACCCGTGCTTAGAACTGAACACAGAGAGAATCCCCGAGACATCCCAGGGATGAGTTGGATTTCGGCCGAAACTCTTTTGCGACACCCCTGTTGAAAGCTCACGACACCCTAGCTTTAAGGCGACGACACCCGTGCGTCGAACTGATCACAGAGAGAACCCCCGCGACACCCCTTCTCGAATTCGGCCGAAACACCCTCGTGACACCCCAGTTGTAAACTCACGACACCCTAGCTTTATGGCGATGACACCCGTGGGTTCACTGTTAATGCATGGGTGTCGTCCCCTTAAAGCTAGGGTGTCGTGAGTTTACAACTGGGGTGTCACGAGGGAGTTTCGGCCGAATTCGAGAAGGGGTGTCGCGGGGGTTCTCTGGACGCACGGGTGTCGTCGCCTTAAAGCTAGGGTGTCGTGAGCTTTCAACATGGGTGTCGCGAAGGAGTTTTGGCCGAAATCCAAATTATCCTTGGGTGTCGTGAATTTTCTCTTGGGACAACGTTAAACTTCCGACGGTTTGCTTCCCGATCCTCTGTTCTGTTCCCCATCCCTCGAAACTCAACGTGGAGGGCGGGGCATGGTGGCTCACCGATTCGATTCCTGTGAACAACCACTGAGATGGTGGCGCGTGGCAATCGAAACACCCGCCAGGAGTACCTTAAATATGGATGGTAGAATGCCATCGATAATCACCTTTCCAGCTTGAACTGACCACAAGATGGCTTCCAGAGGCGAGGTTAGATCTACTGGCAGCCATGGCCGCCGCCGCCGAACCGTCACCATCGACGCCGAGGTTTATGCTGAGTCGCGCGCAAGCAGCGAGCGACTCATCAAGACGGCCGAGGACTACCTCGCCGTTTCAACAAAAGAGACAGAGGTCCTGCATCGGGCCAATAGCCACCTGGAGGGGAAAGTAGCATCCCTCCAGCGTCAGATCGCCGACGCAGCGACTGAAGGAGACAAGCCCCAGTAAGGGCTAATGTATTTTTTTTTTGGATAAATAAAATTAAATTTTAGTAACTTGGTTGTCACGGGGATTATCTCCGTGGTCTCTTGTTCAAGCACCGGTGTCGTCTCGTTAGAGCTAGGGTGTCGTGAGATTTCAACTGAGGTGTCGCGATTGATTTTCTGCCGAATTCAACTAGGGTGTCGCCGGGTTCTCTCAATGTACACATTTATGAGACGGGTGTCGTCGTCCTAAAGCTAGGGTGTTGTGGGATTTCATCTGGGGTGTCACGAAGGATTTATGGCCAAATTCGAACTAGGGTGTTGCGGGGATTATCTCCGTGGTCTCTTGTTCAAGCACGGGTGTCGTCACGTTAGAGCTAGGGTGTCGTGAGATTTCAACAGGGGTGTCGCGATTGATTTTCTGCCGAATTCAATTAGGGTGTCGCCGGGTTCTCTCTATGTGCACATTTATGAGACGGGTGTCGTCGCCCTAAAGCTGGGGTGTCGTGGGATTTCATCTGGGGTGTCGCGAAGGATTTACGGCCGAATTCGAACTAGGGTGTCGCGGGGATTATCTCCGTGGTCTCTTGTTCAAGCACGGGTGTCGTCTCGTTAGAGCTAGGGTGTCGTGAGATTTCAACAGGGGTGTCGTGATTGATTTTCTGCCGAATTCAACTAGGGTGTCGCCGGGTTCTCTCAATGTGCACATTTATGAGACGGGCGTCGTCGCCCTAAAGCTGGGGTGTCGTGGGATTTCATCTGGGGTGTCGCGAAGGATTTACGGCCGAATTCGAACTAGGGTGTCGCGGGGATTATCTCCGTGGTCTCTTGTTCAAGCACGGGTGTCGTCTCGTTAGAGCTAGGGTGTCGTGAGATTTCAACTGGGGTGTCGCGATTGATTTTCTGCCGAATTCAACTAGGGTGTCGCCGGGTTCTCTCAATGTGCACATTTATGAGACGGGTGTCATCGCCCTAAAGCTGGGGTGTCGTGGGATTTCATCTGGGGTGTCGCGAAGGATTTACGGCCGAATTCGAACTAGGGTGTCGTGGGGATTATCTCCGTGGTCTCTTGTTCAAGCACGGGTGTCGTCTCGTTAGAGCTAGGGTGTCGTGAGATTTCAACTGGGGTGTCGCGATTGATTTTCTGCCGAATTCAACTAGGGTGTCGCCGGGTTCTCTCAATGTGCACATTTATGAGACGGGTGTCGTCGCCCTAAAGCTGGGGTGTCGTGGGATTTCATCTGGGGTGTCGCGAAGGATTTACGGCCGAATTCGAACTAGGGTGTCGCGGGATTATCTCCGTGGTCTCTTGTTCAAGCATGGGTGTCGTCTCGTTAGAGCTAGGGTGTCGTGAGATTTCAACTGGGGTGTCGCGATTGATTTTCTGCCGAATTCAACTAGGGTGTCGCCGGGTTCTCTCAATATGCACATTTATGAGACGGGTGTCGTCGCCCTAAAGCTGGGGTGTCGTGGGATTTCATCTGGGGTGTCGCGAAGGATTTACGGTCGAATTCGAACTAGGGTGTCACGGGGATTATCTCTGTGGTCTCTTGTTCAAGCACGGGTGTCGTCTCGTTAGAGCTAGGGTGTCGTGAGATTTCAACTGGGGTGTCGCGATTGATTTTCTGCCGAATTCAACTAGGGTGTCGCCGGGTTCTCTCAATGTGCACATTTATGAGACGGGTGTCGTCGCCCTAAAGCTGGGGTGTCGTGGGATTTCATCTGGGGTATCGCGAAGGATTTACGGCCGAATTCGAACTAGGGTGTCGCGGGGATTATCTCCGTCGTCTCTTGTTCAAGCACGGGTGTCGTCTCGTTAGAGCTAGGGTGTCGTGAGATTTCAACAGGGGTGTCGTGAGATTTAGGCCCTCGACGTTCGCTACTCTCTCTGAATTCGGCCAGGTCTGGCATTCCCAAGCAGATGAGGAAAAAAGGAGCTTTTTAAAAGCAATTGACGAAGAGATAAGGAAAATCTTACAGACCTGGCCGAATTCAGAGAGAGAAGCGAACGTCTACGTGAGGTTTTGGCAAGGAAAATCTCATTGGATAAACTTTTATATTTGAAGCCTCCAGTACACTCCAGTAGCCAGGTTTTTCAACCTCTAAGCTGAAATATTTCCTGTCGACCAGACTTTCAAAGCTGAAATATTTACAAAACAGTTATGACTCTCAGAGTGTCATAACTATTTCGTTCTAAGGTAGTTACCCGCGCATTAAACACATTAACTAACTCTAACCAGAAAAAAACTGTTGATGTAATAAAGAAGTGGGAAGAAAGAGTTTTTACTTTGTGCTGCGGCTGATATTTCCTCCAGAAGTTTTTTTACACAGACTACTGACTCCTGTATCCAGGTATCGGCTAGCCTCGAAGCTGAAGTATTTTCTTTCTACCGTGGAAGAAACAGAGTTCTTCTTGCACAGATGACAGAAAACGTAAAATGGCGCCATGAAGGAGCGAAAGGGCATTTTCGTCCGTACGAAAATTTTTAAAAAAAGCGAACAGCATTAAATGTCCGTCACGTTCAGAACGTTACGTCAAAGCCCAGCCATACCGCCTATCAGGTCATCCACGTCGGATCCACGTGGACCAATCGGAAGACGCGGTGCAGTCCACGTCAGCGTTGCTGCACCGGAGCCGGTGTACAAAGTGTTTTCCTAGACTGCAAATGTTGTGCCCTAACCTGATCTGAGGCCCACTTTCCCATATTGGGAAGTAGAGTCCGTGGACACTTGGGCTGCGAGAGTTGACAGAGAACGAACTCCTCTCACTCATGTTTTCTTTTCTTTTTCTTTTTCACTTATTTTTATTATCTCCTCTCTTGTATACTTTATAATTAGAATTCGGGCAAACCACTTAAATTTTTGTAACACTTTTTTTTGACATTATCTTTATTTTCTCGTTCTATATCAAATATATTCTTCTTTTTTGTTGTGTGTGTTAGAGTTTCTGGGCTATGCACAATGGACAAAGAACATGGCAAGCGTCAGCAATAGGATTTTTCTTTAATATTCGCGCAAACCATTTTGTCATTCACTTGGCCTTCTTGGTTTCAAATTTAATGCTTATCTCAAAATATATATATATATCTCCATATTATGTTCTTCCCCGTCTCTAGTAAAGCTTTTTATCAAATTAGCTCCCTTCTCTAACATCAATTTCATGCCGACGGCCGAGTATTATTTTGCTTGAGAGGTGGTGGTGTTAGCGTGCATTACCATGTAAGGAAATACAAAGAAAAAAAAAAACCCTTGATTACATTATAAAATCCATTGGGTAATCAACCATCTGATGTCATTAAACCACTCCTACAAACTATCTAATTTTTAAATCCCAAATAATTTCGACCACATTAATTAGCTCTCTTTTTGTACCTAATCAAAAAGGGTCATACCATTGGACTGTGGTTGATGGTGCCACAATAATTAAATACCATGCACTAAACGTGTCCTGGCCTGAGGGACAGTTCTTATCCCAAAAGAAACCAAGAGCACCTCCTCTCGTTGTCATCACCGCAGGACCCAACAAACATGCTCTCATCCTCTCTGAATTCTTTGCCAAACTTCTCCGTCCTGTGGCACCGCCAGATTCGACGCCTATGTATTAATAATGGATTCGAGCCGCTGTCCTCACCCCCATTAAATCTAAACAGGGGCGGTTGGTCGGCCATCAGTCATCAAATAACAAGTAATCCCCTTGTGATTAGCTCTCACCGCCCAAAATATTCTAAACCCCCCAACGGCCGCACTTTGGTCACTGGGCCGTCGATAAGGGCCCATGGGCGGCAGTACTGGTGATGCCCAAGTCTTCAGTATATATATATATATTGCCCCCATGGCTCTCATGGCTCGACGTGCAGAACTAATAAAGAAGCAAGGAGATCAAGAGAAGCAGTTGTTATTCCAAGATGGTGAAGCTCGCCGTCGGTAGCATCGGTGATTCTCTCGGTGTGGGTTCACTGAAGGCCTACTTGGCTGAGTTCATCGCCACCCTCCTCTTCGTGTTCGCCGGCGTGGGCTCTGCGATCGCTTATGGTGAGAAAAACTACCACGTGAATATTAATTAATAAAAGTTTTTAAGGGTTGCATGCCTGCTTAACGCGGTTTCCCACCCTGATGTGATGTGAGTACAGCGAAGCTGACGGCGGACGCGGCGCTGGACCCGGCCGGTCTGGTGGCGATCGCCGTCGCCCACGCCTTCGCTCTCTTTGTGGGCGTGTCGATGGCGGCCAACATCTCCGGCGGGCACCTCAACCCCGCCGTCACCTTAGGCCTCGCGGTGGGCGGCCACATCACCATCCTCACCGGCATCTTCTACTGGGTCGCCCAGCTCCTCGGCTCCACCGTCGCCTGCCTCCTCCTCAAGTTCGTCACCGGCGGCAAGGTAAATCGAAACAACGACATACCCGGCCACCGTCCGTTCGTTAAATAAATCAATCGATCCGAACCGACTGATTCGTTTCCATTTTAGGCTATTCCGACGCACGGCGTGGCGGCTGGGATGAACGAGGTTGAGGGGGCGGTAATGGAGGTGGTGATCACCTTCGCGCTGGTGTACACCGTCTACGCGACGGCGGCGGACCCGAAGAAGGGCTCGCTCGGAACGGTGGCCCCCATCGCCATCGGCTTCATCGTCGGCGCCAACATCCTCGCCGCCGGCCCCTTCAGCGGTGGCTCCATGAACCCGGCCCGCTCCTTCGGACCGGCGGTGGCGGCCGGGAATTTCGCCGGCAACTGGGTCTACTGGGTGGGCCCGCTGATTGGAGGCGCCCTTGCTGGGCTCATCTATGGAGATATCTTTATTGAGTCCATCAGCCTGTTCCGGCCCAGGAATACCCGTAGAGTAACCAATGGCTACCATTTGGATTGGATTGGATTGGATAAAAATATTCTCCTTCTATCTATCCCTCTCTTGTGTTTTCTGTTACATAGCCTGGGATCTGTGAAATGTAAGCATGTCAAGTGTGATAGAATCAATCATTCCGTCTCTTGTTTTGAGCTGTCCAACCTTTCCCCCTCCTCCTCTATCTTTCCCTTCTACTTTTTACTATTCTTCTCTTCTTTAACTAAGTCACGAGATATTTAAATAAATAAATATAAGTTTTGCATCACAGCATATTATACATATTTGAATAACCATCGTAATACCTATCATTCATCTGTGATCTAAACATTTATGGGTCCTAATAACTCCTCCATTGTTTCAGCTCAGATGGCATGACTAGATTGGAGGGATGGACAGAGTATAGATGTGAATTAATACTGCTTCAATACTTCAAACTTACAGTATCAAAACTGAAGCAATATTAATTTGAATTTAATCAGAGAAATTTATTCAGTTGAAAATTACAGTTACGTATAACTAAAACAGAATACAAATAATAATAATAATAATAATAAAAACACCCTCTGAAAGAGCCATGGCATCTGCATGCTTGAAATCAGAAGCAGAAGAGAGAGATAGGTTCGCGAGATTCTGGTGGACCGAGGCGGCCAGGCCGCACCGATCAGAGGGCCCACCCAGTACAACCCTCGGTCCGAAAGACTGGGCCGGGTTCATGGACCCGCCCGTGAGCGAGCCGGTCACCCGGATGCGCTCACGGCCCTGCCACACTATTCCAAGTGCCAGGGGCCCCACCGCTTGTCCCGCTACCCCTCTGGCGGGACGCGAACGTCGTCATGATTTTCAGGATTGCCCCTTCGAAACCCGGTATCGCGGTTGTTATTCCCCGCCTGCGTAAGGGCATTTTAGTTCATTTACTTCCTTAACAAAAAAAAAAAAAAAAATGTAGGGGAGCCCCTATTTGCATCGAAAAAATTGCTCTCTACATCACTAAAAAAAACTTAAAAAAAAATTAATTTTTTAAATTATCCTTAAAATTTTGCCCTCTTTCCTTCCTTCATGCACTCCGACACTCTCGTTTGCTCCGATGAAGGCTTCTTCCTTTCTTCATTCACTTCGATGGTCTTTCTTTCTTGTTGGCTTCTACGGTCCGTCACAACATTAAGAAAGAGAAGAAAGCTGAGGAAAGGTGTTGGAGCAAACGGGGAAAAAAAAAAACCGAAGGGACGATAAAGCAAATGAAGGGAGGGAAGGTTGACGGAGCGAAGAAGAGAAAGGAGGAGGAGGAGTGAGGGTTTCAAGATAGTTAAAAAATTAATTTTTTTAAAAAATTTTGAGGGATGTGCAGAGTAAGTTTTGCGGTGCAAATAAAAGATCCCAAAATATGTAATCGTCTTCTTGCTTGCCGACAAGGCTGGGGAGGTGACCCGAAGGACGGTCGTGGAGCCCGTCAACTCAGAGATCCAGTGGAAGATGGCGGTCGGGATGCTGACGTGGCCCGCGACGGCGGGGTTGACGCGACCCCCGGATGAGTCGGCGGCGATGTACAACATTGCGAAGGGCGTGAAGCCTTGCGCTACTGCTGTCGCCCCATCAGGACAACGCCTTCGATATCACATCCCGAGTTACCATGAGGAACGGAGAAGCCTTAGAGACGAAACAATTGAGTAAAAGAAGAAATGGCAGGCTAACCGGCAGTGCTGGACATTAAGCCTTGAAGTCTTTATTTGATTAGGATTATTTTATTTAATTATTATTATTACGTCGAAATCTGTCCTTCAATTCGGACGCGATCGATAAAGATGGGCACTGGACCGTGCGTGTCAGGCACGGCCCAGCCCACCGTGCCTAAAATTTACCGTGCCATGCCTGGCACGGCCCATTTATTAATGGGCCGTGCCAGGCACGGCCCATTAAAAAAAAAATTAAATTTGGCACGGCCCAGCTGGGCCGTGTCCAACCGTGCCATAGCACGGCAACGGTGCCCAGGCACCTTGTACAAGGTGCCTGGGCACCGTACACCTAGGCACATGCCTAGGCATGGTGCCCATGTACCTGGCACCATGCCTAGGCATGGCATGTACAGGCACATGTACGGTGCCTGGGAGACATGGTG
>UESW01003959.1:997725-1020768 GCA_900491605.1 Calamus simplicifolius
AAAAATGAGATTTTTTTAAAAATTAAATAAAAATTAAAAAAAAATTAATTTAAAATATTTAGGAATAAATAGTTAATTTATATTGTTTTTTGATTAAAAATTATTTAAAATAAATATATTATTATAGATATATTATTAATAAAAAGTAATAAAATAATATTATATATATAACATATTAATTTAATTTAAAATATATAAATATATAAATAAATTTTTTTATGTAAATTAAAAAAATAAATTATTTTTTTTAAAAAAATATATTTTAAAATAAATTAAATATATAATTTAATTTTTAATTTTTTTTTAATAAAATAATAATTAATTTTTTACTACTTTTTTATTAAATTAATTTAATGAATTAATTTTTAATTGCTATTTTTTAAATTAATTTACTTAAAAAATTTAAAATTTTAATTACTATTTTTTAAAAAATTAAAAAAAAGTGTTCTAGCCAAGTCCTTAACAATGTAGTAATTAAAATGATAATGTCTATTATATTACTTTTAAAATTTAAAAAATAACTACATTTTACTATTAACTAATCGATCCATTCATATTATCATAATATATCAATTAATTTATTAATCTTAATTAATTTATGTATATATTTTTAAAATATAATAAATAAATTATGATAATTGAAAGTTTAATAATAAAAAAATTAAATAAATGTTTAAAGATTAAAAATATATTTTAATCTTAAAAAAATAATTAAATCTAGCATCTTCTATTTACATATAAATATTTTGATTTAGGGTATTGTGAGGTATTTGAAAATTTTTAATAGATTTGATTTAGTATATGAATTTGATTTAAAAATATTTTGGGAATTTGATGTTATATGTTGGTAATCTGTTTGTCATATCAAACACAGTAACCAATCTTTCGAAAAGGACAATCTTGTAGGGCTAGAACACTACTTGAACTTATTCATTTTGATTTGTGCTTAGCGAAGGTTCTTTCAAATGGAGGTAGTAGCCACTCATTATTTTCTTTGATGATTTCAGTAGGAAGGTATAGATTTATTTTTTAAAATATAAATATGAAGCTTATGACAAATTTAAAAGTTTTATGGCTTATGTTGAAAAGAAAAGTGGTCGTTCTATTAAAGTCTGAGGACTGAGTAGGTAGTTTGTGATGATTACTTGAAGAAGCATTTTATTGAGCATGAATCGAATGATAAGTATATTCCTTAACAAAATAAAGTAGCAAAAAGAAAAAATATAGAACTATTATAAATATAGTCAGACCTATACTATACAGTAAGAATCTTTTCATAAGGTTTTAGGTGGAGGCAATCGCTTGTGCCATCTCTATTTTAAATAGGTGTTCTAAAAGGAGGGTTCATGACAAGACCTTTCAAAAAGATTTGAATTGAAGAAAGCCTAATATTGGACATCAAAAGGTATTTGGTTATATTGCTTATGCACATGAGCCCATTGAATTGAAAAAAGCTATATATTTTTATTGGTTACAGTAACAAGATAAAAGGGTTAGAAGCTATATAATCTGAAGGCTAAAAAGATGATTATCAGTTGAAACATGACTTTTGATGAGGATAGTATTGGGATTGAACAGTTAAAGAAAAGAAGTCTTTACTAGTGCTATCTCTTATTGTTAATAGAAAATACAAGTTAACTCCTATAGAATAATGAGATGTCTTCATCAAATATGTTACATACTCCTATAGAATCTTTCAATTGTCCATATCATTAGCATCATTTGCCTACTCGCTTGCAGGATTATGTGATTGGTAGGAATGATGACTCGCCTGATGACGATGATAATGCAGCATATTTTTCTTTATTTATAAATTATGATTCGTTGTTATGAGGAGATGCTAGTAATGATTGCGGGTTTTAAGCAATGAATGAAGAGATTCATGCAACTGAAAAGAATAACACTTGGGAGTTTACCATTCTTTCTAGAGTCTAGAAGCCTATTAATATCAAGTGAGTGTATAAGATAAAGTACAAACTAAATGAAGAGATAAATTGTTTCAAAGCAAGATTTGTTACAAAGGGCTACAGGCAAAAGCCAGTGTTCCATAGTCATTGTAAATATATTGACATCAAATATCATTACATTCACATCTGATGAAAGACAAAAAGATTATGTTTTACTTTTTTCATATGAAAACCAAGTTGTAGATATTTTTACAAAGTCACCTAAAGGTAAATTGATTACTATTGCTGCAGAAATCCGTTCTGACTCGGGTGCGCTTCGGGCTCCGGGTCCGAACTTCGATCTCAACGTTCGGATTGGAACCTGCAAGACGGTCCGCACTCGCAAAGGGTTTCCTTAGGGTCCTCTGCGGGGGACCCTCTGACGCCCAAGTCAGTGGAGATTCACAGCAGGCAGATGTGAGGAGAACACTTTTCACGGAAGAATCTTCCTCCAAGCTCTCGATTGGAGCTCTAATGGAGTGATCGATTCCCAAAAGCCAAGTGAATGTGTAGAAGTTTTTGTAAGGTGATTCATGCGTACCTGAGAGGTTGAAGTGCTGTGGTATTTATAGAGGATCACCTGATTCCCTGGGCGTGTCATGGGGGCCAAAAGTTATTATGATTTGAAACAGATTCGAATCGAGTTTGTTACAAGATCAGTAGGACCTGTATCTTGTTCAGTTAGAGGATCGATGGCTAGGAGAGCTGGCTGATGCCTTGGGATTCCATGATTGCGTAGGCTCTAGGCCACTCCTGGGTATGATTCTCTGTTTGGAATCTTATTCTGTTTCATCGAATAGGGACTCTCCCGCCGGATTCCGCAGAGGTATTTTGAATGCTGTGGTTGGCCTGGATGAGGAATAGCTTGATTTTCCGAAGTGTAAAATGGATTGGCTCGATGACCTAGGAATAATGGTCCGACTCGACCAAAGTATAAGGATAGCTTGGGTTACCGAGGAATAAGGATGGCTCGGCTGGACGACCGAAGTATAAGGATAGCGCGGGTTACCGAGGAATAAGGATGGCTTGGCTTGGACGACCGAAGTATAAGGATAGCTCAGGTTACCGAGGAATAATGATAGCTCGGCTCATATGGCCGAAGCATAAGGATAGCTCGGGTTACCAAGGAATAAAGATAGCTCGGCTCAGATGGCCAAGTATAAAGGTGGTCTGGGTTGTCAGGGTGATCCGACTTCAACAAAGCTGATTTGACCTTGTCGCTAGAATATCACGCCAGCTGGCCAGCCGGCAAGCAGGAGTTTGGATTGGCGCGACCTCATCGTTGATGTGAGCGATCAATAATACAATGATGATTTTACCCTCATCATATGCCCCCCACTCCCTAGTCCGAAGTGTAATTTCGGATATAGTGAGTAGAATTCTGGAGCAATCTTATTTGGGGGATTCAAAAAGGTGGGCAATGATGATCTCGTAAATGACGGGCCGCTGTTTCATCATCATTTTTTGCTGTGGCTCAAGAAAAAGAAGCCTAGTTATCTCAAGCTGCGATTGTGGGAGCTCCACGTGGTGGACTCCTTTATTTTGGTGCTCGTATCGGGGCCTTTGGCATCTAGGGCTTTCTTTCTGAAGCGCTTATTTAAAGAGGGCTGGGGTGGCGTTCTTCTGCAACACCCCTTTGTCCCTGCCACAAAGATTTTTGCTCCTTCTTTGTGCCCTTGCCTGTCTGTTCGTGTCTTACCTCCTATTCAGCCAATATGAGTAGCCCAGGCGATGTTGCTTCTAAGGTAACCTTAGATGATATAGATAGAATCGTCGCATTATAGAGTTCCTCTAGATGTAGCCTTATGGGTGCTGAGGACCGAGCACGGGTTTCAACCGAGTTGAGTCGAGGAGTCTTCTTCTATGAGGAGAGCTTGAGGGCAGGTCTCCGATTCCCTCTTCACCGTTGATGCAGGAGGTGATGAGGTTTTACAACATATGCCAACGATGGTAGCCCCAAACAGTTGGCGAAATCTTGTTGGGTTCGTCTCGATGTGCAGTCGTGTTGGGGTGACTGCAACTCTTCCCCTATTCTGCGTTTGCTACAACCTGGTCTCCGAAAGGAGCTCTGAGTGGCCCTATATCAGCCCCCGGAAGTCATTCAAGATGATTTCGATAACCCTTCTTCGATTAAGGGGTGAAAGTCCCGATTTATTATTGCCGAAGGGAATATCGGCTGGATTTTCTGAGAGGATGGGTAATTATGTGAAGGACCTAGGCGTGTTTAGAGTTGAGCGATTGGGAGAAAAGGGATCTTGCTACCCTTCGCAGTGGTCAGGAGCTATCAGCTAGCACTCTGTTAGATGAGGATGCTCTCTTCGCCGCCGAGATTAGCTCTGTCGACCCTCAAGGTAAGTGTATCCTTTTTCTTTTATCACGATGGTCGGCTTGTTTGGGGTATTCCCATTTGGTTGAATCATTTTCTGCATTTTCAGCCGAAAGGTCGACGTTTGTGGGCCAGATGAGGAAAGAATCGGGCAAGCGCCAAAGGGGCTCCAGCTCTGGGGATAGGCACGGACCCGATAGAGGTCTCGTCCTCCGAGCCTCGCTTGAAGGGGCCGAAGAAAGATGGCACCAGTCACCGCTCTCCCACCCCAATAAGGGAGGTAGCGGAGCGCAAACCGTGGTCGACGAGCCCCCTACTGGAGGGGAGCAAAGTAGCAAAGGAAATCGTTGGGGGAGCTCGGGGGGAGCTATCGAGGTTTCTCCCCTCCAAATAGTAATTGTATCAGACGATGCAGAGGAGATGTCACCGGTACGTCCGGCGATCCTCGCCGGATGTCTCTCAGTCACCGGTGGTGGAGAGCCCATTGTATGGAGGAGACTTCTGCTCGGGTGGAGGGGTCAGAAGAGGCAGCGACGGCTACCGAAGCTCAAGTGGAGCTACCCATCAAAAGGTTGGTGAGGTTGTGCCTCCTCCTGCTGAAGGTCCCCCTCCGCGGTTCCCAGGGACGTTGTGGAGGAGGTAGAAGCATCGTAGAAGAAGAAGGGAAGAACCATTGAATGAAGGGGATGCTCGGGCGAGGGGCTCCCTCAGTCGGGGCCAAAGTATCTGAGGCCTCGCATGTTCGAGTTCTGGCGGAGGAATCAGAGCAGATGGCTTCTCAGTCGGAGTCCCCCGGGCCGGTTCTTTGGCCACGAGCTCTTTTGTTCATGGCCCGGAGGTGGATGATATGATCATCGCCTTGATGAGGTCATTTTGCGCACTGAGGGGAGTTCCTTGATGAACGATCTTGCAGTCGGGGACATATTGAGGCGGCTTTTGGTCGGCTCGGGGTACCGCAGGACACTTTCCTTCTTCCCGAATCAATAACACCACCCTCATGACGATGTCTTCGAACTACATCTCCCGGGTAAGTTATTGTGCCGAGATCATAATCCCTGATTGGTCGGTTGGATCATAGCTTTTAACTTATGTTTTCCCCGCAGATTACCCTGGTCACAAGAGCATTGAACTGGCATTTAAATTTGGCCATTGGGGCCTGTGCCCAGGCTAGGAAGGAGGCGGCCGACCTTCGGTCGAGGGTGGATTGACCAGTCGGCTTTCTAGGGCCTTTGAGTCTGTTAGGGTGGATCTGAGAAGATGACCGAGTCCGCCGAATTGCCCGAGAGGGCCTCTCAGTTTGAGGCACAAGTTAAAAGAGCTCCGCGAACAGTCGGATAAGGCCTGCCTGGAGTTGTCTCAGATCAAGGCCAAACATCCAAGGAATTTAGTGCCTTGCAACGGCATTTTGACAAGAGGTGGGACCAGCTGAGGGCTAGTCATGCTGAGGAGAAAAATAATTTGAGCATGAAGCTTGAGGAAGAGGAGCACAAGTGCCGGGCAGCGGGATCAGCTTGCTGGCTTAAAGAAGAAATTTGCTGATACGGAGAATCGGCTGAAATGGCAAAGTGAGCAGGTTGCTCAGCTTACTGCTGATCTTGATAGTGCGGCGAGAGGTTGGGGACTATCAGTCCCAAATTAATGACCTTAAGGAGGGTCTTCGAGAAAACAAATCGGCAAATTGAAGGCCTTGGAAAAGATCCAAGAGCTGAACAATAAGATGGCTCGGGAGGAAGAGGTACGGCGTCTTTCTTCTTATTTATTTTTGATGTTTTTCTTTTGCTAGTGGGCTCAAATATTCCAGTATTTCGCAGATGGGTAGAATTGGGCTCGAGGCGCAGTTTAAAGCTTTAAGGGCGGAGTTATCCGCGAGTCGCCAAATAAACTTCGAACTCCAGAACCAGCTTACTTCAACTATAGAGGAGTATAAAAATTCCGCCCAATTTTCTGAAGAACGTAGAGGGGCTTGTGCCGATGCATTTCGGTTCGGCGAAGAGGAGACTCGAGCAAAGATATCTCAGGTGCATCCCGAATGGGATTTGTCTTTTTTGGATGCCGAACATTTTGATGCTTGTACCCCGGGAGGCAAAGAGGAGTATGAGGACATCTCGGATGTCGATCTTGATGCTATTTTGGGCCCCAGTGAGGCCATGGCTTCTGAGGAATGTCCTCAGTCTGCTGCCGAGGTATCCGAAGCTCTTTCTTCGGCATTTGAAGTTGGTGAAACAAGCCAAGTCCTCCTAGGCGCTACTGAGGAGGTTCCTGAGACCGATTCAAATCTTGATACTTGAGGGTTACTTGTGTATTTTTGTGTTCCAGATTTGTAACCTGGTCAAAACTTTTAATAAAATGGATCTTTCGACTCCTATTCGCTTGTCTTTTCGGATGATCTTTTTGTCGCAGGTTTTTTCAAACGGCGAACGAATTAATTCATGTTCCTAGATCGTTTATCCTTTAGGATTGAATGTCCTGTTCATTCGGAGTTTAACTGATTCGCTTTGCTAACGTAAGCTAGCTCGGTTTGAACTTAAGGAAATGTCTCGATCGGGCCGAGGCTTAGGCAGATAGTTCGATCTATACAAGTAATAAATTGGCTCGTTTGGCCGAGGTATAAAATGGTTCGGTGCGATATGACCAAAAACTGCGCGAGTATCTTGACTGGGGTCGAGATTTGGCGGATAGCCTGGTCTATGAGAAATTGTTTCATTTTTTGCTCGGGCGGATGAGACGGATTTGTAATTCACCGAAGGACGCTTTGTTTTTATGCAAGGCATTTATCCCGTTGGTCTTTTCCAAACAGGTCTTTTTAACGTGCGCGATAAGCATTCGATTGCCATTGGATGGTGTCATTTTCACAAGGTGATTTCCCAGGCCTACCCGTATCTCAAGGACCGGCGGACGATTTCCTGCATTTAAGGCTCTTGATTCGAGATCAGAGAAAAATCTTTTGTCATGCGTATGGCCTGAGAAATGCATCCGGCACGCTTTGGAAAGCGCCTTTTATCATGAACCACCACGTGGTAGCGTGGCCACGACGTTTTGAATCCTGGGGCTTTCTGCTTATCTGTTGCTCCCGGTCTGTTTGCCTATAAAAATGGAGGAGCGGGCCGTGTTAGGCTATCTCCCAAGACTTTCTTTTCTATGAGTTGTAAGAGTTTCCATGGCATCTGTTTCCTTGAAATTGAGAGTAGAGAGACTGAGCTTCTCTTTTGAAAGCTAGGTCATCCCAGATAGCTGGGGTGATGGAGAAGCTGCTGAAAAGTAGATAGTCCTCAAGGGAGAAATTCTCGAAGGTCATATGGAGAGCGCACGGGAGGCCCGCATAAGTCATATGGGGAGCGCACGTATGTGCTTCCTGTGTGTCCTTTGTGGTTCACCATGGGGACAACCAAAATATGCGAAGCACATGCCGTCCCCATGGGTTACATGAACTTCCCCTCCCCTTACAGGATGAACTGAGGGATCCAATATGAGGGGAGGTGTTGGTATGCTGGTACCCTGTCTATGTCTTTGGGTAGCGGCTAGCAGCCCAGCATCCCACTATAGGGGGAAGGAGCCCTCAGCCTCGGTATCCACAGGTCTTCGGCCCAGTTTGGGTCTTTTGGCCCGTCCGTTCGAGGGATCAGCGACTCAACTGGAGTCATATGATTTCTCTTGATTTCTTGGATGCCGCAACGACACTATAGGTCGAAGCTGCTTTTTAATTCATTTGTTTTTACTTCCTATGCTGTAGCACGCTTGTAATATCTCTTTAGAGGTTGTATTTCTCACCGATTAATGGAGTAAAGAAAGTTTTTTGTTCTTTCTTCTTTTTTCAAATGTTCGCAGATGTTTGCTTTTCCCTTTTGGCGTGACCATGCAGTCTTGCTCGTTTTAGGCGTACCGAGTTATGCTCGGCTCATAAACCTTCGATTGTACTTGGGTAGCACTGCCTTGTTAGGCATTTTCATAGTGTTTGACCCCTTCAGAGGAGGCACTGGTCTCTGTTCAAGTCAGAGGGAGGTCTGGGCGACCTTACTGGTTCACAAGATAGGCATGGCCCGATAAAAAGGGGCCAAGTAGGTCTTTTCCTAAGGAGGAAAGATTTGCACAATTCTGCTGATGGGCAGAGAGAGGGATTGCTTATTTACGCTGAAGTATGATAAGACGTATCAATTGTGTTAAAATGTCTGGGAAATTAACGGCCTTGTTGTTACTGCAGAATCGCTGGGTCCACTTGGCTTTGTCCAAGGCTTCAAAGATTAACAAGAAATTTGATTCGGCTTTGGCCGAGGGTTCTGGTAGCAGAGATGCGCTTCAGTTTGTCCGAGGCTTTTAATAATAAGGATGCCCTTCGGCTCTGGCCGAGGCTTTTCATAATAAGAGATGCACTTCGGCTCTAGCCGAGGCTTTTAATAATAAGAGATACACTTCGGCTCTGGCCGAGGCTTTTCATAATAAGTGATGCACTTCGGCTTTGGCCGAGGCTTTTTATAATAAGAGATGCACTTCAGCTCTGGCTGAGGCTTTCATAATAACCGATGCACTTCGGCTCTGGCCGAGGCTTCTCATAATAATAGATGCACTTTGGCTCTGGCCGAGGCTTCTCAGAATAACATATGCACTTTGACTCTGGCCGAGGCTTTTGATAATAGATGCACTTCAGCTCTGGCCGAGGCTTCTCAGAATAACAGATGCACTTCGGTTCTGGCCAAGGCTTTTGATAATAACAGATGCACTTCGGCTTTGGCCGAGGCTTCTCAGAATAACAGATGCACTTCAGCTCTGGCCGAGGCTTTTGATAATAAGAGATGCACTTCGGCTCTGGCCGAGGCTTTTCATAATAACAGATGCACTTCGGCTCTGGTTGAGGCTTCTCAGAATAACAGATGCACTTCGGCTCTGGCCGAGGCTTTTGATAATAAGAGATGCACAATGTGTTGGGATGCTTCTTTGCTTTTGACCAACATGTCGTCGACGTGCACCCCCATGTTACGGCTGATCTATTCCTTGAAGACCTTGTTAACTAGCCTTTGGTAAGTAGCACCTGTATTTTTCAGACCGAAAGGCATGACATGGTAACAATACGTACCTCGATCGGTTTTGAAGGTGGTCTTCTCTTCATCCTGGGCGCCATTTGGATTTGGTTGTAGCCCGAATAGGCGTCCATGAAGGTCAACATCTGGTGACCCGAAGTAGCATCTACAAGCTGATCGATTCGGGGGAGAGGGAAACTGTCCTTCGGGCATGCTTTGTTGAGGTCGGTGAAGTCGATGCAGATCCGCCACTTGCCGTTTGACTTCATCACCATAACATCATTTGACAGCCAGCTAGGATAGTTTACCTTCTGTATGAAATTAGCCTTGATAATCTTGCCAACTTTCTCCTCAATAGCCTTCTATCGCTCAGGGCGAAGCTCCTTTTCTTCTGCTTAACGGGCCGGGACATCTCGTCCATATTGAGACGGTGGATGAGAACACCTGGGCTGATCCTCGCATATCAGAAGCGGACCAAGCGAAGACATCAGCATTTTATCGAAGAAAGTCGATCAGCTCCAACCGAGGTTTCCTCTTCAGTAGCGACCTGATCTTTAGTTCGGTCGGCCCGGGCTTGTTCGGCAGTATCTCCTCCAGCTCTTCGGTTGACTCTCCTCGATGCTCGGCGAAACCCTCCTGAGCATTCAGCCCATCAACCTCGGACAATTTGGACTGAAGGCTGGTGACGAAGCATTGCCGAGCCATAGCTTGGCTTCCTCGAACTCCCCCAATTCCTATTCGGTAGGGAACTTCATGACTAGATGCGGGATGAAGATAGCAGCTCTCAGGGACATTAGGCCGGGTCTCCTAAAGATTGCACTGTAGGGCGACCGAAGCTTGGTCATCAGGAAATCTGTGTGAACAGTGGCAACACAGGGCCAAGTTCCTGTCCGGACCGTCAAGGTCACAACTCCCTCTGGGGGAATAACATCGCCGGTGAACCCCGTTAGGGTGGAGTCCATGGCTCGGAGACTCTCCATGAGCAGTTTCATTTTTGCAAATACATCGAGGTACAGAACATTGACAGAGCTCCCACTATCAATAAGAATTCGGCTTACATCATAATTGTTTAGATTGAGAGATACAGTCATCGCATCATCATGCAGGAACTGTATCTTCTAGAGATCATCATTGGAGAGGGAGAGCCCATCAGTCCGTGCTCCCTTTGGTGCCGAGTCTTCTTCATCATCCCGCCAGCCCGATGGACTGCCAACCGCATCGATCACGTTGATGTGGCCAACAACCGGGGGATTTGGAGGAGGAGGCTGTGAGGCTCGAGTTGGCGGTTACCCCCATTTCTTGGCTCAGACGCTCCCCTGAATTGGTTCAATCTGCCATGCTGGATGAGCCTCTCGATTTCATTCTTCAGCTGCCAACATTCCTCGGTGTTGTGGCCATGATCCCGGTGGTAACGACAGTACTTGGTGGGGTCTCTTCGGGTCACATCCCTCAGAAAGGAGGCGGTCGAGTGAGTTAACGCTCTATCTCCATGAGGATCTATGTCCTCGGGGCAGTAAGCGGGGTGAACCGGTTGAACCTCCTAGGCAAGATCCGGGTGCGGTTCCTCGACGGTGGTGAAAGAACCTTTTGGCGGCGAGGTGGGCTCAGCTGACGGATAGATCAGTGTTGTCTGAGCCCTTGGACTCCTTCTTTCTTGTTAGCTCAGCGCGTGCAGTCCTCCGCGATTCCTTGACTCTGGCGTACTTGTCCGCCAGGGCCATCATATCGGAGAGGTTCGAAGGGTAACTGAGCTCCAACGCCAGGTAGAAGTCACTCTCCTTTAACACTTTACTCGCTAGGGCTGACATGGCCACCTCATAGTTAAGGTGATCCACTTCCAGCATGGCCTTGTTAAATCGACCGAGATAGTTCTTTAAGGATTCCCCCTCTCTTTGCTTAACCTTGAAGAGGGAATCAGATCTCCACCAGTGATGGTGGCTGCTGACGAACTGGCTGATGAAGAGGTAACTCAGGCCATCGAATGAACCAATGGAACCTGGTTTTAATACATTAAACCAGGTTCGAGCAGACCCTCTAAGGGTGGAGGGGAAGGCGCGATAAAAAATCGCATCTGATGCCCCATGAAACATCATGATCGATCAGAAGCTACTGAGGTGATCGTCGGGACCGGAGGATCCGTGATAAGACTCGATGGCGGGTAGCTTGACATGGAAGGGAATCACTTCCCCCATGATCTCCTTGGAGAAGGGAATGCCCTGCTCCGCCTTATGCTGAAGCGGATGGGCTTGTCTGATGGCGTCTAACTCCTGACGCCATTCCTGATGCATCTCCTCTGCTGCCTGATCCCTCCATCCAGAGTGGTAGGAGGGATCGGCGATGAGAAGACAGTGGTGGTGTGAATCCTGAGAGGATACCGGGGAGGGAGAGCGAATCCGTCTAGATCTGAGTGGGCTCTTCCCTCCAGCTTGTTGCAGCGCCGGCCTCACCTTTGCAAGCCAGCGACTGCGATCTGTCGCCCCAAGCGGATCGGAAGAGATTGCAGGCGGAGCGGGGGCAGCGGCCTCCTCGCGAGGTTGGGAGGCTGGAACGGCAGGGCTAGGATTTCCTGGAATCCCTGGATCATCTGGGTCAATGCTTGAACCTGCTGGACCAGAGTGGCGAACTGGTCCAAGGTTACTGTCGTTGCCGGTGGAGAAGGAGTTTCAGCTGGTGGTGGTAGCGGAGGTGCTACATCACTAATAGGATCAGGCCTTTGAGACGCGGCCTGATCTTGAGCCTCAGAGGTGGCTCTCTTTCGATTGGCCATTAGAGGATGATTCTTCTGATTTTTTAGTCTTGTCTCTTGGATTACAAGTTTATGGGACTTGGGGCCCTTCCTCTAGTGCCAATCTGTTGCCGCGGAAATTCGTTCTCCGACTCGGTGCACTTCGGGCTCCGGGTCCGAACTCCGATCTCGATGTCTAGGGTGGAATCTACAAGACAGTCCACGCTCGCAAAGGATTTCCTTGGGGTCATCCTCTGCGGGGGACCCTCCGATGCCCAAGTCAGTGGAGATTCACAGCAGGCAGATGTGAGGAGAAGACTTTTCACAGAAGAATCTTCCTTCAAGCTCTCGATAGGAGCTCTAATGGAGTGATCGATTCCCAAAAGCCAAGTGAATGTGTAGAAGTTTTTGTAAGGTGATTCATGCGTACCTGAGAGGTTGAAGTACTGTGGTATTTATAGAGGATCACCTAATTCCCTGGGCGCATCGTGGGGGCCGAAAGTTGTTATGATTTGAAACGGATTCAAATCGAGTTTGTTACGAGATTAGTAGGACCTGTATCTTGTCAGTTAGAGGATCGACGGCTAGGAGAGCTGGCTGATGCCTTGGATTCCACGATTGCGTAGGCTCTAGGTCACTCCTGGGTATGATTCTCTGTTTGGAATCTTATTCTGTTTTAGCGAATAGAGACTCTCCCGTGCCGAATTCTGCAGAGGTATTTTGAATGCCGTGGTTGGCCTGGATGAGGAATAGCTTGATTTTTTGAAGTGTAAATGGATCGGCTCGAATGACCTAGGATAAGGACGGCCCGGCTCGGACAACCGAAGTATAAGGATAGCTCGGGTTACCGAGGAATAAGGATGGCTCGGCTTGAACGACCGAAGTATAAGGATAGCTCAGGTTACCGAGGAATAAGGAAGGCTCGGCTTGGACGACCGAAGTCTAAGGATAGCTCGGGTTACCGAGGAATAAGGATAGCTCGGCTCAGATGGCCGAAGCATAAGGATAGCTCGGGTTACCAAGGAATAAAGATAGCTCGGCTCAGATGGCCGAAGTATAAAGGTGGTCCGGGTTGTCAGGTGATCCGACTTTATCAAAGCTGATTTGACCTTGTCGCTAGAATGTCACGTCAGCTGGCCAGCCGGTAATAGGATGTTGGATTGGGCGCGACCTCATCGCTGATGTGAGCGATCAATAATATAATGATGATTTTACACCTTATCAATTACGAAGCTTAAAAGAATGGTCATGAGCATGATGAAGTTTGAAAAGTCTAGTTAATGGTGGCTATTGAAAATTAAACCAAGTTTAAAGTCCTAATTCCAATCCTTATTCGATTAGGACTATTTTGCTTAGTTGTTAAAATGCCACATATATGAATTTATTTCCTTTCGTGTTTGAGTTTTCTTAGTTTAAATATAGGAGCATAAATTAGTTTGAAGTATTATTGGAAGTATGTGAGGAATGTAGCAATCTATATGGTTTATATATCGAAAGGGAGTTAATAAGTTTCGGTTAAATATAAAATATTTTATTATTATTCTTGTGTTGTTTATATAGGCAGATACGAAGTTGATGGTGAGAAAGGCCAAGAGAAAGATATGGAGGAACTTGGCAGGAAAGGAGCAGATGGCGAGAAGCGAGAGGTATTGTGGGAACTGGCTTCGGCCGATGAAGCCATTTTTCTTTTACTTTACTTCAAAGTGGCTAGCCAACAAGGGAGGAAATGGGAGAAGGGCAATGTTTGGAGGTGTTTTTAAATTAACAAAGCAATGGGTTGGATGAAGGGTTTTTTTTTGTTACAAATGGGCGATCACATCAGTCTAGTCAAGCCCGATATGTCGGAGTACAATATCTGACATAAGACTATAGGACATAAATCAATCGGTCTCTAGGACCAAAAACTAGAGTACTGGGCCACCCGAGCAGCTATCCAATCAGCCGCTGAGTTAGCTTCCGGTAAATATAACGAACCTGGACTCTGGAAGCCTGATGGAGCAGACCTGATGTCACATAGCAAAGGGTTAGAAGACAAGGGGTCGCCGGAGTCCTACCGGAGCCAACGCACCACTGTAGTAGAGTCCCCCTCAATAATAAGATGGCAAAAGCAAGACTGCGGATAGCATAAGATATGCCAGCCCACGCCGCATATAACTCAGCAAGCGGCACTGACAGGTCAAGAGAACCAAACCCACCAGCTGCAATCATCAACCCATCTGAATCTCGGATCACAAACCCCGAGCCAGCTAGCCAACTTTGGACACTGCCATCAAGTTGATTTTGACATATCCTAGTGGAGGGGGTTCCCAGGAAACAAAGACCGTATGCTGGCGCGTGCCGAGGCAGCAGAGGAATCCCAGATGCTAGGTCTATCAATATCAAGTCATGACTGATGGATCATGTATCATCAGAGAGAGACAGAGCTATCCTAAGGATCTTGTGGGGGGGTCACTTTTATCAGAAAAATTTTCCTATTCCGAGCCAGCCATACCTGATAAGCATATAAGCAGCCGAAAAGCTCAACCGAGGTATGCCCCTCTGCCCGCCCTGTCGAATCATCCTCAAGAAAAGAAGAACGACAAGGCCGCTACTATCAGGCCATGATGATGACCTGCTATCTGCCAGACTAATCTAACACCGTCGCAAGTGAAGATAGCATGGTCAACAGTCTCCTCCTCCCCCCCACATAATGGGCACATAGGCTGGATCGTCAACCCCTACTTGAGAGCAGAGAGCAGGTCGGAAGGTAGTTCCAAGCCAGCTTCCAAATGAACAGCCGCACTCTATGGTGAATGTGAAGCTTCCAAATCCAAGAGACATCTAGTAACTGCCTATGCTATGGCCTATACTCCTGTATAAGATCCCTAATCGGAGCACGAGTCGTATAGGATCTCCTCCAAAGTCTGGTGTCCGAAACTCTGTCCAATATAAGAGGGATGGACAAATACGCCGGGCTAGCTCTGCCCCAAAAAGAGTGGCAACACGGGAGGTATGCCAGCCAGTAAAATCCTGAGCAATTAAGTCAATGACTCTCGTACCAGAAGCAATGTCAGTGCTCATAAAGGTAGGCCATCGGGACAATGGAATATCAGCCAGCCACGTATTCCTAAGTACATCAACAGAAGCACCATTACCAATCATCCACGAGACACGAGGTAGCATAGCCGGAGCATGATGGACACACCTCTTTCCAGAAGAAAGAGGAGTAGGGATGGTAATTTTTCCTGTTTGACTGTTTACCCGACTGGTACTATTTTAACGGGTCGGGGAATCCCCGGTTTAAACGGGTTAACGAGCAACAGGGATTTTTTGTTAACAGTTAAACGGATAAAGGCTCGGGATGGTATTCAATGCCCCATCCCCGTTTACCCATCCCGTCCCCGTTAGCCTTAATATAATATATTTAAATTTTAAATATATTATATTATATTATATTATATTATAAAAAAAATAAAAAAATAAAATATATTAAATGCCCCATCTGCCATCCCCGTTTACCCATTTTCGTCCTCGTCTCTTGCTCTTCCTTCTCTCACGCAAGTAACGCAACCGTCTCCTGCTCTTCTTTCTTTCTAATCTGAAGTTTTAAAGAATCTGAACATCAAACAGATAGCTCCATCATCTACTTCGCCAACCGCTCTAACATCTTTATCTTTCTTTGGTATGCTCATCTTTATCCTTTATTTTAAAGAAGACATCTCTGTTTTAAAATTTGAATGTATTCTTTTTTTACGATTGTTGCTTATTGTTTGCTACCAAGTTATAATTTTTTTTTACAGATTTTTTTTTTGAAATGCAATTAGAATGTGATTGATCATTTCCTATATAGTTTGTTATTTTGTTAAAGCTAATATGTATTTATTAATAGGCCTAAATCAAACCATTTCAAAAGTCAAAGAATCTTATATGTATCAATATCATCGTTTCGTTATTCTCGATTGTACTCTATCTTATCCTAACTAATTTAATTTTTAAATTTTATTTTTATGTAAACGGACAAAGGGGTACCCACTGGGTACCCGTTTGCCCGGCCGGGTATCCCCGTTCCCGTCCCGTTAACTATAACGGCTTAACAGGGCGGAGAACGTGGATGTTTTTTCTAACGGGGACGAGGAACGGTATAGACCGCCCCGGGCCATCCCCGGGCCGTTGCCATCCCTAAAGAGGAGGCACGAGTAGGCTAGGGAGGTGTGTAAGTGGTCCAATCACCATACTTAGCACGCATAAATGAGCTCCATAAACAGTTAGGATCAAGCAAGAATCTTGTCGCGTGCCTAGCAGTCAACGCCTCCCTCCTCACAGTGAGAGATTGAATCCCAAGCCCTCCCTTCGATATCGGCATACAAACAACATCCCAAGCCACCAGGTGGATCCCATGGCCATCCTGCATCGAACCCCAAAGGAAATCTTGAAACCATCTCTCCATCCGCCTCAAGCAAGTCACCGGAATGGCTGCATTGGATAGAATGTAGAGAGGAAGAGAAGTAAGCATAGAGCGAATAAGGGTGAGCCTGCCCATCATAGATAACTCAGTGACCTACCACCCATCCAAACGAGCCCTGACCCAGTGCTCAAGATCAAGGAAATCAGAACACCGTGGCTGTCTTCCTATAATCGGAATGCCCAGATAGGAAAAGCCGATCAGCCTGAACAGAGATCCCCAAATAGACTTAATGGTCTGCCTCACATGAAGGTTGGTCTTCGGACTGAAGCAAATCATGGATTTATCAAGGTTAACTTTCTGTCCAGAAGCCCTACAGTAAGATTGAATCACTGACTCAAAAGCGGTAGCATTGCTGATAATGGCCCTCCCCACCAAGATACAGTCATCAGTAAAAAACAGGTGAGATAGCGATGGCCTTTGGGGACCCGCACTATAGGGAACAATAGCAGAAGCCTGTTGAGCTTGATGTAGAGCCCTAGAAAGAGCATCAGCTGTGAGGATGAATAGGAAAGGTGAGAGCGGACAATCTTGCATGAGACCAACAACAGACTGAAAATAGTCCGTCTGGCTGCCATTAACAATGATAGAGAAAGACGGCCACTGAATGTAGGCCCTAATCCAGGCTATAAAAGGACATATGGAGATCATGCATAACTTTTTGAGCTAAAAGGACATTATCAGAAATGCACTGCCCTCTGAGAAAAGCCTCATACTCAGGAGAAATAATGCGGGGAATAACCACTCGCAGCCGAGAAACCAAGAGGCGAGCACAAATCTTATATAGAGTGGTACAGAGACTGATAGGGCAGAAATGCTGAGGCTTGGAAGCATCAGGCCGTTTCGGCACCAGGGCTATAAGGGTCCGATTCTAATCAGAGGGGATGGAGTTGGCCTGAAAGACAAGCTGGATGGCCTGAAAAATCCTGTCTCACAATAGCCCAATAGTGATGAAAGAAGAAGGGGGGAAAACCATTAGGTCCCGGGACCTTATCAGGACCCATATTCCATAAAGCCTTCCGAATCTCCTTAGAAGAAATTGGCCTAGTAAGCAATCGTTCTCAACCTCAGTAACCTTTGAGAGGGTGGGAACAGAGCACACAGGGAACCCAACCCCAAGATCTTAGTCCATCGAGAATGAAAAAACTGAAGAAGCTAGTCCCCAATAGCCTCAATGTTTTCCTGGACATTACCCTCCTCATCAACAAGCCACCGAATCCGATTCGCCGCTCGATGCTTTAAGGTAGCATGATAAAAAAATCTAGTGTTCTTATCTCCCTCCTTGATCCACTAAATACGGGATCTCTGCCTCCAATACATCTCCTGCTGCCGAAGAAGAAAGTAATGGAGAGCAAGGATAGATCGAAGAGCAGTAAGATCAGAATTTTACAAATAGCCATACGACCTTCCTTGTTCTGAAGTGAAATAATAGTGTGCTTGGCCTCTTCAATCTGCTGAATCCGTTAAAAAAACAGAGGTTGTCCCGAGAAGCACATCAGAGGTTGTCACCGATGATTTTCATTCCCCTTGGTTTCGATGATGGGCTGCGGCGTTCGTAATTGCCGTTTAAAAACAGGCCAAGATCAAGAGGTCTTTTGGTTCTACCTTGGGAATGATTGCAAAAGGCTGCAAGCGAGTCGGATGGATCAGATTGGCTCATGTATGGTCCTAATTCTATATAGTTTTATATTCACATTTTGTTTTTGATTCTAAAATAATCTTTTGTTAATTGAATTAGAACACATCAAATTTATAAAAAAAAAATTAAATCAATAAGCCATTTAGATTTATTTGAATCTAACTTAAAATATTAAAATTCAGAATAGAATTAAATTGTATCATATTTAAATTTAAGTCAAGCATTTAACTATCATTTTATATAGTTAAAATTTAATATAAATAATATAAATAAATTAAATATTTTATAAAAAATAAAAAAGTCAACTTAAATTTAATTTGTTATTAAAAAATATTAATTTTATTAAATAAATTGTTATTGTTAAGTTTATAAATTATGATATTTAAAATATTTATGATTATACTTAAAGATATTATGAATAAGAATATATAAAAATGAATAATAAATATATTAATATAATTAGTGAAAAAAATGAAAGCAATTTAATTGTTAAGATGATAAAGGAGGATTGGTTTTAAATTTTATTAAAGTTTACAAACATAATTAAAGAGCAAAAAAATAAGATTTAGATTTTATGGGTTGAAACAAATTGGATTCGAGCAAAGTTAAAAGGAAAATGTATTATTTGATTTAAATTTTAGATTTGATTTAATTTTTTAATTTTAACTTATGAGTCTTTAAATATAGATTGAGTCAGATCAAATGATCTAATTGCAGCATAAAAAGCTCTTTATGCATTACGTACGATAAAAAAATGCATGCATCATACATGATAATTGACCCATAAGCATTTATAATCCTACTTGCAATGTGAAAAGAACAAAAATATTCTTGTTGCATACATATATGTAAACTAATCATCATGCACAAAGAATATGCCTTGCATTGCAATCGGCGCATCAAAACTTTTTCATCACAGCATTAGTCATCAACGCCTTGGTCCAGTTCAAATTTAATTAAAATGGGGCCATTCATCAAGGTGGGTTTTGACGTTAAGAAGGATTTTGTGCACCGCCAATCAGCAACCACCGCGCAACTTTTCCTACGTTTCACGCACCGACTTACTTCACATTTTGCCTTGGTTCCAACCAAGCAATACTTATTTTATCCAACGGATACGAAGCTCAGCCGCTCAATAAATATATACATGAAGTATTTAATTATATTTAAATATATGGCTGGAGCGCATCCACCGAAGCTAAAGACAACAACGTCCAGAAATTACGGAATTGGATCAGAGCAAAACTAGTGACATAAAAGCGGTAGGAAAATACTTTGTACACGTTCGGTGCAGCATAATTTGCATCCAACAATGGTTCACTCATGCACAAATTCACAATTCAAAGATTTGTTGCCCATAAGTTTCACATCATTGATGCATGAACTTACGAACGGATCATATTATATCAAGATGATGTATAAATTTTTTTTTAATATTTTTTTTATACAGACGAATAATCACATTAATTTAGTACAAATTAAGTCCGATAAATAAAAAAAAGGATTTGCTTAAGTATAATAGAACATGGATCACTCTGTTTCCAAAACTAAAATCTTGAATGATGTGCCATCGAGGCCGCTCAATCAGCCACTGAGTTAGCTTTCGATAGATATAACGGATTCGGTAACTGTGCATATCCCGCAGGACAGACCATGCATCAATGAGCAGAGGGTTCAGCGGAGCCTGGTACTTGCAATGCCTCCAAAGCCATCGAACGACCATGAGAGAGTCCCCCTCAATGAAAAGACTCTAAGCATGAAGAATCTTAGCAGCATAGAAAATGCTAGCCCACGCTGCATAAAGCTATACTAGCGGAACCGAAGAGTCTAAAAGGCCAAAACCACCAGCCGCAAGCATGGCTCCATCAGTCCCTCGAATGATAAAAGTAGCTCCAGCTAATCTGCCCCGCACACTCTCATCAAAGTTAATTTTGATAAACCCTGGAAGGGTTCCCAAGAAATAAAAACTGTTATCTGGTTTGCTGTCAAAGCAGCCAAGGAACCCCAGTGCCCAGAGCTGTCAAAATCACTAGCGGAGCAGTAGAGAGTGTAGTCAGTAGAGAATGATAAGGCATTCTGAACAATCCTCTAAGGAGAGACAACATCATCAGTGAATATAAGCTAATTCCTCGATAACCAGACCTGGTAGGCTGTGGATACCCAAATGACTTCCTGCCACTGGTTATCCTACCTGATATTGCTCAGAAAAGAGGACCTCTAGGAAACCAAACCCCTCTCCCTAACATGATATCCGACCATATGCCAGATCTGTCTTGCTCTAGGGCAGAGAAAAATAGCATGATCAATAGTCTCATCCTCCTGGCCATACAAAGGGCAAGTACGCTGGATGGGCATTCTCCTTTCTGAGAAAAAGGAGCAAGTAGGAAGATAATCCAACAAAAGCTTCCAGATAAAGAGCTGAAGCCTGGGATAGATGGAAAGCTTCCACACCCATGCTGCCTCCATCGTATGCTGAGCCTATGGCCTATAGATCTGCATAAGCTCCCTGGACGGAGCACTAGAGAGACAATATCTCTTCCATAATCTGGTATCCTCAGTATGGCCCGCAATGATTGGAATAGAGAGAATACGGCGAGCAAGCTCTACACCAAATAACCGGGACACCGTGGGCTCATACCAGCAGGAGAGATCCTGAAAAATCAAATCAAAGACTCTCATACCACTAGGAACATTAGTACTGATAAAAGTAGGCCATCGTAAGAGAGAGAGAGTTCTACAATCCAGACAACCTGAAACATCCACCGAAGTACCATCTCCAATCAACCAGGTGATGTTCTCCAAGACATCATGTGCATGCCTACACACCTCCTTCTAGAAAAAAGAATGACCATGGAAAGCCTGAATAGTCATATCCAAGGTTCAGCCACCATATCTGGCTCGCATAAATGATCTCCAAAAGCAATGCGGATCAAGAATAAAATGAGAGGCATGTCTAGCAAGAAGAGCCTCTCTCCTCACAGTTAGTGACTGAATGCCAAGGCCACCATCATAAATTGGCATACAAACAGAGTCCCATGACTGAAGGTGAATGTCATGACCATCCTGCATCGAGGCCCAGAGAAAGTCTCTAAAACATCTCTTTATCCTTCTCCGACAAAGTGATCTAAAACCAATCCTAATCTCCTTTCCATAGCTAAGAGTTTCAAGGCAATCTGCATTACTCCTTCATTTGTTATTTGATTGAACTCTATTAGTGTAACTCTTATAAGATTAAGTTACTCCAACTGCTCTAGATTTTTACAGCTATTGATGTTACTTTAATTGCCCCTACAACCATGCAAGCAAAAAGATTATGCATGCTAGGGTCTGTTGAAAGCTTTTGCAAAAAGTCAATACTGATCAAGAAACTACTGCAGGGAAGAGTGAGTGAAGCGATTGCTACAGTGTTTTTCAGGCGATTGCTACAATGTCTCAGCAACTTTCTCTGTGCTTTAAGATTACTGCTACAACTGTTTCCTGCTTGATTTCTAGCGATCGCCGCTGCTCTCTCCGGTTTCTCTTCACCGGATTATGGCTCAAACTATTCCTCCCATCCCTGGTGCTGCTGATGGTGCATCAGGCGATCGAGCTGCAAGGAGGAGAGCCCCTGACAGTCGCTATTTTGGTCTTCCCCCTCCCCGTCACCGGCAGAGGTGGCTGATCTTGAGTTCCGATTCCCTGATATAGTCCAGGTCCCCTCTGATGCCTTGGAAGAGGAAGCCATCAGATGGGAGAAGAACGCAATTATCGCCAGGAGCATCAACCGTTGGGTGCCTCCAGACGTGATCATTCGGGAGTTCAGGCGCGGTGGAGTTTTCGGCGAGGTGGAAGCTGTCTCTTGCTCACAGATGCATCATATTTCATTTCTCAGACCTCACTGCAAAGTCCATGGTGCTGGATCATCCGTGGGTTGCTAATGGGCAACCCATAGCTACAGAGGTTTGGAGCTCGGAATTTATTCCAGCAGGGAACTCTGTTCCTTTCGCCCTGCTTTGGATCCGCTTTCCCCAACTGCCAATGGAGTTTTGGACAGATGACATCCTCTGATCCATCGTCCTCCCGGCTAGAGAATACCTCTTCTCTGATTCCTCTACTGCAGCGAAGAGTTGGGGTGGATTTGCCATAGTTTGTGCTCGTGTTGATCTCAGCAAGCCGCTCCACCCAGGTGCTAGAATCAGAGGAAGAAGATCTCCATTTTGGCAACAGTTCTCCTACGAGCACTTGGAAGGCATATGTGCACATTGTGGATTGCTGCACTTCTCCGGTCCGTGCTCGCCAGCGCCGGCTGCAGTTTCCTCCTCTGTTGGCTCCAAATTTGGGCCGTGGATGGTCGCTGTTAGGCACCGAAGACCCCCCCTGCTGCTAGCCCTAAGCTAAGGAGGAAGACAATGCAGTCGGGGCCCTCTGCTGGAGCTGGCTCTCAGTCGCTACCGAGGAAGCTGCCGTCTTCTTCTGACAGACCAGACTCCATCGACGGGTGGCAAGCTCCAACTAAGATCGCCCGGAGACGATCACTGAAGTCTTGCTCGCTCGTATGCCCCTCTGATGCTGAGATCGGGCCGATGCCTAGTAATGCTAGCATGCCGGGAATAGTGGAGCATGCCGGTTTCATAGGGAATTATCCCGAGAGCTCTCAGACTCAGTTTGGTCTGAACCCAAATTTGCAATTAACCAATCCCTTCTCTCTTCTTGGTTCAACCAAGTGGGCTGGGTGCCCCAAAGTCACTCTGGATGCTTGTCCGAGTCCTTCGAAGAGGGCTAGGCCCGAGGCAAGTACAACTCATAGAACTATATCAAAAAATGTAAAAGGGAAAGCTAAGGCTAATTCAACAACTTCTAAATCAACTCTTATACCATAAAGGTTATCTATTTAATTGCTATGTAAGAAGGTAAATTTTATGTAGGGGATTCTTACGGGGCTCTTGAGCTCATTATATCCGTTGAATTTTTTTTT
>UESW01003959.1:1023186-1061539 GCA_900491605.1 Calamus simplicifolius
GGTGAGAAAGGCCAAGAGAAAGATATATGGAGGAACTTGACAGGAAAGGAGCAGATGGCGAGAAGGGAGAGGTATTGTGGGAACTGGCTTCGGCCGATGGAAGCCATTTTTCTTTTACTTTACTTCAAAGTGGCTAGCCAACAAGGGAGGAAATGGGAGAAGGGCGATGTTTGGAGGTGTTTTAAATTAACAAAGCAATGGGTTGGATGAAGGGTTTTTTTTTTGTTACAAATAGACGATCACACCAGTCTAGCGTGAGTCAAACCCGATATGTCAGAGTACAATATCTAAGAGAAGACTATAGGACATAAATCACTCGGTCTCCAGGACCAAAAACCAAAGTACTGGGCCACCCGGGCAGCTATCCAATCAGCCGCTGAGTTAGCTTCCCGGTAAATATGCCGAACCTGGACTCTGGAAGCTTGATGGAGCAGAGACCTGATGTCACATAGCAAAGGGTTAGAAGACAAGGGGTCGCCAGAGTCCTGCCGGAGCCAACGCACCATTGTAGTAGAGTCCCCCTCAATAATAAGATGGCAAAAGCCCAAACTGCGGATAGCATAAGATATGCCAGCCCACGCCGCATATAACTCAGCAAGCGACACTGACAGGTCAAGAGAACCAAACCCACCAGCCACAATCATCAACCCATCTAAATCTCGGATCACAAACCTTGAGCCAGCCAGCCAACTTTGGACACTGCCATCAAAGTTGATTTTGACAGATCCTAGTGGAGGGGGTTCCCAGGAAACAAAGACCATATGCTGGCGCGCTGCCGAGGCAGCAGGGGAATCCCAGATGCTAGGTCTATCAATATCAAGTCATGACTGGTGGATCATGTATTCATCAGAGAGGGACAGAGTTATCCTAAGGATCTTGTGGGGGGGTCACTTTTATCAGAAAAAATTTTCCTATTCCGAGCCAGCCATACCTGATAAGCAATATAAGCAGCCGAAGAGCTCAACCGAGGTGTGCCCTTCTGTCCGCCCTGCCGAATCATCCTCAGAAAAGAAGAATGACAAGAGCCACTACTATCAGGCCATGAATGATAACCTGCTATCTGCCAGACTAATCTAACACCGTCGCAAGTGAAGATAGCATGGTCAACAGTCTCCTCCTCCACCCCACATAACGGGCACAAAGGTTGGATCGTCAAACCCCTACTTGAGAGCAGAGAGCAGGTTGGAAGGCAGTCCCAAGCTAGCTTCCAAATGAACAGCCACACTCTATGGTGAATGGAAAGCTTCCAAATCCAAGAGACATCCAGTAACTGCCTATGCTGTGGCCTATACTCATGTATAAGATCCCTAGTCGGAGCACGAGTCGTATAGGATCTCCTCCAAAGTCTGGTGTCCAAAACTCTATCCAATATAAGAGGGATGGACAAAATACGCCGGGCTAGCTCTGCCCCAAAAAGAGTGGCAACACGGGATGTATGCTAGCCAGTGCAATCCTGAGCAATTAAGTCAATGACTCTCGTACCAGAAGCAATGTCAGTGCTCATAAAGGTAGGCCATCGGGACAATGGAATATCAGCCAGCCACGTATCCCTAAGCACATCAACAGAAGCACCATCGCCAATCATCCATGAGACACGAGGTAGCATAGCTGGAGCATGATGACACACCTCTTTCCAAAAGAAAGAGCAGGCACGAGTAGGTTGGGGAGGTGTGTAAGTGGTCCAATCACCATACTTAGCACGCACAAATGAGCTCCATAAACAGTCAGGATCAAGCAAGAATCTTGTCGCGTGCCTAGCAGTCAATGCCTCCCTCCTCACAGTGAGGGATTGAATCCCAAGCCCTTCCTTCGATATCGGCATACAAACAACATCCCAAGCCACCAGGTGGATCCCATGGCCATCCTGCATCGAACCCCAAAGGAAATCTCAAAACCATCTCTCCATCCGCCTCAAGCAAGTCACCGGAATGGCTGCATTGGATAGAATGTAGAGAGGAAGAGAAGTAAGCACAGAGCGAATAAGGGTGAGCCTGCCCATCATAGATAACTCAGTGACCTGCCACCCATCCAAACGAGCCCTGACCCAGTGCTCAAGATCAAGGAAATCAGAACACCATGGCTGTCTTCCTGTAATCGAAATGCCCAGATAGGAAAGCCGATCAGCCTGAGCAGAGATCCCCAAATAGACTTAATGGTCTGCCTTGCATGAAGGTTGGTCTTCAGACTGAAGCAAATCATAGATTTATCAAGGTTAACTTTTTGTCCAGAAGCCCTGCAGTAAGACTGAATCACTGACTCAAAAGCGGTAGCATTGCTGATAGTGGCCCTCCCCACCAAGATACAGTCGTCAACAAAAAGCAGGTGAGATAGCGATGACCCTTGGGGACCCGCACTATAGGGAACAATAGCAGAAGCCTGTTGAGCTTGATGTAGAGCCCTAGAAAGAGCATCAGCTGTGAGGATGAACAGGAAAGGTGAGAGTGGACAGCCCTGCCTGAGACCAATAGCAGACTGGAAATAGTCCGTCTGGCTGCCATTAACAATGATAGAGAAAGACAGCCGCTGAATGTAGGCCCTAATCCAGGCTATAAAAGGCTCAGCAACCCTAAACTCCTGAAGAGCTCTATATAGGAACTCCCAACTCACTCTATCATAAGCTCTTTCCATATCCATCTTGATAGCCATTAAGCAGTGACGAATAGGAGCCCTATGGAGATCATGCATAACTTCTTGAGCTAAAAGGACATTATTAGAAATGCACTGCCCTCTGAGAAAAGCCCCCTACTCAGGAGAAATAATGCGGTGAATAACCACTCGCAGCCGAGAAACCAAGAGGCGAGCACAAATCTTATATAGAGTGGTGCAGAGACTGATAGGGCAGAAATGCTGAGGCTTGGAAGCATCAGGCCGTTTCGGCACCAGGGCTATAAGGGTCTGATTCCAATCAGGGGGGATGGAGTTGGCCTGAAAGACAAGCTGGATGGCCTGAAAAACATCCAGTCTCACAATAGCCCAATAGTGACGAAAGAAGAAAGGGGAAAACCATTAGGTCCCAGGGCCTTATCAGGACCCAGATTCCATAAAGCCTTCCGAATCTCCTTAGAAGAAATTGGCCTAGTAAGACAATCGTTCTCAACCTCAGTAACCTTTGAGAGGGTGGAACAGAGCACACAGGGAACCCAACCCCCAAGATCTCAGTCCATCGAGAACGAAAAAACTGAAGAAGCTAGTCTCCAATAGCCTCACTGTTTTCCTGGACATTATCCTCCTCATCAACAAGCCGCCGAATCCGATTCGCCGCTCGACGCTTTAAGGTAGCATGATGAAAAAATCTAATGTTCTATCCCCCTCTTGGATCCACTAAATACGGGATCTCTGCCTCCAATACATCTCCTGCTGCCAAAGAAGGGAGTTGTGAAGAGCAAGGCTAGATCAAAGAGTAGTAAGGTCAGAATCTTACAAATAGCCATACCAATCTTTCTTGTCCTGAAGTGAAATAATAGTGTGCTTAATCTGTTCAATCTGCTGAATAATTACCGTTTAAAAAATAGAGGTTGTCCCGAGAAGCACATCAGAGGTTGCCACCGATGATTTTCATTCCCCTTGGTTTCGATGATGGGCTGCGGCGTTCGTAATTGCCGTTTAAAAAACAGGCCAAGATCAAGAGGTCTTTTGGTTCTACCTTGGGAATGATTGCAAAAAGGCTGCAAGCGAGTCGGATGGATCAGATTGGCTCATGTATGGTCCTAATTCTATATAGTTTTATGTTCACATTTTGTTTTTGATTCTAAAACAATCTTTTGTTAATTGAATTAGATCACATCAAATTAATAAAAAAGAATTAAATCAATAAGCCATTTAGATTTATTTGAATCTAACTTAAAATATTAAAATTCAGAATAGAATTAAATTGTATCATATTTAAATTTAAGTCAAGCATTTAACTATCATTTATATAGTTAAAATTTAATATAAATAAATATAAATCTATTAAATATTTTATAAAAAAATAAAAAAGTCAACTTAAATTTAATTTTTTATTAAAAAATATTTATTTTATTTAAATAAATTGTTATTGTTAAGTTTATAAATTATGATATTTAAAATATTTATGATTATACTTAAAGATATTATGAATAAGAATATATAAAAATGATAATAAAATATTTATATAATTAGTGAAAAAAAGATGAAAGGAAATTTAATTGTTAAGATGATAGAAAGGAGGATTGGTTTAAATTAAAGTTTACTAAAGTTTACAAACATAATTAAAGAGCAAAAAAATAAGATTTAGATTTTATAGGTTGAAACAAATTGGATTCGAGCAAAGTTAAAAGGAAAAATGTAATATTTAGATTTGATTTAAAATTTAGATTTGATTTAATTTTTAAAACCTAATTTAACTTATGAGTCATTAAATATAGATTGTTGTTGGAGATTCTTGGAGTTGGCAGGCTGCCACTGTGGTCGGCAGGTACGAAGTTGTGAGGTTGGTTGGATGAGGCCTATCTGGGAAGGCCTGCTGGCTGGCCTGTGGCTTCTGAGTTGACAGACTGGACTGAATGAACTGGACTGTGCTTGGACAAAGCCTATCTGGAAGGCCTTGTTTTCTTCATGACTGGTCTGAATGAACTGGGCTGTGCTTGGGCAAAGCCTATCTGGAAGGCCTTGTTCTCTTCCTTATGATGATTATATGATGTTGTAATCTTCATAGGGGTCTTGTGCAAACTGCATTGTTGTTGTTGGGTCTGGTTGTGATGATCCAATGTCTTCTTCGTTGTCTGAGTCTCCAAGTTGGGATAGTTCTTCCAATAGTTTTTTCTTCAATTCTTTTTTGTTGGGAGGCTTACCTGTTGCTGGGGAGACTGAGCTTTTTTCTGGCTTTGGAAATTGTTGAGGATGGTCATAAGTAATAAGCCATAATCTGATGTTGTTTATTAGTAGTCTTTCTCCTGACTGGAAGTTTTTCCACCATTTGATTCTGAACCTTCATTCCAGGATGGGTGGATATTGATGGTCTAAAGTCTTGCTGATGGCAAAATCCCATCCAAGGATCCATGGGACTTGAAATTCGGCTGAGAACATGATGGATTTGTTTTCATAAGTAGCTGTTCTGAGGTTGTCTTGGAAATAGTCCCATGAGTGTTGTATTTCTTCAGGTAATATGTTTTTAGTCAATCCAAAGTAGATCCACCAGTTATGGACCCAATTTGGGATTTTCTTGTTGAACTTTTGGCAGAAGCTGAAAAACCAACTGTGATTTGTCGGTTTAAGGTAGAAGGCTTTGAACCAGGCTCTTGGTAATCAAAATAGTTGTAATGTGGGGGTGAATATATTTGGGAGAATATTTGGACTGATAAGGTTTCCCCATTCTTCTTTGGTGATGAACTTTAGGATTTTGCACTTCGAATAAGCTATGGCTTCTGAATTGGGCTCCGGAGTATGGATTATTTTTGCAGAATCTAAGTCTACCAATATGAATTCATAATACTCTTGGGATTTCAAGGGTACTTCATATCCGGTAGGTAAATGATATTGGATTATTTTGCCATTTACCGAAGGGAATATTCTGGATAGTTTGGGAATTTGCTGGTCACTCAGTTCATCTTTTTCTAACATTTTACTGTCAAGAAACAATTTTTTGGGATGTATAGGTTAACTGGAGGTTGTCTGGGTGGACTAGGTCTGGCCACACCAGGACTTGGTGGACTAGGCTTGGTTTGATTTGGGCTAGGAGGTGACCATTTTAGCTTGGTTTGGTTTGGGCCAGGAGGTGACCATTTCTGAGTGGCCTGGGAGTAACTTTGGGAAGATGAGGCAAGGACTGAATACTGGTTTTTAATAGGAGTGATGGTTCTAACGGGTACCAAGGTCATGGGCTTGGCGTAGGAGGCTTTGGACCTGGGCTTTTCTGACATTTCGTTCATGTAAGGAATTCTCTGGTTAGAAAGTCTGGTAGGCTATTTTCTGTTCCTTTTATAAATTCTATTTGAAATCAAATACCGATAAAATAGCTTTCCATCTTGCAAAAATTTGTTTTGAAACGATATTTTCAACATCCTTTTCTAAAATATCTTTTGCTGATTTGCAATCAATTCTGAGAAGAAACTTTTAAAATACAAATCTTCTTGAAATTTCTGAATGCATGATACAATTGATAGAACCTCCTTTTTTATTGTACTGTAATTTATTTATGCATTAGTCCAGATTCCTGAATGATATCTGACTAAGGTTTCCTTATTACTGATTTTTTGTTTAAGGATTCCTTCGAATCCTATGTCTGAGGCATCTGTTTCAACAATGACTAATGCTGCTGGATTTAGTAGGTTTAGGCAAGGAAGTTTTTTTACTAACATTTTACCTTTCTGACAACCTGGGTTTGTTCTTCTGTCCATTTGTTTTCTTTTTTCTAAGTTGAGCATACAAAGGTTCTAGGGTGATTCTTAGGTTCGGGACAAAGTCTGCTACATAGTTAAGGCATCCTAGGAATCTTTGTAACTGGGTTTTCTCTCTAATTTCATCCGAAAATTTATCTGCAAATTCTACAGATCTCTCAATGGGTTTAATAGTGCCATGATATATAGTGCCCTAAAAATCTTATTTTAGTCTGGAAGATTTTAATCTTAGGGGCTGAAATTACTAGTCCATTTTGCTTTGCTAGATTATGAAACTGTCTTATGTGTTTGACATGTTGTCTTAAATCTTCCGAGAAGATTAATACGTCATCGATGTAAACTATTATGAAGTGTGATTCTGAGTTAAATATTGTATTCATCATGTTTTGGAATTCACTTGGGGCGTTTTTAAGTCCAAAAGGCATTACATTCCACTCATAATGCCCAAAGGGTATGTAAAGGCTGTTTTGTACCTATCTGTTTCCTTTATCTGTATTTGCCAAAATCCTGATTTCATGTCAAACTTAGAGAATATTTTTGCTTTGTAAAGCCTAGATAAAAGATCTTTTTTGTTAGGTATAGGATACCTAATCCATTCTAAGACCTTATTTAGAGGTTTATAATTGATGACTAATCTGGAGTTCCTCTTTCTAATTCTGAGGCCTTTTGAACATAAAAGGCTGAGCATGACCAAGGAGACTTACTTGGCCTTATGAGTTTTTTATCTAAGAGATCTGATATTTCTTTTTACAATATTCTAATAATTCTGCGTTCATCTGGATAGGTCTAGATTTAGTTGGAATATCTATTTCTTTAAAATTTTTAATGTAAGGTAGACTGACCTGATGTTTTGTCTATCCCAAAAGGCTGTGGGGTTTTGACTACATAATTCCTTTTCTAATTTTCTTGAATTTCTTTTATTTTGTTTTTCCAAAAATCTTCTTGTAATTGTTTTTCTATTTTAGTTATTTTGATCTCCTCTTTAAGATCTAATAGTTGTTGCTCTTTATATTTTAAGGTCTGTATCTTTTGAATACTAAGGTCATCTTTAACAAATTGATTTCTTTGGTTTTTGTAGGGTTTACAAATTTGAAAGTAATCTCTCTATCTTCGGAAACATAGGTTGATATTCCTCCTTCATCGATTCTCATAGGATAAAGAAGGGTTAGGAATGGTGTTCCGAGGACAACAGTTTGAATGTCTTTGGCTACCATGACTGTTGTTTTGAAACAAATATCATCTTGGCAAATATTTACGTCCGATATTTTATATTTGACTTTGAGGCTCTCATTATTAGCTGTATACAGATTCTCAGTAGTTTCTTCATAGTATTTTTTTGGAAACAATCCTTTTGGTATACAGTTCATGTCTGCTCCGGAATCAACTAAGGCATATACCTCTCTAATTTCTTCTCCTACTACCAGTCTAACTCTGGCGTTCCATCTCTGAACTTTTACGGCCGTGATTTTATTTAGATAACTGTCTTGTTCACTTTCTTCTTCTTCTTGAAGAATTTCTTTCTTTGGGTTTTTAACTCTTCTATTTCTGTTCTTAATTTCTTAATTTCTATTTTGATTTGTTTAACTTCTGTTTGTAGTTGATGAATTGGGTCTGTTTTAAATTTTTCTTCTTGCTCCTTTTGTTTAATTATTTCTGATAAGCTTAAAACTTCCTTTTAGCCTTAGGTTGTAATTCCTTTTTAAGTTCATCTACGTAATTTTTTCTTATTTCCGGATCATCAGTCCTTTCTATTAGGTCTATGAGTAGATCGCTTCTTTTGCTGTTGATCATATTAATTTTAAGATTTTCAGTACAACCGCATAAGGTTATTTCATCTATGTTTTCGGAGGAAGTTTCTTCTTCATCAGAAGAACTCTCTTCTTCATTTTCTTCTATTAGGTTGATCTTCTCATATTCTGAACTATCCTCTAGGTCTGAAGGGTAACTTTCTTCACTTTCTGATAACATTAGTTCTAGTATTTTTTCCTTCTGGTTTTCTGGAATATCCATTCCTTGGATTTGGGATATTTTATATTTTTTACAATTCTTGCTAAAGTGGCCCCTTTTTCCACATCTATAGCAGGTTGCTGTTTTTCTTCGATTGGTATTATCCCTTTTCTTAGGAGTTTCCTTGAATTTTTGGTCTCTGGATTTCCACCTTTCTTTACTAGGAAATTCTTCCGTTTATTTGACTATTTCTAGAGTATGTTGGATTTTCTATCTTTCTTTTTTCTTTCCTCTTTTTCTTAGAAGGGGGTACTAATACTTCGTATCCGTATTGTTTACAAAATCCTCCTAATTCTTTTTTGGTTGTAATTTCGTTTCTTTTCAACTTAGATTGGAGTTCATTTCTGTGCACATTTTTAGTGCTGTTGTATTAATTGTTTCAACGATATTTCCATAGGTGACGTGGTCCCAGTTAATTTCACCCTGGTATTTTTCTGCTAAGGCTTCACTAACCTTTTCGGAGAATAGGCTTGGCAATCCTGATATGAATTTTTCTTTCCAAAAGGGAGAACTGCAATCTTCCCTTTCAAGGACTCGACATAGGAAAACATCCCTATACCATCTGAAGTCTTGCATTTTAGGACATCTAAGTTTCATTAGAAGCATTCGGTTATTTCTTGTTTTATGTCTTTTGTTCCTATGAACTGTCTGTATATTGCATGGAGTAGAGTGTCTACCCCATTAGGTTCTTCCGAGGTTTCAGTAGACTCTGATTTGACCACAATTTTAGTGCTATTTATTATGAAGTCTCTTTCTTCAGGCTTTAAATATCTATTCCACCATCCTTCTAATTGTCCGGTGAATCCTTGGACTAGAATTCTAAGGGTATCTTTCTCAGATGTATTTGAGGCTCTTAGGGCTCCCGCAGCCATATTCATTTCTCTTAAAAGGTTCCAGATTTCTCTTTCTGACATCCCATCTAGTTCCATTCATAAACTACTCCGCTAGTATAGGCCTCTCTTCTAAAACTCCTTTCTTCAAATTGGATATCTAGGGGAGTTGGTCTAGGATAATAATCCTTTGTGTTTTATAATATGTTTGTCCTTCATCTTTTAGCTTATTTATTCGATTTTTAGATTCTTGTGATGATATCATATTTAGTCTAATTCCTTTTAGTTTATCTATTATCAGGTCTTCTTTGGTTTTAAATCCTTTTTCCCAGCCATTATCCGTCTGGAAAAGAGGCTTTTGCATTTTTATAATTTGATCTACTCTTGGATTCTGGACCTTTTGTTCAAGAGTCTTTTCTATCTTATTCAATTGTCCTGATATTGTATGTAGGGCTTGATTGCTATAATTGTTTTGTTGTGCTATCTTTCTAATCTCATTGCTGGTTGCTGGGTAACTGTCATTTTCTGGTTTGATGGCTTTAAATGGAGAGGCTATAACTATTTGATTTCTATAATTAATCTGACATTCATCTAAAGGGATGTGTTCTGAGTTTATTTCCTTATTTTCTGTGGTTTTCCAAATTACTCCTAAAGACTTAAAAGGGTATTTGCTTGTAATTTTCTTATTTTTACATTCTTCTTCAAGCCAAGTGAAATAAGGGATTTCCAATTCTAGGGTATTCATAAACTATAGTATTCTTGTTTTAAATCTTCTCTTTCTTCTGGGCTGGTTGCTTTCCACAGCCAGTCAACCTTTTTCTTGTTATGCTTTGCTTTAAAGTCTTTTTGATACTTTCTTTATTAATCTCAAATTTTTTTTTATCATGTTTAGTTGGTTTGGTATGTCTTCTCTCATCTGAGAATAAGTTGGAGAATAATTTGCTTCTTCATAAAATAGACTCGGGACATTTGATTCTAGATCAACCCCTTTAAGTTTTAAGTTTCTTAGGCTAGTTTCTCCTACTTCTGAACCGGGATTTCTCATGCTATAGGATCTTCTAAAATTATATCTAACCGTTCCTTTATCATCTTGGGTTATTTCATTTATTATTCTATTTTCTCTGACTGATCTCCTAGGAGGCTGAGTTTTTTCTAAAGTCCAATTGTTTTCAATTCTTACCCCTTTCCATTCACTCATTTGTGGTACTACCGACTGATGTCTCTCATCTGTTGCTAAAAATAGGGTTTTTCCTGTAGGTGATTTTCTTATTCCTTTAGCATTGACTCGGGTTTTCATCATCTTATAACTTATTCTGTAGACAATACTTAGAGGTTTAAATTCTGGTTTTATATTTTCGTATCCTGCTACCTTTATGTCTAAAACTAAGGAGTCTTTAATGGCTCCGTCTATGGCTAGACTTAGGTTGGGATAGTTTTCAAAGTAAATAGGTCCCCAACTAACATTGGTACTAATGGCACTAAGAATTGCATCTTCTGCTTCGTTGAAGCGATTATCTTTTAATATTATGAATATAGGTTTATCCATTCCCTCTCTATGGTTTGGGATTATGGCAACCTGTACTGCTGCAATGTGCATGTATCTAAGTCTATCATCAATATTGAAAGACTGTATGTCCTTTTTCTAAAAAGCCTAACACTAGTTTGTCCATTTTCTAGCTTGATGTCTAGATCATGTTCTGCGATTTTAACCCTTCGTTCCTCAAAGAGGCTAAAGCTTCCTCTCTATATATCTGATCATATTTAATTGTTGGAATTTTCTTATTTGTTATATCGATTTCTGTTGCTGATACTGATCTATTTAATACATTAATGGTTTCTTCTGGATAAAAGTCTTGATCGCGGGTTTCACTATCTTCTAGGTTTTCAATCTCATCTAATCTTTGAGTTCTGTTAATCTTCTAATTATGCTATTCATTTTGGCTCCTAGGGATGACGGAAACACTGCCGGGAACACTGCCAGACTTACGCTCTTCTGCTGGCCTTACGCTTACCAACGGACTCACGCTTACCAACGTTTCCCCTAATAGCCTATTGAACAGCTTAATTAAAGTTTCAACCATTGCTCTAAGACTTATTGAGATTAAAGATAGGAGGCTAGTGAATCCTAGATCCTGACCTTTTTCCAGTAAGAACTATAAATATTGATTAAGGAAAATAAGTTCCTTAAATCTCAAGAGATCTCGTCCGGCCGTAGCTCATTACTCCCATGGGTCATAAGTGTACTTTTGTACACCCGCTCAGGAGGCGAGATACTTTTGGATTTATGAGACTTATCGCCGGTGTGTGTATGTGTGTGTGGAGATCTAACATGGCTCTGATACCATTTAGGTGCGGAATGAGATTGGGTGAAAATTTTCAAAGTGCAATGAATAGTAACAGTATCTATAAACAGTAAAACTGATTAGTAACACGAATAGAAACATGAACAGTAAAAATGAACAGAAAAATGAACAGTAATATGAATAGTAATATTTTTGGAAAGACTGAACCTGAAAATTTATTTATAGCAAAGCTTATACTAAGCTTACAAGGTACGTTGCATGAAGACTTACATAAAACCAAGTAAAACTTACAATCACAAAAATGAAATCTTAATATTTTTCATAAAAGCTGGTAATAGATTTTTACATGAAACTGGCTTCTGGGGATTTGCTACAGTCTTCCTCGGATCTGTCTGAGGTCGAAATACTGGTTTTCATGTTCTTCTATGGCCATGATAGTCCAGGTGGCGCTGTCTATGATCCTTTGGAGGAGTGGTAGTAGGTCTGGATTTGTTTTGAGTAGGGAGTCTATAAGCTTTAGGGTTTTCTGGCAATCTTCAAGGAGTTTTTTCATGGAAGGGTTCATGGTGGCGATTTCTTTCTTTTGGTTACGGTTGCTAGGGAATAGTCTGAGGTCAAACTGTCTGTAGAATTCTTCTGCTTGGCTTATGATGGTCTGGGTAGTAAGATGGTCTATCTGGTGGACTACCTGTTCGGAGTGGTACTGAAGGGTTTTTATGATAAGGCTGATAAACTCTTGGTAGATAAGTTCAAGTTCAGGGTCTGAGGCTTTCTGAGAGTTTATGTAGGTTATCATGTCTAGGAGTTCATGGGTAAGGTTGGTAAAGGTAAGAAGGTCCTCGGAGATGAAGGGAGACATGGGCTTATGGAGGTAGTAAGGCTGATGATGGGTATTGTTGAGCGGAGTGTAGGGTATTGAGTGGAGCATGGTTAGGATGGAGGCTGATGGATTTAAAAGTGAGTAGTGGAGGCGGATCGAGGAGCCGCCGAATGAGGAGGAGGTTTCCTCCTTTTATAGCCGAAGGAAGGCTATCTTGGTCCATTCCTTTTGAGCAGTAGTGGAGATGCGGTCAATAAGAAGGATGATGATTGATGGCACAAGGTTAGGAAGGACAATGATGAGGGAGACAACGGGTACAATTATTGGTGGAGTGGGATCATGGAGGTATAATGATTTGATGACACAAGGCCAGGAAGGACAATGATGCGGGAGGCAACGGGTACAATTATTGGTGGAGTGGGACCATGGAGGTACAATGATTTAAGGTGGAGCTGCCAGGAAGGACAATGATGAGGGAGACAACGGGTTCAATTATTGGTGGAGTGGACCGGTTTTCCAAATTACTCCTAAAGACTTAAAAGGGTATTTGCTTGTAATTTCTTATTTTTACATTCTTCTTCAAGCCAAGTGAAATAAGGAATAAACTCAGAACACATCCCTTTAGATGAATGTCAGATTAATTATAGAAACCAAATAGTTATAGCCTCTCCATTTAAGCCATCAAACCAGAAAATGACAGTTACCCAGCAACCAGCAATGAGATTAGAAAGATAGCACAACAAAACAATTATAGCATCAAGCCCTACATACAATATCAGGACAATTGAATAAGATAGAAAGACTCTTGAACAAAAGGTCCAGAATCCAAGAGTAGATCAAATTATAAAATGCAAAAGCCTCTTTCCAGACGGATAACGGCTGGAAAACGGGTTTAAAACCAAGAAGACCTGATAATAGATAAGCTAAAAGGAATTAGACTAAATATGATATCATCACAAGAATCTAAAAATCGAATAAATAAGCTAAAAGATGAAGGACAAACATATTATAAACACAGAAGGATTATTATCCTAGACCAACTCCCCCAGATATCCAATTGAAGAAAGGAGGGCTTTTAGAAGAGAGGCCTACTAGCGAGTAGTTTATGAATGGATCTAGATGGGATGTCAGAAAGAGAAATCTGGAACCTTTAAGAGAAATGAATATGGCTGCGGGAGCCCAAAGAGCCGCAAATACATCTGAGAAGATACTCTTAGAATTCTAGTCCAAGGATTCACCGGACAATTAGAAGGATGGTGGAATAGATATTTAAAGCCTGAAGAAAGAGACTTCATAATAAATAGCACTAAAATTGTGATCAAATCAGAGTCTACTGAAACCTCGGAAGAACCTAATGGGGTAGACACTTTACTCCATGCAATATACAGACAGTTCATAGGAACAAAAGACATAAAACAAGAGAATAACCGAATGCTTTTAATGAAACTTAGATGTCCTAAGATGCAAGATTTCAGATGGTATAGGGATGTTTTTCTATGTCGAGTCCTTGAAAGGGAAGATTGTAGTTCTCCCTTTTGGAAAGAAAAATTCATATCAGGATTGCCAAGCCTATTCTCCGAAAGGTTAGTGAGGCCTTAGCAGAAAAATATTAGGGTGAAATTAACTGGGACCACTCACCTATGGAAATATCGTTGAAACATTAATACAACAGCACTAAAAATGTGCACAGAAATGAAACTCCAATCTAAGTTGAAAAGAAATGAAGTTACAACCAAAAAAGAATTAGGAGGATTTTGTAAACAATACGGATACGAAGTATTAGTACCCCCTTCTAAGAAAAAGAGGAAAGAAAAAAGAAAGATAGAAAATCCAACATACTCTAGAAATAGGTCAAATAAACGGAAGAATCTTCCTAGTAAAGAAAGGTGGAAATCCAGAGACCAAAAATTCAGGGAACTCCTAAGAAAAGGGATAATACCAATCGAAGAAAAATAGCAACCTGCTATAGATGTGGAAAAAGGGGCCACTTTAGCAAGAATTATAAAAATATAAATATCCCAAATCCAAGGAATGGATATTCCAGAAAACCAGAAGGAAAAAATACTAGAACTCATGTTATCAGAAAGTGAAGAAAGTTACCCTTCAGACCTAGAGGATAGTTCAGAATATGAGAAGATCAACCTAATAGAAGAAATGAAGAAGAGAGTTCTTCTGATGAAGAAGAAACTTCCTTCGAAAATATAGATGAAATAACCTTATGCGGTTGTACTGAAAATCTTAAAATTAATATGATCAACAGCAAAAGAAGCGATCTACTCATAAACCTACTAATAGAAAGGACTGATGATCCGAAAATAAGAAAAAATTACGTAGATGAACTTAAAAAGGAATTACAACCTAAGGCTAAAAAGGAAGTCTTAAGCTTATCAGAAATAATTAAACAGAAGGAGGAAGAAAATTTAAAACAGACCCAATTCATCAACTACAAACAGAAGTTAAACAAATCAAAATAGAAATTAAGAAATTAAGAACAGAAATAGAAGAGTTAAGAAACCCAAAGAAAGAAATTCTTCAAGAAGAAGAAGAAAGTGAACAAGACAGTTATCTAAATAAAATCACGGCCGTAAAAGTTCAAAGATGGAACGCCAGAGTTAGACTGGTAGTAGGAGAAGAAATTAGAGAGGTATATGCCTTAGTTGATTCCGGAGCAGACATGAACTGTATACCAAAAGGATTGTTTCCAAAAAATACTATGAAGAAACTACTGAAAATATGTATACAGCTAACAATGAGAGCCTCAAAGTCAAATATAAAATATCGGACGTAATATTTGCCAAGATGATATTTGTTTCAAAACAACAGTCATGGTAGCCAAAGACATCCAGACTGTTGTCCTCGGAACACCATTTCTAACCCTTCTTTATCCTATGAGAATCGATGAAGGAGGAATATCAACCTATGTTTCCGAAGATAGAGAGATTACTTTCAAATTTGTAAACCCTACAAAAACCAAAGAAATCAATTTGTTAAAAGATGACCTTAGTATTCAAAAGATCAGACCTTAAAATATAAAGAGCAACAACTATCAGATCTTAAAGAGGAGATCAAAATAACTAAAATAGAAAAACAATTACAAGAAGATTTTTGGAAAAACAAAATAAAAGAAATTCAAGGAAAATTGGAAAAGGAATTATGTAGTCAAAACCCCACAGCCTTTTGGGATAGACAAAAACATCAGGTCAGTCTACCTTATATCAAAAATTTTAAAGAAATAGATATTCCAACTAAATCTAGACCTATCCAGATGAACGCAGAATTATTAGAATATTGTAAAAAGGAAATATCAGATCTCTTAGATAAAAAACTCATAAGGCCAAGTAGGTCTCCTTGGTCATGCTCAGCCTTTTATGTTCAAAAGGCCTCAGAATTAGAAACTCTCAGATTAGTCATCAATTATAAACCTCTAAATAAGGTCTTAGAATGGATTAGGTATCCTATACCTAACAAAAAAGATCTTTTATCTAGGCTTTACAAAGCAAAATATTCTCTAAGTTTGACATGAAATCAGGATTTTGGCAAATACAGATAAAGGAAACAGATAGGTACAAACAGCCTTTACAATACCCTTTGGGCATTATGAGTGGAATGTAATGCCTTTTGGACTTAAAAACGCCCCAAGTGAATTCCAAAACATGATGAATACATATTTAACTCAGAATCACACTTCATAATAGTTTACATCGATGATGTATTAATCTTCTCGGAAGATTTAAGACAACATGTCAAACACATAAGACAGTTTCATAATCTAGCAAAGCAAAATGGACTAGTAATTTCAGCCCCTAAGATTAAAATCTTCCAGACTAAAATAAGATTTTTAGGGCACTATATATATCATGGCACTATTAAACCCATTGAGAGATCTGTAGAATTTGCAGACAAATTTCCGGATGAAATTAGAGAGAAAACCCAGTTACAAAGATTCCTAGGATGCCTTAACTATGTAGCAGACTTGTCCGAACCTAAGAATCACCCTAGAACCTTTGTATGCTCAACTTAGAAAAAAAGAAAACAAAATGGACAGAAGAACAAACCCAGGTTGTCAGAAAGGTAAAAATGTTAGTCAAAAACTTCCCTGCCTAAACCTATTAAATCCAGCAGCATTAGTCATTGTTGAAACAGATGCCTCAGACATAGGATTCGGAGGAATCCTTAAACAAAAAATCAGTAATAAGGAAACCTTAGTCAGATATCATTCAGGAATCTGGACTAATGCATAAATAAATTACAGTACAATAAAAAGGAGGTTCTATCAATTGTATCATGCATTCAGAAATTTCAAGAAGATTTGTATTTTAAAAAGTTTCTTCTCAGAATTGATTGCAAATCAGCAAAAGATATTTAGAAAAGGATGTTGAAAATATCGTTTCAAAATAAATTTTTGCAAGATGGCAAGCTATTTTATCGGTATTTGATTTCGAAATAGAATTTATAAAAGGAACAGAAAATAGCCTACCAGACTTTCTAACCAGAGAGTTCCTTACATGAACGAAATGTCAGAAAGCCCAGGTCCAAAGCCTCCTACGCCAAGCCCATGACCTTGGTACCCCTTAGAACCATCACTCCTATTAAAAACCAGTATTCAGTCCTTGCCTCATCTTCCCAAAGTTACTCCCAGGCCACTCAGAAATGGTCACCTCCTGGCCCAAACCAAACCAAGCTAAAATGGTCACCTCCTAGCCCAAATCAAACCAAGCCTAGTCCACCAAGTCCTGGTGTGGCCAGACCTAATCCACCCAGACAACCTCCAGTTAACCCGTACATCCTAAAAATTGTTCCTTGACAGTAAAATTGTTAGAAAAAGATGAACTGAGTGACCAGCAAATTTCCAAACTATCCAGAATATTCCCTTCGGTAAATGGAAAAATAATCCAATATCATTTACCTACCGGATATGAAGTACCCTTGAAATCCCAAGAGTATTATGAATTCATATTGGTAGACTCAGATTCTGCAGAAATAACCCATACTCCGGAGCCCAATTCAGAAGCCATAGCTTATTCGAAGTGCAAAATCCTAAAGTTCATCACCAAAGAAGAAAAAAATCCTTATCAGTCCAAAACATTCTCCCAAATATTCACCCCCACATTACAACTATTTTGATTACCAAGAAGCCTGGTTCAAAGCCTTTTACCTTAAACCCATAAATCACAGTTGGTTTTTCAGCTTCTGCTAAAAGTTCAACAAGAAAATCCCAAATTGGGTCCATAACTGGTGGATCTACTTTGGATTGACTAAAAACATATTACCTGAAGAAATACAACACTCATGGGACTATTTCCAAGACAACCTCAGAACAACTACTTATGGAACAAATCCATCATGTTCTCAGCCGAATTTCAAGTCCCATGGATCCTTGGATGGGATTTTGCCATCAGCAAGACTTTAGACCATCAATATCCACCCATCCTGGAACGAAGGTTCAGAATCAAATGGTGGAAAAACTTCCAGTCAGGAGAAAGACTACTAATAAACAACATCAGATTATGGCTTATTACTTATGACCATCCTCAACAATTTCCAAAGCCAGAAAAAAGCTCAGTCTCCCAGCAACAGGTAAGCCTCCCAACAAAAAAGAATTGAAGAAAAAACTATTGGAAGAACTATCCCAACTTGGAGACTCAGACAACGAAGAAGATATTGGATCATCACAACCAGACCCAACAACAACATGCAGTTTGCACAAGACCCCTATGAAGATTACAACATCATATAATCATCATAAGGAAGAGAACAAGGCCTTCCAGATAGGCTTTGCCCAAGCACATCCCAGTTCATTCAGACCAGTCATGAAGATAACAAGGCCTTCCAGATAGGCTTTGTCCAAGCACAACCCAGTTCATTCAGTCCAGTCTGTCAACTCCAGAAGCCAACAGGCCAGCCAGCAGGCCTTCCCAGATAGGCCTCATCCAACCAACCTCACAACTTCGTACCTGCAGCCTGCCAACTTCAAGAATCTCCAACAACCATATTACAGTCATAGCATGTGAAGCTCCTGTAACCCAGTCAGACTTTTCTTTACCATTGAGAGCACTGTCCGGAAAAAGGTCACAAATGCAGCCGAACATGTGCTGCAGTACTCGCCAAATGTCCTAAACCACTATACCAATTGTTATTGTTAAGTTTATAAATTATGATATTTAAAATATTTATGATTATACTTAAAGATTATGATAAGAATATATAAAAATGAATAATAAAATATTTATATAATTAGTGAAAAAAAGATGAAAGCAAATTTAATTGTTAAGATGATAGAAAGGAGGATTGGTTCAAATTAAAGTTTATTAAAGTTTACAAACATAATTAAAGAGCAAAAAATAAGATTTAGATTTTATGGGTTGAAACAAATTGGATTCGAGCAAAGTTAAAAGGAAAATGTAATATTTAGATTTGATTTAAATTTTAGATTTGATTTAATTTTTTAAAACCTAATTTAACTTATGAGTCTTTAATATAGATTGAGTCAAAATGATCTAATTGCAGTATAAAAAGCTCTTTATGCATTGCGTACGATATAAAAATGCATGCATCGTACATGATAATTGACCCATAAGCATTTGTCATCCTATGTGCAATGTGAAAAGAACAAAAATGTTCTTGTTGCATACATATATGTAAACTAATCATCATTCACAAAGAATATGTCTTGCATTGCAATCGGCGCATCAAAACTTTTTCATCACAGCATTAGTCATCAACGCCTTGGTCCAGTTCAAATTTAATTAAAATGGGGCCATTCATCAAGGTGGGTTTTGACGTTAAGAAGGATTTGTGCACCGCCAATCAGCAACCACCGCGCAACTTTTCCTACGTTTCACGCACCGACTTACTTCACATTTTGCCTTGGTTCCAACCAAGCAATACTTATTTTATCCAACGGATACGAAGCTCAGCCGCTCAATAAATATATACATGAAGTATTTAATTATATTTAAATATATGGCTGGAGCGCATCCACCGAAGCTAAAGACAACAACGTCCAGAAATTACGGAATTGGATCAGAGCAAAACTAGTGACATAAAAGCGGTAGGAAAATACTTTGTACACGTTCGGTGCAGCATAATTTGCATCCAACAATGGTTCACTCATGCACAAATTCACAATTCAAGATTTGTTGCCCATAAGTTTCACATCATTGATGCATGAACTTACGAACGGATCATATTATATCAAGATGATGTATAAAATTTATTTTCTAATATTTTTTTTATACAGACGAATAATCACATTAATTTAGTACAAATTAAGTCCGATAAATCAGAAAAAAAGGATTTGCTTAAGTATAATAGAACATGGATCACTCTGTTTCCAAAACTAAAATCTTGAATGATGTGCCATCGAGGCCGCTCAATCAGCCACTGAGTTAGCTTTTCGATAGATATAACGGATTCGGTAACTGTGCATATCCCGCAGGACAGACCATGCATCAATGAGCAGAGGGTTCAGCGGAGCCTGGTACTTGCAATGCCTCCAAAGCCATCGAACGACCATGAGAGAGTCCCCCTCAATGAAAAGACTCTAAGCATGAAGAATCTTAGCAGCATAGAAAATGCTAGCCCACGCTGCATAAAGCTATACTAGCGGAACCGAAGAGTCTAAAAGGCCAAAACCACCAGCCGCAAGCATGGCTCCATCAGTCCCTCGAATGATAAAGTAGCTCCAGCTAATCTGCCCCGCACACTCTCATCAAAGTTAATTTTGATAAACCCTGGAAGGGTTCCCAAGAAATAAAAACTGTTATCTGGTTTGCTGTCAAAGCAGCCAAGGAACCCCAGTGCCCAGAGCTGTCAAAATCACTAGCGGAGCAGTAGAGAGTGTAGTCAGTAGAGAATGATAAGGCATTCTGAACAATCCTCTAAGGAGAGACAACATCATCAGTGAATATAAGCTAATTCCTCGATAACCAGACCTGGTAGGCTGTGGATACCCAAATGACTTCCTGCCACTGGTTATCCTACCTGATATTGCTCAGAAAAGAGGACCTCTAGGAAACCAAACCCCTCTCCCTAACATGATATCCGACCATATGCCAGATCTGTCTTGCTCTAGGGCAGAGAAAAATAGCATGATCAATAGTCTCATCCTCCTGGCCATACAAAGGGCAAGTACGCTGGATGGGCATTCTCCTTTCTGAGAAAAAGGAGCAAGTAGGAAGATAATCCAACAAAAGCTTCCAGATAAAGAGCTGAAGCCTGGGATAGATGGAAAGCTTCCACACCCATGCTGCCTCCATCGTATGCTGAGCCTATGGCCTATAGATCTGCATAAGCTCCCTGGACGGAGCACTAGAGAGACAATATCTCTTCCATAATCTGGTATCCTCAGTATGGCCCGCAATGATTGGAATAGAGAGAATACGGCGAGCAAGCTCTACACCAAATAACCGGGACACCGTGGGCTCATACCAGCAGGAGAGATCCTGAAAAATCAAATCAAAGACTCTCATACCACTAGGAACATTAGTACTGATAAAAGTAGGCCATCGTAAGAGAGAGAGAGTTCTACAATCCAGACAACCTGAAACATCCACCGAAGTACCATCTCCAATCAACCAGGTGATGTTCTCCAAGACATCATGTGCATGCCTACACACCTCCTTCTAGAAAAAAGAATGACCATGGAAAGCCTGAATAGTCATATCCAAGGTTCAGCCACCATATCTGGCTCGCATAAATGATCTCCAAAAGCAATGCGGATCAAGAATAAAATGAGAGGCATGTCTAGCAAGAAGAGCCTCTCTCCTCACAGTTAGTGACTGAATGCCAAGGCCACCATCATAAATTGGCATACAAACAGAGTCCCATGACTGAAGGTGAATGTCATGACCATCCTGCATCGAGGCCCAGAGAAAGTCTCTAAAACATCTCTTTATCCTTCTCCGACAAAGTGATCTAAAACCAATCCTAATCTCCTTTCCATAGCTAAGAGTTTCAAGGCAATCTGCATTACTCCTTCATTTGTTATTTGATTGAACTCTATTAGTGTAACTCTTATAAGATTAAGTTACTCCAACTGCTCTAGATTTTTACAGCTATTGATGTTACTTTAATTGCCCCTACAACCATGCAAGCAAAAAGATTATGCATGCTAGGGTCTGTTGAAAGCTTTTGCAAAAAGTCAATACTGATCAAGAAACTACTGCAGGGAAGAGTGAGTGAAGCGATTGCTACAGTGTTTTTCAGGCGATTGCTACAATGTCTCAGCAACTTTCTCTGTGCTTTAAGATTACTGCTACAACTGTTTCCTGCTTGATTTCTAGCGATCGCCGCTGCTCTCTCCGGTTTCTCTTCACCGGATTATGGCTCAAACTATTCCTCCCATCCCTGGTGCTGCTGATGGTGCATCAGGCGATCGAGCTGCAAGGAGGAGAGCCCCTGACAGTCGCTATTTTGGTCTTCCCCCTCCCCGTCACCGGCAGAGGTGGCTGATCTTGAGTTCCGATTCCCTGATATAGTCCAGGTCCCCTCTGATGCCTTGGAAGAGGAAGCCATCAGATGGGAGAAGAACGCAATTATCGCCAGGAGCATCAACCGTTGGGTGCCTCCAGACGTGATCATTCGGGAGTTCAGGCGCGGTGGAGTTTTCGGCGAGGTGGAAGCTGTCTCTTGCTCACAGATGCATCATATTTCATTTCTCAGACCTCACTGCAAAGTCCATGGTGCTGGATCATCCGTGGGTTGCTAATGGGCAACCCATAGCTACAGAGGTTTGGAGCTCGGAATTTATTCCAGCAGGGAACTCTGTTCCTTTCGCCCTGCTTTGGATCCGCTTTCCCCAACTGCCAATGGAGTTTTGGACAGATGACATCCTCTGATCCATCGTCCTCCCGGCTAGAGAATACCTCTTCTCTGATTCCTCTACTGCAGCGAAGAGTTGGGGTGGATTTGCCATAGTTTGTGCTCGTGTTGATCTCAGCAAGCCGCTCCACCCAGGTGCTAGAATCAGAGGAAGAAGATCTCCATTTTGGCAACAGTTCTCCTACGAGCACTTGGAAGGCATATGTGCACATTGTGGATTGCTGCACTTCTCCGGTCCGTGCTCGCCAGCGCCGGCTGCAGTTTCCTCCTCTGTTGGCTCCAAATTTGGGCCGTGGATGGTCGCTGTTAGGCACCGAAGACCCCCCTGCTGCTAGCCCTAAGCTAAGGAGGAAGACAATGCAGTCGGGGCCCTCTGCTGGAGCTGGCTCTCAGTCGCTACCGAGGAAGCTGCCGTCTTCTTCTGACAGACCAGACTCCATCGACGGGTGGCAAGCTCCAACTAAGATCGCCCGGAGACGATCACTGAAGTCTTGCTCGCTCGTATGCCCCTCTGATGCTGAGATCGGGCCGATGCCTAGTAATGCTAGCATGCCGGGAATAGTGGAGCATGCCGGTTTCATAGGGAATTATCCCGAGAGCTCTCAGACTCAGTTTGGTCTGAACCCAAATTTGCAATTAACCAATCCCTTCTCTCTTCTTGGTTCAACCAAGTGGGCTGGGTGCCCCAAAGTCACTCTGGATGCTTGTCCGAGTCCTTCGAAGAGGGCTAGGCCCGAGGCAAGTACAACTCATAGAACTATATCAAAAAATGTAAAAGGGAAAGCTAAGGCTAATTCAACAACTTCTAAATCAACTCTTATACCATAAAGGTTATCTATTTAATTGCTATGTAAGAAGGTAAATTTTATGTAGGGGATTCTTACGGGGCTCTTGAGCTCATTATATCCGTTGAATTTTTTTTTTCAGGTTGAGGTGATTAATTTGATAGGATGGGATAGAGCGACGTTACAGTTATTGAAATTAGTTAGATAGATATAAATTCTATTTTAATAATTTTTTTAAAGATTGTAGAAAAAAATAATGGCCTTATGTTTATGACACTAGTGGATGTTTACCAGTTTACTTTTAAATTATGATAATTGCTATTTCTTTAGATGATAAAACTTTTGTAGAATATAGTGTGGATTATTTATATCAGGCCTTGCATGGTCTATAAGGCTTGCCTTAGGGTTCACGCGGCCATGTCATGTAGCCGATGGTGGATTTGGGGTGTGACACCTTTCCCATGCGCTCTGTTGCCCCATTTGCTCTGACGAACACTCCTCGGCTTTTTTCCTTTCCCGTTTAAGCGATCGGAAAAGAGGAAAGAAGCCGAGAGGGATGCCGGAGCAAATGGAAAAAAACCACCAGAGCAAGAGGGGAAGCTTGGAAGAGGGGCGCTAGAGCTAAGTGGGAATTGTGGACGCCTATGGGCGATGAAGCGAACGGGAGAGGGGGTTGCCCAGTGAACGAAGGAGAGGAAACAGAAAAGTGAGGGTTTTAAGAATAATTTAAAAAATTAATTTTTTTAAAAAAATTAAAATATATAAAATAATTTTTGCGAAGCTTTCAAATTGTAGGGGAGCTTCTATTTGGCCCACGAATATTGCTGAGGAGCCTCCCACGCCAAAGTAAGAAAATGACCTTTTTACCCCTAAATTTTTTGGACCAAAATATCCCTACCTACTAAACAGCCCCCCCCACCCCTCAAGAGCCCCCCAAATAGCCCCTGCTACCTTCCTCCCGCCTGCCTCACTCCGGATATTCATTAGATCGTCAATTGAAGCGATTTAAGGTTGAAATCAAGCAATGGATAAGTAATTAATAATTTATGAAGATGCTACGGTCACAAAGGTTAGTGCGTGCGATCCGTCGTCTTTTTTTTTCACGGTTCATGCGTTGTTCGGCCCTGTGTGGCCGAATAGAAGCAATAGGTTCGGTCACACAGGGCCGAACAGAAGAAATCTGTTCGGCCCTGAGTGACCGAACAGAATGTTTATTCTCTATTTTTTTGATTAATTATGATTAGGATTTAAAATTATTATTTGATCGTGCAGGATGATGCTTCGACCGAATGCAGCGTGATTGGCTCCGATTGTGTAATGAATTACACAAATGAATTTATAACTTACGAGGTAAAATTTAATTACATTTATTTTCATGTTATTTGACTGAGCAATGTTTAAAATTGTCTACCAACATAAAACTATTTATTTTATAGATATTCAAAAGTAGAGAAGAAATGTGTAATTGGTGTCGGAAAGTCGGAAGGAGGAATGGATTTATCGTTATTATTAAAAAATCCGATTCGGGCAGCAATGTTAAGAAACCAAGAATTATTTTTTCTTGCGAGAGGAGCGGTACTTGCAAAAGTAAACACATCAAGGAAAAGGGATCAAAGACCAGGGCCAGTGGCACTAAGAAGTGTGGATGTCCTTTTTCCTTAAAAGGGAAGAAATTGGACACTGCAGATGATTGGATGTTAATAGTCATTTGCGGTGTGCACAATCATCCAGCTGCAAAGCATCTCGAGGGGCACTCATATGCGGGACGATTATCTAAGCAGGAGACTACAATACTAGTGGAGATGTCAAAGAGTTTGGTTCAGCCTAAGGACATTTTATCTACTTTGAAGCAAAGGGATGCCCTCAATGTTACAACAATGAAGACAATCTACAATGCACGGCAGAAGTGCAAGGCTGTAGAGATTGCTGGGAGATCTCAGATGCAACATCTTCTTGGTAAATTATCTGAGTGTAAATACATTGAGTGGCATAGGAATTGTATCAAGTCTGATGCTGTGCGTGACTTGTTTTGGGCACACCCTGGCAGTATAGACTTGTTACGTGTATTTTCTCGTGTGTTGATAATGGATTGCACTTACAAGACAAATAGATATCGTCTTCCTCTCTTAGAGATTGTCGGGGTAACATCAACTAACCTGATATTTTCTATTGCTTTTGTGTATATGGACTCTGAGCGAGAAGATAACTATACATGGGCATTAGAGAGATGCGCAGTATCATGGACGATGATGCTCTGCCTGAGGTGATAGTCATAGATAGAGACATGGCTCTATTGAATGCAATTCAGAGGGTATTTCCTACGGCAACACATTTGTTATGTAGATGGCATATTAGTAGGAATGTTTTGGCTCAGTGCAAAAGGTTATTTGAAACAAAGGACAAATGAGATAAGTTTATAATGACTTGGAATATACTTGTGTTGTCCACTACAGAAGATGAGTTTAATGATCACTGGACACAACTCCAGAGAGAGTTTACTACCTACCCAGATGCTTTACGGTATGTGTCAGAAACTTGGCTGAGCAAGTACAAGGAAAGATTTATCGCAGCATGGACGGACACATGTAGGCACTACGGGAATTTGACAACTAATAGGTATCACAAGGAATTGATAAATTTAGAAATTTATAATTTAATTACGCAATTGTTATCTCCCTTTTATTAAATTTTATTTGCTTTTCTAGGGCTGAAAGTGCACATGCAAGGATGAAAAGATAGCTTGGATCAAGCCAAGGGAGTTTCGAATCATCTTGGACAAAAATACATAGTTTGATTGAGTTGCAGCATAGTGACATTAAAGCCTCATTTGAGAAGAGTTTGATGGTCGTGCAACACGACTTCAAGCATGCTGCATTCAAAGAACTACGAGGTTTCATTTCTATAAGTGCATTAAATTAGATCCTCGCTCAAGCGAACCGAGCCAATTCAATTGGTATTGATGCTTCAGTTTGTGGGTGTGCTATTCGGCGCACACATGGTTTACCATGCGGCCACAAGATTGCACGGTTCAGGATGGAAGGTCGGCCAATTCCCTTGGATTGCATAGATCCTCATTGGAGAAAACTTGATATGATGCCGGCTTCAAATGTGCAAAGTATTCAGCTGAGCTGTGAACCAGAGTTGGATATAATTGCTCGAAAATTCAAACAGTTAGATGGGTCTTCGCAATTGCAGATGTTAAGAAAATTGAGAGAGATTGCTAGCCCAAAAAGTACTTCTCTTGAAGAACATGCCAAAAGGGTCACTCGTTCAGTTGGTCGCGGCCATGCTTCATTGAAGGTTGATATATCTACCCGTCGTGATCCTTCTGCCTTTGAGTTGATTCTTTCAGGACAAGATAGTTATTCTCTTGGTACAGGCACTCCACCAATGACGCAAGTGCCAAAGAGGCAGCCAAGGAAGAAGGTACGAAGCATTTCTTTCACTAAGTAAGTGATCGTGCCAGTATGTGCCGGACGCGTGCCGATATGTGCCAGACGTGTGCTGGTACATGCCGGCACATGCCGGAAACTTTCGGACCCCATGCCGGTATGTGCCGGACCCCGTGCCGGTACATGCCGGCACATGCCGGCATCTTTCGGATCCCATGCCGGATGCGTGCCGGTAGGTGCCGGTATGTACCGGACGCATTCCCTCAACTTCCGAACCCTGTGCCAGATGTGTGCCGGTACGTGCCGGCATATGCCGGCAACTTTCGAACCCCGTGCCATTTATTATTACAAAGTGATTGTTTATGTTGCCGTCTAATTCATTCGTTAATGGTTTGCAGGTTTCTCGTCAGCGAACCCGGTCATATAATAAGCCAACAATCTATATTGATCAAATTTCAGATGGGTTGAGGCCGTTCATCCAACATATCAAGGATGTTAAAGCTGACGGCAACTGCGGATTTAGAGCAATAGCTGACTTGCTGGGTTTTGGAGAGGAGGATTGGCTCCGTATTAGGAAGGATTTATTGAATGAGTTGCAATGTAATTCAGAGCACTATCATGCTTTATTTGCTGTCGAAGGAAGGTTTGAGGAGATTGAGCATGCATTATCATATTTTGATAATGATCCATCTTTTGATCGATGGATGACTATGCTGGATATGGGGCACGTTATAGCGTCCCGCTATAACGTTGTCCTATACCATCTCTCCTTGCAACAATGTCTTACATTCCTACCTCTACGATCGGTGCCTCTTCCTCCTTTATCCCGTAAAAATAATTCAATGGCGTTCGTTAATGGCAATCATTTTGTTGAGGTATTAATTGAACAATTCTTAATCAAGCTTAAATGACTAATAATTCATTATGTTTACTAATTTATATATTTTGCAGGTGTTTCTATTACCGGGACATCCTGTTCCCCCAATAGCAAGCAATTGGCACAAACATCATTTACCCTGTGCTTCCGGATGGGCTTCTTCATATGAATCTAGGATTCACCGGTTCAGATGAACGATCTCGTCGGATGTCATTATTAGCGAGACTATTGAGTTGTAGATGTCCTTTTGCTTGCAACAATCAATTTGTATAATGTATGACATATTTATATTAATTCAAAAGATTTTCATTCAAATTGAGCCAAAAGGAAGTGAATTTTTATTCAAATTTCAATGTCTTTTACAAAAAGATGCACTATATGCTAAAAGATACAAAATACATGATGTACATCAGGGATCCCCACCACGCCGTCATCGACGCCTGTACTGCTGTGGCGATGCATGACTAGGGCCAGGAACATCAGGCTGAACAGGCTGCACCGTAGAGATATGCTGACCCTGCAACACATGTGCCATCTACAATATGACATAGTACATATGCGTCCCCTGTGACGCAGCAGCCTCCTCCCGATCCATATCAAGTATGCCAGTGCAAAAGCCAAGCGCATCTGCAATACACCGGCCTAGCACGTTAGCATCAGCATCATCGGGACATGATCGGGAGTAGATACTGGATTGGCTCTCCGAAGGGTGAACAACCATATGTGTGATCCGAGAAAACCACTCCAAAAATCCCGGTACGCAATCTGGGGGTCGGGTCACCGGATGGCTCCTGCTCGCTGTACTCAGCAGGTGATCCTCCCACCTCTCCCATAACTGTTCATAGAAGACGTACCGGATGTGGTATGAAGCTGCTGTCGATCCTCTGCTGGCTCGCTCAGGGGCTAGTGGCGCACGGAGGATCGTCTGTATCCTACCGAACTATCATAAAACCCTTTCAGGATGATAGGGTTCTACGACATCCATGCACTTCAGGCATCCCCACTAAAGAATGCAATATCAAGGAACGGACGATCATCTCGGATAAGACGATGGGGATCCCAAACTACTTGCATTATATAAATTGAAATCAGTTTCATAATGTATGATAAATTATATAAATACACAAGTGCATGGTCCTACGGTACATACCTCATCTGCCCTCAATACGTCCAATGACTCGCGCAGAATCACCAAATGGTCCATCGTCGTCCGAGGCAGAGTGTCGGGATTCCATCGATGTACGGCCTAGCATCAGTATAGTCTAGGGCTGGGTAAGGAGTGAGAAAGGAAAAATGCTCATAAATCCATGCCTGGAGAAGCGTCATATATCCACTGATCTGTCTAACGGATGCCCTTGACGCAATCCCCAACTGCCCCAAGGCACCCGCACCCCAGGCATATGTCCTCACTCTATCCAAATGCCGAAGTAGAGCAAGATAAGCTGTAGGCACCCTCGTCTCGCTCTTATCGACAAAAAGTGTACACCCTAACAAAAAAAGGGAACTAAGTGCACTAGGAGGTCCTCAGCATCCCGATCACTCATCCTATCAATCGACAAGGACACTGAGGCACCCATGACACTAATTCCTAATATGACGGCAACATCATCCAACGTGATTGTCATCTCGCCAAAGGGAAGATGGAAGGTGTTCGTCTCGGGCTGCCATCTCTCTACAAAGCCCGAGACAAGAATCTTATCGGCGAACCGATAAGAGCAATGCACTAGCTCTAGAAGACCAGACTGCTGAACTATATCCCTGAATCTCCTATTCGATTGCCCTGATGCCCACCACTGCCACTCACCTACTTGGCAGCATGGTTCATGCACTTCAGTGAAGTCTGTTCATGCGAAATATAAATGGATAACATGAATAACACATAACAGCATCGAAATAATACAATAAATAATATACAGTAGAACAACAAACAAATACCTGTTGCCTCCATATGGAGGCTGCAATATGTGTCCTGAAACTCCTAAGGACAGAGTCATCCTCAGGACCGCCTGGACAAGGACCATCCGCCTCATCATCATCAACATCCATAGCTGGGATGTCCTCGTCTGCTGTCTCATCTGGGGGCAATGGTGCAACAACAACCTCAGGAACCTCAGAAATCTCAATAACCTGAGGCGCCTGGGTTCTACGTCTCCTAGTAGACACAGTGGATCTAACTCGTGAGGGGCCAGCATCTATATCTGGAACATTACAATATTCATCATTAAAATAAAAATATATCAAAATAATATATTTTTATTAAAAATATATTAATAATATAAACTCATTTAAATTATAAACTTTATAATATACTTGATTATAATTATAATGTACTTTATAATTATAATATACTTTATACTTTATAATACTTTATAATATATAAATTATACTTTTAATATACTTTATAATATATTATAAATTATAATATACTTTATTATAATTATATTTAATAATTTAATTACTCTGTTCGGTCGAGCTGGGCCGAACAGAGTTAATTCTGTTTGGCCCACCAGGCCGAACAGATTTAAATCTGTTCGGCGAGCTGGGCCGAACAGAATTAACTCTGTTTGGCCCAGCTGACCGAACAGATGTAATGAGCAGGTTGTTCATTACATCTGTTTGGTCGAGCTAGGCCGAACAGATTTAAATCTGTTCAGCTCAGCTCGGCCGAACAGATTAATTCTGTTCGGCCCTAGTGGGCCGAACAGAGGATCTCTGTTCGGCCAACCAGGGCCGAACAGAGATCGGGAGTCTTTGGGATGGAGGGGGAGAGGTGGTGGAGGGGTGGAGCCGTGGGAGAGATGGACGCCGGGGAGAGAGGGGAGGTTGGCTTAAAAAAAAAAGCCCTATGGATGAGAGCGGATCGAGGGAGGGAGGGAGGGAAGAAGAACTTACCTGCCGGGAAGCCACCGCCGGAGAAGACGCTATCGGGGAAGCACCGTGAGCGAGAGTGAGAGCGAGCGAGCGAGCGGATGGTGGGGTGGAGAGGGGACACTCAGCAATTTGGGAGGGGGAGATTGAGGAAGAGACGACACGGAGGGTTGAAGGGGGAAGGGATAGTTTAGATATTTTATCATTTTAGGAGGGATAGTAAGTAATTTCTGAAAGTACTGAGTAAAAAAAATTCAAAATAAAAGAGTTCCTCAGCAAATATAGTGGTCCAATAGCCTCTCCCAAATTATAGTCGTCTTCTTGCTTGCCGACATGGCCGGCGGAGGTGACACGAAGGACGATCGTGGAAGCCATCAACTCAGAGATCCAGTAGAATGATGGCGGTCGGGACGATGACGTGGCCCGCGACGGCGGAATTGATGCGACCCCCGGATGAGTCACGAATAGAGGTGGGCACTAGGCCGTGCCGCCCATGGCACGGCACGGCCCAGGCCCTGATGGGCCGTGCCAGGCACGGCCCAGCACTGCAACAGTACCGGGCCATGCCGGGCCCAGAAAATTTTTTCTATTGGCCCAGCACGGTATGGCCCATGACGGGCCTGGGCCGGCCTGTCGTGCCGTGCCGGCATGGCCCACCTGGGCCGTGCCAAGCACGGCCCAGGTGGGTTTGAGCCGTGCCGGCCCAGGTGGGCCGTGCCAGGCACGGTCCAGGTGGGCCGTGCCAGGCACGGCCCAGGTGGGCCTGGGCCATGCCAAGCATGGCCCACCTGGGGCCTGGCCCATGCACAGCTCAAATAAAAAAAATTATAAAAAATATTTTTTTTGATAAATTAAAAAATTATTAGGAATAAAAATTTTTATTAATATAAAGCCACCATAATGGTGGGGGTTTGGCACAGACCCCTACCAGTTTATTAATTTAAAATTAAAATGGTACAGAAGGGAGGGGGCTAGGCCTGACCTCTAGAACATAATACAATAAGTAAGAAGAAAAAAATAGAAAGATCGCAACCATCGGATCATCGCCGATCGGATGGATTGCAACCGTCGGATCGATCATCGTCGATCGGGATCATGGCTTGGATCGATCGCAACTATCGGATTGTCTTCGATGGGATAGATCGCAACCGTTGGATTGATCATCCCCGATCGGGATCATGGCTTGAATCGATCGCAACCGTCGGATCATCTCCGATCGGATTGATCGCAACGGTTCGATCGATCATCACCAATCGGGATCATGGCTTGGATTGATTGCAACCGTCGGATCGATCATCGCCGATCGGGATCATGGCTTGGATCGATCACAACCGTCGGATTGATCATCGCCGATCGGGATCATGGCTTGGATCGATCGAAGACGTCGTATCGTCTCCGATCAGATTGATCACAATGGTCCGATCGATCATCGCCGATCGGGATCATAGCTTGGATCGATCGCAATCGTCGGATCGTCTCCGGTTGGATAGATCGCAACCGTTCGATCGATAATAGCAGATCAGGATCATGGCATGGATCGATTGCAACCGTCGGATCGTTTCTGATTAGATCGATCATCGCCGATCGGGATCATGGCTTGGATCGATCGCAATGTCGGATCGTCGCCGATCGAATGGATTGCAACCGTCGGATCGATCATCGCCGATCAAGATCATGGCATGGATCAATCGCAACCATCGGATCATCTCCGATCGGATCGATCGCAACCGTCGGATCGATCATCCCTGATTGGGATCATGGCTTGGAGCGATCGCAGACGTCGGATCATCTCCGATCAGATGGATCGCAACAGTCGATCGATCATTGTCGATCAGGATCATGGCTTGGATCGGTCGCAACCATCGGATCATCTCTGATCAGATCGATCGCAACTGTTGGATTGATCATCACCGATTGGGATCATGGCTGGATCGATCGCAACCGTCGGATCGTCTCCGATCGGATTGATCGCAACCGTCAGATTGATCATCACCGATCGGGATCATGGCTTGGATCGATCCAGACGTCGAATCATCTCCGATCGGATGGATCGCAACCGTTGGATTGATCATTGCCAATCGGGATCATGGCTTGGATCGATCATAGACGTCGGATCATCTCCGATCAAATGGATCGTAACCATCGAATCATCGCCGATCGGATGGATCGCAACCATCGGATCGATCATCGCCGATCAGGATTATGGCATGGATCGATCGCAACCATCGGATCATCTCCGATCAGATCGATCGCAATCGTCGGATCCATCATCGCCGATCAGGATCATGGCTTCGATCAGCTGGTTGGTGCTTAGGTGCACAGTGTGCTCCTAGCACCAGCCGTGCCATGGCACGGCCCTTGGCACGGCCTACAAAATGGCCCAGCAAGGCCGTTCTGGCATGGCCCAGCAGGGCCGTTGCTGGGCCATGCAAAACGGCCCAGCAGGGTCGTTGCTGGGCCGTGCCAAAACGGCCCTTCTGGACCGTGCCATGGCACGGCCCAGCAACGGCCCTGCTGGGCCGTGCCATGGCACGGCCCACAAAACGGCCCAGAAGGGCCATTTTGGCACGGCCCAGCAACGGCCCAGCTGGGCCGTACCAGGCACGGCCCGTGAGTGATTCTTTTAAAGCTAGGTCCTCTAATGAGTCAAAGAAAAGGAAAAGATATAATCCTGAAGGTGGACCTTCTGAACTTAGAAAAAGTTAAGGATAAGGAAAGAAAAAGACCTTGGTGAAGGTTTCTTTACTTCCTACTCGAAGGCGAACCTTCTTCTTTTTTCAGAGGCATTATCTTCTCCTGATGCTCCTTTTTGGAAGGAAGCTATTCTTTCTGAGTTTAATTCAATCTTACAAAATGAAACTTAGATCTTATCTGATTTACCCCTTGGAAGCAAACCTTTAGGGTGTAAGTGGGTATTTAAGAAGAAATTTAGACCTGGTGGTTCAATAGAAAAGTATAAGGCTAGATTAGTAGCCAAAGGGTATAACCAAAAGAAAGGGTTAGATTTCTTTGATACATATTTTCTTGTAGCTAGAATAACAACCCTTAGATCACTTCTTGTCATTGCTTCCATTCATAAGTTAATCATGAAGGGAAAAAACAGTTTTTCCTATGCACAGGATCTCAAGGAAAAAAATAGTTTTTCCTATGCATAGGATCTCAAGGTGGAAAGCATGTAAATTAGTTTTAATATTCACATTGAATATTAATTAAAGCAAATTAACATATTTTAAATTTAAGATTATTTAAATTAGTTTAAAACAGTACCTCTCATTGGGGAAGCTGTTGATAACGAAGGTAACATATCCGATCTGCAGAGAGAAGTTCTCCTTCGTGCCTTGCAAGAGCCGCACGCGCCGCTCCTCTATATCACACGCACGCCTGATGAATGCAGACAGGAGGTGAAATTCTTGAACAATGGAAGGAGAACTCTTCTCCCAAGAAGAGACAATCTCCAATTGAAGATCTTGCAGACTTTCTGTGATTGCAGAAGATCAGCTTTCACGGAAAAGTCTCTGTCAAATTTTTTTCTTTTTTTTTGGTTCCCTCTTTTTTATTCACATAGTAACCTTTTATATTCGATGAAAAATTTTGCAATAAAAAAAAAACGTGAAAGAGCTCTTTAAAATGCCATTACATGAATCCCATCATGGCATTAAGTCTGCAGTTACCTCATCCCTCAAATGGCGAGCCTAAGAGGAAATGTAGAGTGATGGGACCTTTGAGCATCCTCTTATAACATAATCAATAACTCTGTTCCCAGGCTGTTATAACAAGTGAATGATGACGAATGAAAGATATTATCAATTAAAATTTCCTTTTGTTAACAGAATTGATCCAATCAATTCTGTTTGAAGTCCAAATTCAAATCCGAAAGAAGCTACTCGTAGCTCTTGAACCATACTTCATATTGTGCCTTGCCGAGCTCCAATCCGAAGTGATTTATGAATTCAAAATTCATAAATAAACTTTTAGAGGCTCTATTGGATATCCGAATTGAACCACTTTGAACCCGGATCCAAACCACTATGTTATCATACCAACCATTGGTCCATGGTTCAAATTAACTTTATTACAAATTCATATCGTGTCCCAAAATTCTATTTGAGTTACTGACTAACTCAAATCACCTTCGAAGTAGGTGCTGCCGCTAATGTCTAAAGCTAGCTAGACATAGCCAAAACGAACCCCGTATGACCCATCTGATTGAGTCCCACTCAAATCAGTGATCACGCCTGCGTACAAGTCATACGACTATGTGCGTGACTCCATAGGTTCAAACCTAAGCCGGTAGCATAGGAACGCTTCATGTACTAATCGATATGACCATCTAGCCATGGTTTCTGACGTCCGGATAGATCGAATTTGCATAAGGCAACATTCTAGAACCTAGGCTATGGTTGCCGCATAATTCATCCCCTTGTCCTAGTACTCTGGGCGAATACGGAGTTAACTGCCAACTCCGAGTAAATCACCCAAGTATGTTTCAATGCAATGAATCTTGTGACACCTCACAAAGATTACCTTGGCCAAGGTTTTGCTAAATTGAAACATAGTTCGAGCACTCTCTCTAACACTTAGAGTGGACAATCCCATCTTGACTCATCACTGACCCAATAAGTACTTGACTGCACCCAGCAACCTTTCGTCACCGGATTAGAAATCCGGGTGGTCCAGTGCCTAAGTACAGTGAGTTGCTTATCAAGTCAACATGATAGTCTCATGTCAAAGGGACACTTATACCCATTGCCTTTCTGTGAGTTGCTCCAGGAAGTTGAGCACTCAACAGAGATGAGTCACTGTTCAGTGAATGTACTCCTACACTCACCCGCATGTCATACCAGTGTTATACACTCCTTGGTTTAAGAGAACAAACCAACCCATATGACATACAATGACTACACTTGATTACATCGTCATCCTTGGTAACGACGTATCATTTGGCCGCAAACTTATTTAAGAGTTACTCAACAATTCCTCCATTGTCGAATACATGTAACTCTAAGGACTACAACATATTGGAATTCTACTGGAAGATGTAAACTATAATGTATGGCCAAAATTCACTTATTTATTGAATAAATCATGTTCATATACATCAACTCATAACCGTCTACAAGCTAGACGATTGGCTGTAGGACACATTTCCTAACAACTCCCACTTGAACTATAGCCAATCGGAACAATATCTAATACCCATCTTCCACTTGTGTTCATTGAACTCCTTGATTCCGAGTGCTTTAGTCATTGGGTCAGCTAGGTTTTCCTTTCCGTCGATCTTCTGAAGGTATATGTCACCTCGTTCCACGATCTCTCGTACAAGGTGATAGCGGCGCAACACATGCTTGGTTCGGTGATGCGACTTTGGCTCCTTGGCTTGGGCAATTGCTCCCGTGCTGTCACAGTATACTAGGACGGGACTCTCCAGGGCAGGTACCACTCCCAGCTTGCCCAAGAACTTTCGTAGCCATACAGCTTCCTTTGCTGCATCTGATGCTGCAATGTATTCAGCCTCGCATACTGAATCTGCCACTGTGTTCTGCTTGGAACTTTTCCAGCAGATCGCTCCTCCATTGAGGGTAAAGATAAATCCGGATATGCTTTTGCTGTCATCTCTATCTGACTGAAAACTGGAGTCAGTGTACCCCACTAGTTTTAAGTCAGGTTCTCCATAAATGAGCCATTGGTCCTTAGTATTTCTCAAATACTTAAGGATGGTTTTTACCACCTTCCAATGTGCTTCACCTGGGTTAGACTGGTACCTACTCACTATCCCTAGTGAGTGTGCCACGTCTGGTCTTGTACATGTCATAGCATACATGATAGAACCCACTGCTGAGGCATACAAATTCTACTCATGTACTTTCTCTCCTCAGGAGTTGTCGCACAATCCTTCTTGGAGAGAGTAATTCCATGGCCTATCGAAGATAGCCCCTTTTTGAATTATCCATGCTGAACCTCTTCAGCACAGTCTCAATGTACTTTGACTGGGACAATCCAGCAGCTTCTTAGATCTATCTCTATAGATCTTCATCCCTAGGATGTAAGAAGCTTCTCCCAGGTCTTTCATGGAGAACTGAGACAGCAACCAAACCTTTATTCCCTGTAGTGCAGGGATGTCATTCCCAATCAAGAGAATGTCATCCACATACAGTACAAGAAATACAACTATGGAACCATTTGCCCACTTATACACGCAGGGTTCTTCTCTGTTCTTAATGAAGCCATAAGTCTTGATACATTTATCAAAACGTTTATTCCAACTCCGAGAAGCTTGCTTGAGTCCATAGATGGACTTATGAAGCCTGCATACTTTTGACTCGTCTGTGGATGTGAACCCTTCAGGTTGTATCATATACACCTCCTCTTCGAGCTCTCCATTTAGAAAAGCCGTTCGGACATCCATTTGCCAGATCTCATAGTCAAAATGTGCAGCTAGAGCAAGCATAATCCGAATTGACTTGAGCATTGCTACAGGGGAAAAAATCTCGTCATAGTCAATACCATAACGCTGACTATACCCCTTAGCAACCAGACGGGCTTTATAGGTCTCCACCTTCCCATCTGCACCCCGTTTCCTCTTGAAAAATTTCCTATGGGTTTTACCCCTTCAGGTGGATCAACTAGTGTCCATACACTATTGATCTCCATGGATTCCATTTCGGACTTCATGGCATCTAGCCATTCTCAGAGTCAGATCTCTGCAGCGCATCCATATAGGTGATTGGGTCTTCATCGTTCTCATCGAGTTCGATGGGATCCCGTCACGGACCAAGAAACCGAAGTATCTGTCCGGCTGACGTGGTACTCTACCAGATCTCCTTAATGGTACCTCAGCGGGCACCGGGTTTGAACCATTCAAAGCCGGTTCCATAGCGGTTTCTGAGTGTAAAGGTACTTCTCCTTGTCGAACTTCATTAAGTTCAACATTAGCCTTAGCACTTCCAGTAAGATACTCCTTTTCTAAAAAGGTGGCTCTCATACTGACGAACAACTTTTGCTCTTCAGTTTGGTAGAAGTAGTATCCTTTAGACTCCTTAGGATATCCAACAAAGAGGCATTTGTCAGACCTTGGTCCTAGCTTGTCTGTCAACAATCTCTTGACATAAGCTGGACACCCCCAGACCCTAAGGTGTGTGAGCACCGGCTTACGCCCCGTCCATATCTCATATGGAGTTTTAGCAACAGATTTACTAGGGACCCTGTTAAGAATGTAACAGGCCGACTCAAGTGCATAGTCCCAAAAGGAGATAGGCAAACTAGCAAAGCCCATCATGGACCGAACCATATCTAATAGGGTTCGATTCCTCCTTTCAGACACACCATTTAACTGGGGTGTCCCTGGAGGTGTCCATTGAGAGAGAATCCCATTCTCCTTTAGATATGTCAAAAACTCATTAGAAAGATATTCACCTCCTCGATCTGACCGAAGGATTTTAATATTCTTTCCAATTTGTTTTTCTACCTCACTACGATATCGTTTGAACATTTCAAACGATTCAGATTTGTGTCTCATTAGGAAGACATAACCAAACCTGGAGTGGTCGTCTGTAAATGTAATGAAATAGCTAAACCCTCTCATAGAGGCAGTATTCATAGGTCCACAAACATCCGTATGTATGAGGCCTAGAATCTCTTTGGCTCTTTCACCTTTTCCTGTAAAAGGTGACTTGGTCATTTTCCCAAGAAGACAGGATTCACAAGTTTTAATTGATTCACAATCAATGTCATTGAGGATGCCCTCTCTGACTAACCTGCTTATCCTGTTCTTGTTTATATGACCTAGCCTACAGTGCCAAAGGTATGAGTCATCGACATCATCTATTTTGGGGCGTTTGTTTGGAGTGCATAATACATTAACAGGCTGTGATAGAAGGTAAATTCCATTGCTCAATTGTCCACACATCACTGGTACATCATTCATAATGATATTTAAAATATCTTTCTTTATTGAAAAATCATATCCTTCAATAGCCAACTGGCCTACAGAAATGACATTAAATAAAAATGCAGGACAATAGTGACATTCACTAAGCAATATTTTATTAAATTCAAAATAAAGCTCCACGACTCCCAACGCCAGTACTGGAACTCGGCTTCCATCACCCACGTTTAGGAATCTTTCACCTTCTTTGAATCTTCTACTAATTCGAAGCCCCTGCAAAGAATTGCAAATATGAATTGGACTCCCGGTATCTAATACCCAATTAGTAGTATCACAGATAGAAAAATTACAAGGTGTTATCATATAAATACCTTGTCCAGCAACTCCTTGCTGGTTTTTCTTCTTAGG
>UESW01003959.1:1069920-1198960 GCA_900491605.1 Calamus simplicifolius
CATTTTAATTTTAAATTAATAAACTGGTAGGGGTCTGTGCCAAACTCCCCACCATTATGATGGCTTTACATTAATAAAATTTCTTTATTCCTAATAATTTTTTAATTTATCAAAAAAAATATATTTTTTATAAATTTTTTTATTTGAGCTGTTTATGGGCCAAGCCCACCTGGGCCAAGCCCACCTGGGCCGTGCCTGGCATGGCCCACCTGGGCCGGCACGGCCCAGGCCCACCTGGGCCGTGCCTGGCACGGCCCACCTGGGCCGGCACGGCTCAGGCCCACCTAGGCCGGTACGGCTCAGGCCCACATGGGCCGTGCCATGCTGGGCCAACAGAAAAAATTTTCTGAGCCCGGCACGGCCCATCAGGGCCTGGGCCGTGCCATGCCATGGGCGGCACGGCCCAGTGCCCACCTCTAGTCCAGACATTGCCTGAAGGAGACCGGTCGCCCTGGTTTCAACCAGAGGATTCAAAGATGAGGTGCAGATCGGCTATTCTACGAGCAAGGCAGCGTTCGGACTTGAAGAAGAGGTGTGGACCGAGACTTTTGGCGACCCCCGTGCTAAGGGAGTTCGATCTGGTAGAAGGCCGCTATTAGGTGAGGAAGAAGTCCGGAAGAAAGAAGGAAAAAAAAAAAAAAGAGGGGAAGCGATGAGCGTGGAGACAGGAAGGAGGAGATCAAACAAACAAAGAAGGGGAGGACTTTTACGGTCCTGCGGTAAAAAGGAGAAAGAAAGGCGTAAAGAAAGAAGAAGAAGAAGAAAAAAAAAAAACATATTATTCCATATTAGGATAAACCTGCGGTAAACCTAGAACAACCTTAGAATAGATAAATTCTTTAAAAATTCTTCTACACAAGCAGCTTTTGTCAGAGGATAAAATTTTTTTTTTGAGATATGGCCACAAATTCACAGTATGTTCATTACTTAATTTTTAAATTTAATGAACTAACTAATTTTAAAAAAAAGTTTAGATAGAATTTTTATTTAAGACTATAGGTTTTGAGGAAGTTATCAAAAAAGTTTTGATGAAACAACAAAAATACAAGAGTTATTTGTAATACAGAAATAAGAAGTGCAGTATGCTTGTGCAAATAATGTTCATGCTCTTCATCATGTATTTAAAAGTGTAGAATTACTATCTTTTTAGAAAATTATTCATGTAAGAACAATAAAGAAGCTCGAAATATTCTAGCTGCATCTTGTTAAGATGTAAAAGGGTTAAAAAGTGATGTTACTGATATTAAGGAGGCAGTTGAGCTTCTTCAATAAGAAAAAAAGAGAGCATTATTGATTATTTTGAGAGTACAAAGCCCTGTTAATAACATAAAAACTAATGGAGAAGATATCTAAGATGAGAAGAGTATAGAGAAAAATTCTTCAAATCTTAATTGAGCACTTTAAAGATATAGTGACTGCTATTGAGAAAATAAGAGAGATCAAATTCATGACGATTGATGAGCTGCAAGATTCATTAGAGGCACGTGGGCAGCATTTGAATGAAAAAGTAGTAGTTATGGTTGAGCAAACATTAAAAGCCTAAGTAAATTTGAAGTAAAAAAACTAAGTCAGAATCAAATCGGAGATACCATTATAAAGGCAGAAGAGAATGAAATAAATTCAGTCAAGGCGATCACCAAACTTAGAACAAAAATAAATTCAATATTCAGTGCTATAAATGTACAAAATATGGGCATTATCAATCTGAGTGCAAATCTCATATTCGGTGCCATAACTGTAAAAATATGATCATACAATCATGAATGTCATGCTAGGAGATTTGATAATTGAAAAATCATGCTAAAGTTGTTGAGAATGATGATAATAATAAAGAAGCTTTGTTGTTAGCCAATTATGCAACAGTAAATCAAGATGATAGTCAATGGTTACTAGATACATGGTGCAATAATCATGTGAATGGCAAGAAGAATATATTCTCTGATTTAAATGAGTCTTTCCATGCTACGGTAAAACTTGAAGATGATACAAAGTTACCGGTTTGTGGAAAGAAAAAAATGACATCGGATTGAAGGATAGTTCTCTTATGCTCCTAATATCTATTAGAATCTCTTGAATATAGGATAGCTTGCAGAGAAAAATATGATCTATATTTCAATAAAGAAGGTTGCACTATCATGGATAAGAAGAAAGAATTAATAACAAAAGTAAAGATGATAAATAATCATCTATTTCTATTAGCTATCAATTATGACTAATTTTTGCTAGAGTTCTATGACAGCTAATGATAACTAGATAGGCATATGTGTTTTGGGCACTTGAATTTTGGGAGTGTCAAATTTCTTTCAAATAAAAGATAGGCTTCAAGCTTGCTGGTAACGAATGTATCTGATAAAGTTTGTGAAACTCGCATTCTGGAGAAGAAGCACAAGAAAGTCTTTGAAAAGGACAATCTTGTAGGGCTAGAAGACTACTTGAACTTATTCATTTGATTTGTGCTTAGCGAAAGTTCTTTCAAATGGAGGTAGTAGCCACTTCATTATTTTCATTGATGATTTTAGTAGGAAGGTATAGATTTATTTTTTGAAATATAATATGAAGCTTATGACAAATTTAAAAGTTTTATGGCTTATATTGAAAAGCAAAGTGGTCGTTCTATTAAAGTCCTAAGGACAGAGTAGATAGTTTGTGATGATTACTTGAAAAGCATTTTATTGAGCATGAATCGATTGATAAGTATATTCCTCAACAAAATAAAGTGCAATATATATAAATATAGTCAGACCTATACTATAAAGTAAGAATCTTTTCATAAGGTTTTAGGTAGAGGCAATCACTTGTGCCATCTCTATTTTAAATAGGTGTTCTAAAAGGAGGATTCATGACAAGACCTTTCAAAAAGATTCAAATTGAAGAAAGCCTAATATTGGACGTCTAAAGGTATTTGGTTGTATTGCCTATGCACATGTGCCTACTGAGTTGAAAAAAAGCTACATATTTTTATTAGTTACAGTAACAAGATAAAAGGGTTAGAATTTATATAATCCGAAGGCTAAAAAGATGATTATCAGTTAAGACATGACTTTTGATGAGGATAGTATTTGGGATTGGACAGTTAAAGAAAAGAAGTCTTTACTAGTGCTATCTATTATTGTTGATAGAGAAATACAAGTCAACTCCTGTAGAATAATGAGATGTCTTCATCAAATATGTTACATACTCCTGTAGAATCTTTCAATCATCCATATCATTAGCATCATTTGCCTACTTGCTTGCAGGATTATGTGATTGGTAGGAATGATGACTCGCATGATGATGATGATAATGCAGTATATTTTTCTTTATTTGTAAATTGCGATCCGTTGTTATATGAGGAGATGCTAGTAATGATTGCTTGGTTTAAAGCAATGAATGAAGAGATTCATGCAATTGAAAAGAATAGCACTTGGGAGCTTACCATTCTTTCTAGAGTCGAGAAGCCTATTAATGTCAAGTGAGTGTATAAGTTAAAGTACAAACTAAATGAAGAGATAAATTGCTTCAAAGCAAGATTTGTTACGAAGGGCTACAGGCAAAAGCCAGTGTTCCATAGTCATTGTAAATATATTGACATCAAATATCATTACATTCACATCTGATCAAAGACAAAAAGATTGTGTTTCACTTTTATTCATCTGAAAACCAAGTTGTAGATATTTTTACGAAGATACTTAAAGGTAAATTGATTACGAAGCTTAAAAGAATGATCATTAGCATGATGAAGTTTGAAAAGTCTAGTTTAAGGGTGGCTGTTGAAAATTAAACCAAGTTTAAAGTCCTAGTTATCCTTATTCGATTAGGACTATTTTGCTTAGTTGTTAAAATGTCACATATATGAATTTATTTCCTTTCGTGTTTGAGTTTTCTTAGTTTATAAATATAGGAGCGTAAATTATTGTTTGAAGTATTATTGAAAGTATGTGAGGAATGCAGCAATCTATATATGGTTTATATATAGAAAGGGAGTTAATAAGTTTCAGTTAAAGAATAAAATATTTTATTATTATTATTCTTGTGTTGTTTATGTATATATAGGCAGATATGGAGGAGCTGACGGTGAGAAAGGCGAAAAGGAAGACATATATATATATGGAGGAACTCGGCAGGAAAGGAGCAGATGGCGAGAAAGGAGAGGTATTGTTGGAACTGGCTTCGGCCGATGGAAGCCATTTCTCTTTTACTTCAAAGGGAGGAAATGGGAGAAGGGCGATGTTTGGTGTTGTTTTAAATTAACAAAGCAAGGGGTTGGATGAAGGGTTATGGTTGTCCTGGGAAGAACATCAGAGATGATTTTCATTCCCCTTCGTTTTGATGATAGGCCAAGAACATCAGAGAGGTCTTTTGGTTCTACCTTGGGAATGATTGCAAAAAGGCTGCAAGCGAGTCGGATGGATCAGATTGGCTCATGTATGATCCTAATTCTATATAGTTTTTTATTCACATTTTGTTTTTGATTCTAAAACAATCTTTTGTTAATTGAATTAGATCACATCAAATTTATAAAAAAAAGTTAAACCAATAAGCCATTTAGATTTCTTTGAATCTAACTTAAAATATTAAATTCAGAATAGAATTAAATTGTATCATATTTAAATTTAAGTCAAGCATTTAACTCATTTTATATAGTTAAATTTTAATATAAATAAATATAAATCTATTAAATATTTATAAAAAAATAAAGAGTCAACTTAAATTTAAATTTTTATTCAAAAATATTAATTTTATTTAAATAAATAGTTATTGTTAAGTTTATAAATTGTGATATTTAAAATATTTATGATTATACTTAAAGATATTATGAATAAGAATATATAAAAATGAATAATAAAATACAAATATTTAAATAATTAGTGAAAAAAAGATGAAAGGAGATTTAATTGTTAAGATGATAGAAAGGAGGATTAGTTTAAATTAAAGTTTATTTAAGTTTACAAACATAATTAAAGAGTAAAAAAATAAGATTTAGATTTTATAGGTTGAAACAAATTGGATTTGAGCAAAGTTAAAAGGAAAATATAATATTTAGATTTGATTTAAAATTTAGATTTGATTTAATTTTTTAAAACCTAATTTAACTTATGAGTCTTTAAATATAGATTGAGTTAGATCGAATTGATCTAAACGCAGCATAAAAAGCTCTTTATGCATGCATGTGATATAAAAATGTGTGCATCATGCATGATAATTAATCCACAAGTGCTTGTGACTGTATGTGCAATGTAAAAAGAGCAAAAATGTTTTGTTGCACATGTATGTGTAAAACTAATCATCATGCACAACGAACATGTCTTGCACCGAAATCATGCATGATAATTGATGCAGACGAATCAACAATGATGAGCGATGGACATGCTGAGATTTATCGTAGGCTTCCAAAGGATGGAGAAGTCGTCTTCCTTCCTCAGAAACCTGCAAGAAGTCCCCGGCCGACCTTCCCGGCGAGGACCCTCTGATACTCAAATTAGTAAACTTGTCGCTCAGTTCTGTAGTAGTGAGAGGTAGGTTGAGAGATTGAGAGAGAGAGAGAGAGATCCCCTTGCATTGAGCTCGGGTCCTCCTCTTATACCTGTCTGGGGGGTCTCGTTTACCTCATTCCGTTGGAACCGTCGAATCTTCCTCATTGGGATAAGTTTCTTTGAACGGCGAGTGGTTAAGCCATTGCTGGATGAGGGCCGCTTGTAGCGGTAACTGCCGAGCGTGCTAGCACTTGCCCGTGATTTCAATGAGCGAGGTACACGGCAATAGACCTCGAATCTCAGGATCTATTGCCTAAGGCGGTCATTGTGCATGCGAGAAAGGCACCAAGTTAGGGCCAGAGCCGTTGCTGGAGGCCGGAGCCAAAGGTCGGAGCTGGAGGTCGGAGCCAAAGGCCGGAGATAAAGGCTGGAGCCAAAAGCCATCGCTGGAGGCCGGAGCCAAAGGCCGGAGCTGGAGGCCGTCGCTGGAGGCCGGAGCTAAAGGCCGTCGCTGGAGGCCGAAGCCGAAGGCCAAAGCTGGAGGCCATCGCCGGAGGCCGGAGCCGAAGGCCGTCGCTGGAGGCCATCGCTGGAGGCCGGAGCCAAAGGCCGTTGCTAGAGGCCGGAGCCAAAGGCCGGAGCTGGAGCCATCGCTGGAGGCCGGAGCCAAGATTCCATTTTTGGGTTTTTGCTGTCACATCATTATTTTCGAAAATCGTGCAAAAGATTATAATACCACCCAGAGGAGACGGTCAGCCGTATCAGATGCCCCCCCCGCCCCTGAGATGAGTGAGCGCACATCACCAGCGAAAGGGGTGTTAATATCCACTGGGCGGCCAACTTTCGCGCCATCATTTCATCTATCCGGGCTGTTGGGATTGGAGAGGATTTCCCTCGAGTAGTGAGTCGTAAAAAGGCGAGTGTCATCATCGTGGTAAGGCCACCGCCATCTCTCTATTGGTCGAGCTTTTCGTGTTTTTCACGCCGGTAGGTCGCCGAAGCGCCTTCCATTTGAAGGTGGACACATGGCCAGATCGGACGGCCATGGGATGATTTGAAATGGGGCTATAAGAGGAAAAAATCGTCCTTATCCTCCCATCTCCCTTCTCTTACGCTACTGCTTCCTCTAGAGTCTGCAAGCGTCCGTCCGCCTCCCGTGTTTGTTCTCTCCTCGTGCTCCTTCGATCTTAGCTCAAGTTTTCCAGGTTAGTCTCCATGGCCTCCTCGCCTTCTTGTTCTATTTCCGATTCCGGGGATCGTTCTCCAACTCCTTCTCAGCCTTCCGCTTCCTTACCAAGCCAATGGTCTACCCCATCCTCCGACCACTCTTCGCTAGAGCGGCAGCCGGTCAGGCGCCCCGTAACGGGAGTCATGACCGGTGGGCAGACCTTCGCCCGGAGCCGTCCGGCAGCTGCTGGTCCTTTCGGCGCTGTCAAGGAGTCCCCCGAGGGACTGCTTCCACTATGTCTGCTCAAGACATAGTAAACCTGCGAGCCAAGTATAGTTTTCTGTCGAATCTACGTCTGTTCTACCCTGCTCCTGATGACAGGGTAACCTCTTCCCGTCCCGGAAGAGTTGCCTTGTACGGAGCCTTCTTTAAGGCTGGACTTCGACTACCTATTCCACCCTTTCATCCTCAATCTTCTGGACCGATATTCTCTAACACCTTCCCAGTTAGTTCCTAACTCGATCCGATCCATCGTTGGCTTTCTGGTTCTCTGTCACCTGCAAGGCATAGAGGCCAGCATCTCCTTATTCTGCAGTTTTTATACCCTCCGCAAGCAGCCGGGTTGGTGACCCTTCACTCCTAGGCCTACTAGGATCCTTAAGTTGTACCTTCCCACCTCCGTTAAAGGGTGGAAGGATAAGTTTTTTTTGCTGATATCGAAGGGGTGAGTGGAAGCTGGGGGACACCCAACATTGATGCCAATAGGGATTCTTCTATTCTCCCAAGGGATCGAATGGCATTCGGGCAGCTTCTGACTGCCGATGTCCCTCGATGCAATAAGCTTTTGGTCGATGAAAACCTTCATCTCGCCGGCTTAATTCCTTCTGGTGGTGAGCACTTGATTACTCACCTTTTTCCTTCTTTCTTCTCTCTTCTTTTTTTTTATTCATTTACCGCCTTTATAGGGATGACGCCATCGCTTCGCGAGCTCAGGCAGGCGGCCACTAAGAAGAGGAAGGCAATGGGGAATGAGTCCCTTGCTGAGAGAAGGGCCGTCGCCAAAATTCCAAGGAGGGCCGACGCAGGGAGGGTCGGCGCTGAAGGGGCTAAAGTTGTGAAACCCCTGCGCGCTAAGGTTTTAAGAAGGCCGACACTGGAAGGGCCGACGCTGGTGAGGCCGACGCTAAAAGGGCCAAAGTTGTGATCCCCCACACGTGTGCGAGGCAGCCAGAGCCCAAGTCAACGAGCACGCCAGGAAAGATACGGTAAAGGCCGGGGTTGGCGAGGAAGTCGAGCGGAGTCAAACAGGAGAAAGAAGATCACCTTCAGTCTCAGCTCCTCCTATCATTCTGCTCGTTCCTTCTCCAGAGCAGGTCGCGAAATCGCCATCACCCCTGCCCGAAGCCGCGGAGACGGAGCAAGTCCCTGCAACAATAAGGCCACCTCCCGCAGTTGTTGTGCCCCCCATAGGGGCAACAACAGAAGCACCTCTACCAGCCAAGGGGCCGGAGGCAGTAGAGTCAGAGGCGGAATCCTCCCCCGCGGCCCCCGCACCAAGGGAAAGGAGGGGCGTCGATCCATACTTCCAATCACTATTGGTGAACCACAGCCGCTGGGCTGAGCGGGCATTGGACGAAGCATCTGTAGTAGTAGTAGAGGTGCAGGAGTTTCTCCGGCATCAAGGGAGGGCCACCTTCTTCCACGAGGCGTCTGTGGCACATCTTTGGGTGAGCTTTTGCCCCATTATCTTCTTCCTCTCTGTTTTGTTTGTTTTGTTGTCATTTTTTTTTAACATCTACATTCCATCCAGGTGCTGAATTCTCTGATCGCCATGAGGGACCTTTGGACCCTGAGTGATGCTGCTCTCGACCAGTCGCGGGAGGAGATGCTATCACTCCAGGCTAGGGCAGAAAAGGCAGAGATGGCCTTGGAGGATACCCAGGCCACCTTAAAGGGCAAAGTTGAAGCCATCCGGCTAAGAGCTGAGAAGGCAGAGTACGCGCTGGAAGTTGCCAGCGTCGTGCGGCCAATGAGCTGGATAATGCCCAGGTGGCCGAAGAGAAGCAAAGAAGGGCCGAGGAGAGGCTGGAGGTAGTGGAATCAGAGATGTGCATTTTGAAGAATCGATTGGATCTTGCCTCCATTAAAATAGATGCAGCCAAAGAGGTCGCCCGCTAGTCCGGTGCCAAGATTGCTGATTTGGAGGCGGCGGTGACTGAAGCCAAGAGGGAGGCCATCGAGGCCGAGCGGAAAGCCCTCAAGGCGAAGAAAAGAGCTGCAAAGGCCGTAGAGGATTTCAGGAAGTCTAAAGCCTTTAATAAGGAGCGAGCCGAGTCAACGACATTCGCTTACGAGGCCGGCTTCCAAGACTGCAAGGAAAAAATCCAAGAACTCTACGACCTTAAGGATATTGAAGGGCTGAAGCAAGATGACGTCCCTGAAGACGATGACCCGGCCCCAAATAACCCTTAGTAGTTTTTTTTTATTGCTCCAAGCCTGACTCAGATCGGCAATTTTGTAAACTTTTAGCCATCAATGAATATTTTAATCCTTATCGCGTGCCTTTGGTCATAATCAGCTTTAGTTGTGTGAGTTATCGCGAATCACCAACCAATGGCTGAAAAACACGACTCCTGTTAGGAAATTGATGCGGGACCAATTTTGATCGTAGAGACGTCAGTCGAGAACAGTAGGTAGTACAAGACCCTGCTCGTGCAGGCACGAAGCCATGGAACGCTTACTGCCTCGTTAGATATGTCGCACAAAATGGGATTGTGCACCGAAATGTTGTCCCTAATTACCGACGCAGGGAGCCGGTCTTTGGTGCCGACACGGGGCCGGTCTTTGGTGCCGACGCGGGGCGCCGGTCTTAATTGCCGACGCCGAGCCGGTCTTTGGTGCCGACGCGGGGAGCCGGTCTTAATTATCGATGCGGAGCCAGTCTTTGGTGCCGACGCGGGGAGCCGGTCTTAATTGCCGACATGGAGCCGGTCTTTATTGCCGACGCGGGGCACCGATCTTAATTGCCGACGCGGGGCGCCGGTCTTAATTGCCGGCGTAGGGCCGGTCTTTGGTGCCGGCACGGGGCCGGTCTTTGGTGCCGGCACGGAGCCGGTCTTTGGTGCCAACGCAGAGTCGGTCTTTGGTGCCGATATGGGGCACCGGTCTTAATTGCCGACGCGGAGCCGGTCTTTGCTGCCGATGCAAAGTCGGTCTTTGGTGCCGGCGCGGGGCCGGTCTTAGGTTCCAACGCGGGGCCGGTCTTTGGTGCCGGCGCAGGGCACCGGTCTTAATTACTGATGCAGAGCCGGTCTTTATTGCCGATGCGGGGCGCCGGACTTAATTGCCGATGTGGAACCGGTCTTTACTGTCGACGCGGAGTCGGTCTTTGGTGTCGGCGCGGGGCCGGTCTTAGTTGCCGAGCCTAATCACTCAAGAATAATGTGAACATTTCGAACAACAATCTATCAAGTAAACTCAAATTAATGAAGATAGCACATTACTGATAATACCGGCGTAAATTGTCAGCATTCCAGGTGCGAGGAAGCAGTTTCCCGTCTAGCTCTTCAACTTTGTATGCCCCGTGGTGAAGCACCTCCTTGACACGGTATGGTCCTTCCCATTTCGGTGCCAGCTTGCCTCCCATTGTTGGCTTTGATACTTCAGCTCTTCGTAGAACGAGGTCTCCAGGCGGAATGTCTTGGGTCGCACCGAGAGTTGTAGTATTTGGCCGCTCGCTGACGGAAAGCTGCCATGCGAAGTTGCGCTTGATCTCGCAGTTCTTCCACCAAATCCAGATCGGCCGCAGCTGGTTGAGTTGCTTTCTTCGTGGTATAATTCCGTCCGGGGACTAGGAGCTCCTATTCCACGGAATGACCGCCTCGGTCCCAAAGACCAAGCTGAAAGGGGTTTCCCGGTAGGGGCTCGTGGCGTCGTGTGGTAGGCCCACAGCACACTGGAAAGTTCTTCCACCCAGCGCCCTTTGCAGCTATCTAGCCGAGCCCTGAGCCCTTGGAGGATGATGCGATTGGTCACCTCGGCTGCGCCGTTGGTTTGGGGATGCCCTACTGAGGTGAATCGATGATGGATGCCCAGGCCACGCAGAATTCCCGGAAGGCCGTGTTATCAAACTGTCGGCCGTTGTCTGAACGAGGGTGTGCGGTAGCCCGAACCGGCACACCACAGATTTCCAAAAGAAAGACCTTATTTGGCTTCCGTGATCTTAGCAAGAGCTTCCGCCTCGATCCACTTGGTAAAATGGTCGACTGCCACCACTAGGAACTTGCGTTGTCCGGAGGCAGGAGGGAACGGTCCCAGGATGTCCATGCCCCACTGTGCGAAGGGCCATGGGCAGCTAGAGGGGTCAGCTGGGACGCCGGTTGATGTTGAATGTTGGCATGGCGCTGGCAGCTGTCACACCTCTTAACGAGTTCAGATGCGTCCTCCTTCATTGTCAGCCAATAATACCCCTGACGTAGGGCTTTATATGCAAGAGCCCTGCCCCCAGATGGCTTCCGCATATCCCTTCGTGTATCTCCCGCAGTATATAATTGGCGTCGGTGGGGCCGACACATCTGAGAACAGGGTATGAGAACGACCTTCGATAGAGCTTTCCTCCATAATGAAAATTTTGGGGCCCATCTTTTAAGTTTCCTAGCTTCGGCAGGGTCTTCTGGGAGGGTGCCCTCAGTAAAGTACCGACATAGGCGTCCATCCAGGAGGGCTCCTGCTCCACTGGTAAGTTTCTCTTGGTACGTCAATACTCGGGGCTTCTAAGTGCTCCACATAAGCCTTTCCCAACATCCCATCAGCTGAGGCGGCAAGATGGGATAAGGCGTCGGCTCTAGCATTCTCCTGTCGAGGAATGTAGCTGACGCTAAAGTAAGTGAAGGGGAAGCGAGTGCACCATACTCAAGTAGCGGGCCATGATGGGATCCCTTGCCTCGTATTCTCCTGTAATTTGGCCAGCAACCAGTTGGGAGTCGGTGAATGCCCTAAGGCGTTTCACCCCAAGCTCTCGAGCCAATCTCACCCGGATAGCAAAGCTTCATATTCCGCCTGATTATTAGTGGCTGGAAAGAGGAAGCGAAGTGCACACTCGGTCACAACCCCATCCGAGTTGGCCAAGATGAGGCCTGCTCCGCTCCCTTGAGAGTTCGATGCCCCATCCACATGAAGGATCCCACTCATCATCACTGGTTCCGAGGGGGGGGTTTCCGTAGGAGGTTCTTCAGGTGCTCCTCCCCAAGTACATTCGACCAAAAAATCTGCCAAGACTTGAGACTTCATGGCCGACGGGGGCGGAAAGATAGATCGAACTCCCCCAGCTTGAGGGCCCACCTTGCCAGCCGGCCGAAAGTATCTGGGCGAGCGAGAACTGTCTTCAGAGGTTGGTCTGTGATCACCGCGATCGGGTGGGCTTGGAAGTATGGCCGCAGACGCTGGGCAGACATAATCAACACGAAGATAATCTTCTCCATCTTCGAGTACCTGGTCTCTGTTGGGAATTGTATCCTAAAGCCAATCATTTGATGATTGTACTGATGTAAATAAATTGATATATTAATAAGAGTTATTTGGCAGTTTATTCATTACAAGAACATCTTCTTAAAACTCCTAATAGTAATGAAGCCCTCAGGATCTTCCTTCGCGATAAAGGAGGATTTATCTTTGAAGGTCCTTAAAAGAGTTCGCGACCAAATGATATACTATGACAGGGCCATAGTACTATCAATTATAGGATGTTGTATATCATATTTATTGGTTGTCCTCTTAACCAAGGAGTGTAGAGACACTGATATGACATACAGATGAAAGTGTAGCAGTACATTTCACCGAACGTAACTCATTTCCGGATACTCTACTGTCAAGAGTTAATCCGAGAAGATATAGGTATAAGTATCCTTCAGACCTGAAGATCACAACCAGTGGCTTACAAAAAACTTATTGTATTTAGGTGCCAGACCACCTGGATTTCTAATCCAGCTACGAAAGGTTACTGGGTGCAGTCAAGTACTTGTGGTAGTCAGTTGTAGATCAAGATGGAATTTGACCTATCCCGTTAAAAGGAGAAATGCTTGTGTTTCAATTTAGCAAGACCTTGGCCAAGGCACTTCATGTGAAAGTCACATGATCACTAAAATTGAAATCACTTTATGGATTTGCTATTTAGAGTTGACAGGCTCTTAAGCCATCCTTAGCATTTGTGGTCAAGAGGATGAATTATACGGTAACTGTTTCTTAGGGTTCTTGGAGTTTGCTTGGCAACTCTTCGACCTATCCGGACGTCGGGTTCCATTGCTAGATGGGCACATCGATTAGTATAGAAAATTGTTTCTATGCTACCGGATTAGGTTCGAACCTAGAGAGTCACACGCATAGAAGTTTCCTAGGATGATCTATTTGCTGATCAACGATTGGGAATCGTATATGATTAATTAATCAATTTGATTGATTGAATTATCTCAATTGGATTAAGTACAAGTGAATAAGATTCAATTTGGTTTAAGTATACTAGAAGGACTAATCAATTTCAAATATTGATTTAAAATTTGATTTGATTTGGATTTAAATAGATTCAGGATTAGCCAAATTTGATTTGGGCTAGGACCATGATCTATATTGGTTTAATCCAATAAATTCAAATTAGCTTAAAACCAAAAATCCAAACCCCATGTGTGAAAAAGGTTTTCTCGCATGATGAGATAACTTAAATCTCATCTCATGAGAAATTAAATTCTTATGCAGAATTTAATTTATAACTTTTAGTCTTCTTCAAATGATTTCTAAGTTCAAAAAAATAAATTTTGCTAAAAGGTGCTTCTTTGGAAGAGCACTCCACACAACTCTCCGTGCATTGACAAGTATGTAAATTAATGTGCCTCTTTGGAAGAGCATTCCATACAACTCTCCGTGCATTGACAAGCGTGTGAATTAATGTGCCTATTTGGAAGAGCACTCCACACAACTCTTCATACATTGATAAGTGTGTGAATTTAATATGTCTCTTTGGTTTTCACAAAAACAATAGAATTCTAAATGTTAGAATTCAATAGGGTGGCTAATATGAAACTATAATAGAGGACATCCCTCACCAGATAACAAAACACACAAGATCAAAAGAGATCAAAAATTCTAAACAGTTAGAACCAAGTGTTACAGTTCTAAGAGTTAGAACAGAAAATTCTGGTGTGATTTTAGTGTTAGCAAAAGCTTGGTGGATCTTGAAGGAAGATTCAAGTAGAAGAATTCAAGATCAGCAAAATTATTTTTCCACAAGCTAGCACTCCCGGGAATCCGATCATTCGGGGGCTTCGCATGGACAATACTAGAGGCCGGATGATTGAACGGCTGCAGAGCACAAAGGATTTACCTACTGTTCTTAAGGTGAGTGATTGATCCTTAAATCTTAAGGCAGGCTTCAAGATGAGTAGTATAACTTCTCATCTTGAAGATTAAGATATAATCTTAATTATTTAATTTATATGCAATACTTAGATCAAACGATCTTATAATATAAGGAAAAGATATGATCTTGATGCATGTTAGAAAGATTAATATGTAATCTTTAAATTTCCGCATTGATAATTGTTATCAATTTTAAAATATGCATGCCTTGAGGATTTACTCTCCCAACAAATGGTATCAGAGCCTTGTTTCTTATTGATCTAATTTATTGCATGTAAATTAATGTTCTTATTAATTATGTAATTATGGCTAAAACTAATCGCAAGGCTATATGGTCACTGATGGATTGAAAATCCAAATTACACATTCAATGAGGTATTCTGTGACATATTGTCGTGCTATTGTTTTATCATTGATGCTCAATCCAAAGATAATTTAAATTGAGCTTATGCATCAAAACATAGATTACACGCACTATCAAAAGATGTTTTATATTTGATACATATTGATGTTGTATAAAAGCATGATATTTGCATGTTTAGTATAAAACATAGATATGATATATGATGGCATAATGTCTATGTTATGAAACATACAAATATTTATGAGAGTATAATTTGAATGTCAAATGTTAATTCATAATCTCTTTAGATATTATCTAAATATAGGAATTATGAGTAGTAACATAATACATGTGATGCTTGATTGAAATATATGACATATAAACATGAAATATATTTAATCTTTTGGGTAAGCTAAATCGGGTCCATAAAGGGTTAGACCCTAAGGTTTAAATCAACTGGACTAAAAGAGTATTTGAACAAATCTAATTAGATTAGGTTAAGAATACTCTAAATCAAACAATAGTTGTAGTTGATCATGTCCTTCTCTTTGATTAAACCAAATGGAAGTAGATTAGGCTCCGTGGTTGAGCATGAATCTCTTAGATGGTCAAATCACAATTGGTTAACCATATGATGTCAAGGTGAGTTGGCAAGTTGCTCTAGGATCAACGATCGAATGGTTTTTAATTGGGAGCTACTCGTATTGATGCATCTTTAACGAGTTAATGGCATATCCCTCCCATCGATCTTACTCACCTGGTCAATGTGGTGAACCATTTATGATTCAGATCATTTACCTGATTCGGGTTGACCCATGCCTATAAGGAAATCAATCTGATGATTTAGGTGCCACTTAACCTGACTTAATCTTGTTTCATTCTACCCATTTCATACATTCAGTGGGAGAACTTGATTAGTCAATTTGTCTTCAAATTATAAAATCCTCTAAAATTATTAGGTCCTTAAAATGAAATAGTTATATGATAACTAGATCATAGCCTCCCATTAAGGTGGGTGATAATGAGTCCGATGTCTTGATAATCATTGGAGGCACTCCATGCCTTGTGCTTGTTAACCATCGGAATTATCATTCATTATATGATAAGTCAGTGTAACTATTAAATAGACAGTCAGGTGAGCCGACCTTCACTCGGGCTTGGTTGTCTATTAATAGGTTACACTGATTATATCATTTAATGGTTGGACCTAACTAGAACTTTCAGTGGAGGCACTCCATGCCTGCTAAAAAGGTATATGGGGCAAAACTAAACACTAAGAATTGTTTTAGGAAACAATTTGTTTTGAACCTACTCTTAGATGCATATGGGTTGGCCAAGCTTCACTTGGGCCTGTATGTAGTCTATGTAGATCTTAGTGATCGATACGGGGCAGGGGAAAGCTGTCCTTAGGGTATGCTTTGTTGAGGTCGGTGAAATTCATGCACATTCTCCAGCTTCCATTGGTCTTACGGACCATCACCACATTGGCCAACCATTCAGGATAATGGACTTCCCGAATATGGCCTACAGCCGTTAACTTGCGAACTTCCTCGTCGATAGCTTTCTGTCTATCTAGAGCGAAGCTCCTTTTCTTCTGTTGGATCGGCCGACATTCTGGCCTGAGGTTAAGCCGATGGGTGATCACCTCCTTAAGGACGCCCAGCATGTCCGAGGATATCCATGCAAAGACGTCGGTGTTGGCATGCAGAAAAGTGAGAAGTTGATAACGTGCCTCCTCTGGAAGCAACGCCCCAACCTGGACAGTCCTTGCCGGGTCATCCCCCAAGGGAAGGGTGAGGAGGTGCTCGGCTAGTTCTCCCCTCCTTCCCAACTCCCGGGGGTCGAGTGGCTCAGGGGCTTTGCCGACGCCGCTTCCAGTGGGCTGGGAGACAAGTGATAGCAAAGCGGTGGCGGGCTTTGCTCTCCTTTCATTTCTCCAACTCCATCGTCGGTGGGGAATCTTACCAATAATCTCTTGGTCGAGATCACGATATCTAGCAAATTCAATCATGGTCTCCCCAATATAGCGTTATAAGCCAGCGGGACCCGGACCACAAGAAAATTTATGACCACGGTGCTTTGGCATGGAGGGTCCCAGCTGTGACAGGGAGGGCGATCTCCCCCTCAACGCTCACCGAGTCTCCAATGAAGCCCATTAGAGGGGTGGCAACGGGTCGGAGGGAAGACTTCAACAGATTCATCTGAACAAAAGCTTCGTAGCTCAAAACATCCACCGAACTCCCACTATCAACTAGATTCTTTTTACAGGATGTTTGGCTATGGTCATGGACACAACGACGCTGTCATCATGCTTATTAACTACCCCATCTAAATCCTTTCCAAAGAAAGGAATTACAAAATCTATTCCCTCTCGCTGTCTTTTTGAACCACCACCTGTCCCCCAGGAAATCATAGCTATGGTCTTCTCCGTTGGGGCATTATCCACGCCGGTCTGAAGTGTCGGAGGCACTGATGGACCCAGAGTGGGAAGGTTTCCCCTTCGAACAAATTTGCCCAAGTGACCCTGCTGTACCAGTTCCTCAATGGCCTTCTTCAGATGGCGGCAGTCTTCGGTGTCATGACCATAGTCTCGGTGGTACCGACAATAAAACTCCTTGTTGCGGGGGGTCTCAGATTTCAAGGGAGCCAGACGCTTGAAATAAGATTCCTCCTCGATCTTCAGTAGGATGTGAGATATAGGAGCCATGAGGGGAGTGAATTGCTCCTTAGGAATAAGCGTCTGTGGTCGGCGATCTGGGCGGTGAGGAGGCTCAGGCTTCTGGGGTCGTGTTCTAGCATGCTCAGTAGGCGGTGGTTTCTTACTGGTGTTCTTGTCGGCTTCCCTCCTGGAAGAATCCGCCTCGTCAGCACGGATGTATTTCTGCACTCGGCTCAGAAGCTCAGCATAAGAACTCGGAAGCTTCTTGTCTAGGAAATAGGCAAACCTAGAGGGACGAAGTCCTCGCTTTAATGCTAAAGTGGCTACAGAATCTTTCAGGTTGTATACCTCCAACGCTGCTTCCTTAAACCGAGCGACAAAGTTCTTCAAGGTCTCGCCACTCCTCTGCTGGACAGCAAATAGGCTATCAGCCACTCATGGAATCTTTCGGCAAGCATCAAAGTGGGCCAGAAAGGATCGCTCGAGTTGCCGAAACGAATTGATGCTGCATGGAGGCAGACGGGAATACCACGCACATGCCGCCTTGCGAAGGGTGGCTGGAAAGGTGACACATAAAAGGGAGTTCGTCGCTCCCTGGACCTGCATGAGGACCTTATAGCTCTCCAGGTGGTCCAGTGGATCCATCGTGCCATCGTACGGGTCCAGTTGGGGGAGACGAAAGTGGGGCGGGACCGGTTCCTCCATGATGCGCTGGGAAAGTGGGGGGCGATACTCATAGTCCGTCCCATGAGGGTTAGCGATCCGACGGCTAAGCTCCTCCAACCATCAATGATACTCATCGAGCCGTTGCTCGGCCCAACGGGTAGTCTTCTTGAGGGTGCCGTCTTGAGATGAATCAGAAGAGGAAGCCGAAGAAGATCGCCGACGTAAGGAACGTACCCATCTAGATTCTCTCTCTTCCGGCCGATGATGGGAACGACCGGAGTGGCGAGAGGGGGACCATCATCGCTTTGAGGCCTCTCGGTGACGAGGTTTAGGGGGTGAGTGACGGGAGACCTCGGGTGGGGTCCCGCCTTGGTGAGACTGGACTATACCCCGCACCCCTTCATCAGGCGCACGGGGTTGAGGTGCAGCAGCCAAACAATGTTCTTGCAATCCCCGTACCATTGTCATCAGGTCCTGGACTTGGTGAGCCAGAACCTCAAGCTGGTCAGGCTGGCTCATTTGTGCAGGGGGCGGAACACGGAGGTTGGCCTCCGATTGTTAGCCCACGGAATGCGCTCCGCGGCCTAGCTGGAGGAAGCCTCCTGTGGTCGTGTTGTCACCATCGTCTTCCTTGCAGAATTGGTGGGGTCACAGGGAGAACTTTCGCCTTCCTCCCGTGTGGACTCCCCCTTCCTGGCGCGCCAATCTGATGCGGACGAATCAACAATGATGAGCGACGGGCATGCTGAGATTTGTCGTGGGCTTTCAAATGGGATGGAGAAGTCATCTTCCTTCGTCGAAAACCTGCAAGAAGTACCCGGCCGGCCTTCCCGGCGAGGACCCTCCGACGCTTAAATTAGTAAACTTGTCGCTCAGTTCTGTAGTAGTGAGAGGTAGGTTGAGAGATTGAGAGAAAGAGAGATCCCCTTGCATTGAGCTCGGGTCCTCCTCTTATACCTGTCTTGGGGGTCCCGTTTACCTCGTTCCATTGGAACCGTCGAATCTTCCTCGTTGGGATAAGTTTCTTTGAACGGCGAGTGGTTAAGTCGTTGCTGGATGAGGGCCGCTTGTAGCGGTAACTGCCGAGCGTGCTAGCACTTGCTCGTGATTTCAGTGAGCGAGGTACACGGCAATAGACCTCGAATCTCGAGATCTGTTGTCTGAGGTGGGTCATTGTGCATGCGAGAAAGGTACCAAGTTAGGGCCAAAGCCGTTGCTGGAGGCCGGAGCCAAAGGTCGGAGCTGGAGGCCGGAGCCAAAGGCCGGAGCTGAAGGCCGAAGCCAAAGGCCATCGCTAGAGGCCGAAGCTGGAGGCCGGAGCTGGAGGCTGGAGCCAAAGGCCGTCGTTGGAGGCCGGAGCCAAAGGCCGTCGCTAGAGGCCATCGCTGGAGACCGGAGCTGAAGGCCAGAGTTGGAGGCCGGAGTCAAAGGCCGTCGCTGGAGGTCGGAGCCAAAGGCCGGAGCTGGAGGCCGTTGCTGGAGGCCGGAGCCAAGATTTTATTTCTGGATTTTGCTGTCACATCATTATTTTTGAAAATCATGTAAAAGATTATAATACCACCTAGAGGAGACGATCAAACGTATCAATAATTAATCCATAAGTGCTTGTGACTGTATGTGCAATATAAAAAGAACAAAAATGTTCTTATTGCACACGTATGTGTAAACTAATCATCATGCACAAAAAAATGTCTTGCAACGCAATCGGTGCATCAAAACCTTTTCATCACAGCATTAGTCATCAACGCCTTGGTCCAGTTCAAATTTAATTAAAATGGGGCCATTCATCAAGGTGGGTTTTGACGTTAAGAAGGATTTTGTGCACCGCCAATCAGCAACCACCACGCAACTTTTCCTACGTTTCACGAACCGACTTGCTTCACATTTTGCCCGGGTTCCAACCAAGCAATACTTATTTTATCCAACGGATACGAAGCTCAGGCGCTCAATAAATATATACATTAAGTATTTAATTATATTTAAATATATGGCTGGAGCGCATCCACCGAAGCTAAAGACAACAGCGTCCAGAAATTACGGAATTGGATCAGAGCAAAACTAGTGACATAAAAGCGGTAGGAAAAAGCTTTGTACACGCTCGGTGCAGCATAATTTGCATCCAACGATGATTCACTCGTGCACAAATTCACAATTCAAAGATTTGTTGCGCATAAGTTTTACATCATTGATGTATGAACTTACAAACAGACAAATTTGCATTCAATACATATTACATTGCATTAAAATGATATATAAAATTTTTTTTCTTTTTTTTTATATACTGGGTAATCACATTAATCTAGTGCAAGTCAAGCCCGATAAATCAAAAAAAAAAATTTGCTTAAGTATAATAGAACTGGGATCACCTTGTTTTCAAAACTAAAACCCTGAATGATATGCCACCAAGGCCGCTACCCAATCAACCACCGAGTTGGCTTCCCGATAGACATAACGGATTCGATAACTATGTATATCCTACAGGATAAACCATACATTAATGAACAGAGGGTTCAGCGGAGCCTAGTGCTTACAATCCCTTCGAAGCCATCGAACGACTGTAAGAGAGTCCCCCCTAATGAAAAGACTCTGAGCACGGAGAATCCTAGCAGCATAGGAAATGCTAGCCCATGCTGCATAAAGCTACGTCAGCGAAACCGATGAGTCTAAAAGGCCAAAACTACTAGCCGCAAGCATGACTCCATCAGTCTCTCGAATGATAAAAGCAGCTCCAGCTAATCTGCCCCACACACTCCCATCAAAGTTAATTTTGATAAACCCTGGGGGGTTTCCAAGAAATAAAACCGTTATTTGGTTTGCTGCCGAAGTAACAGAGGAACCCCAGTGCCCAGAGCTATCAAAATCACTAGCGGAGCAGTAGAGAATGTAGTCAGCAGAGAATGATAAGGCATTCGAACAATCCTCTAAAGAGAGATAACATCATCAGTGAATATAAGCTGATTCCTCGTTAACCAGATCTGGTAGGCTATGGATACCCAAATGACTCCTTGCCGCTGGTTACCCTATCTGATATCGCTCAGAAAAGAGGACCTCCAGGAAACCGAACCCCTCTCCTAACTTGATATCCGATCATATGCCAGATCTGTCTCGCCCTAAGGTAGAGAAAAACAGAATGATCAATAGTCTCATCCTCCTCCATACAAAGGGCAAGTACGCTGGATGGGCATTCTCCTTCCTAGAAAAAGGAGCAAGTAGGAAGACAATCCAACAGATGCTTTCAGATAAAGAGTGAAGCCTGGATGGATGGAAAGCTTCCACACCCACGCTGCCTCCATCGTATGTTGAGCCTATGGCCTATAGATCTGCATAAGCTTCCTGGACAGAGCACTGGAGAGATAAGATCTTTTTCATAATCTTTATCCTCAGTATGGCCCGCAATGATCAGAATAGAGAGAATACGGCGAGCAAGCTCTACACCAAATAACCGGAACACCATGGGCTCATACTAGCAGAAGAGATCCTGAAATTAAATCAGAGACTCTTATACCACTAGGAACATCAGTACTGATAAAAGTAGGCCATCGTCAGAGAGTTCTGCAATCCAGACATCCTGAAACATTCACTGAAGTACCATCTCCAATCAATCAGGTGATGTTCTCCAAGACATCATTTGCATGCCTACACACCTCCTTCCAGAAAAAAGAATGGCCACGGAAAGCCTGAATAGTCATATCCGAGGTCCAACCACCATATCTAGCTCGCATAAATAAGCTCCAAAAGCAATGCGGATCAAGAATAAACCGAGAGGCATGTCTAACAAGAAGAGCCTCTCTCCTCATAATCAGTGATTGAATGCCAAGGCCACCATCAAAAATTGGCATACAAATAGAGTCCCATGACTGAAGGTGGATGCCATGATCATCCTGCATCGAGGCCCAGAGAAAGTCTCTAAAACTCTCTATCATCTCACTTCTCAGACAAGGCTGAAACCAATCCTAATCTCCTTTCCATAGCTAAGAGTTTCAAGGGTTCAATCTGCATTACTCCTTCATTTGTTATTTGATTGAACTCTATTAGTGTAACTCTTATAAGATTAAGTTACTCCAACTGCTCTACATTTTTACAGCTATTGATGTTACTTTAATTGCCCCTACAACTATGCAAGCAAAAAGATTATGCATGCTAGGGTCCGTTGAAAGCTTTTGCAAAAAGTCAATACTGATCAAGAAACTACTGCGATGGATTGGATGATTAGGGACTGTCAGAGTGCATGAGAAAGAACTATGATGCTGGGGCCAGCCACATCTGTAAACCTATTCCAACTGTACCTTTAGAACTTTTCTCTAAAGAAAACATAAAAATAAGAACAGAGATGATTAATATAAGAAGGTGAATTATGAAATGTGGCTTACCTTAATTTTATGTCTCTCTATTCAGCAACTAGAGATTCTAGATTCGAATTTTGAATAATATGTTTCCAAATATTAGAACTTAAACCTACTTGTTTTCGAGATTGCTTGTAAAATTTTAAGAAATCTATGCGCACTTTTCTTTCACTCTTTCAAAAAAAAAAAAAAAGTTGCGCTAAATTTGATCATTTATTGATCATGGCATCATGCATGGATGAAAAAGTTTAAACAAGAAAAGACACTAAAATAAATATAAATATAAGAGAGAATAAATAATTTATCATGCTAATTATATGAAAACAAATTTGCTGATCGAGTTGAATCAAATTCCCATGCTTATGCACGGTAAAGCCCACCAGAGAAACGAAGAGGGGCAGGTTATAGGATTTCTAATTGAATTATTAATTTGACAACCATTTCTCTCTTTAATTTGCATGTTAGATAAATTCTTACTATATAAAAGACACGTACTATTCATGCACACGTATTTGGAATCAACAAGAAACAGAGAAGTCGTACTTCAACGACAAGATCATTGGATTTTTACCTTCTTATAAATCCTTGGTCTTCTAGCTACTGTTTAAAATGATTACTATTATGATATTATAATGGCCATGAAAATATTTTTTAATAAAAATACATAATATAAGAAAATTTAATTATTTTTTTAAAAAAACTAGAATTCAAACTTAGCACAAGTGATAAAATAGGAGAAGTAATTTTTATAAAAAAAATTATTAAATAGTGATTTGTACAAATGGCCTTCCAATAAAATGATGAATAATAGTTATTTTTTTATGTTTAAAAGACCTTAACAAGGCCCTAGACATATAGGAACCACTATAATCACTATACTAATTAATAATAATTTTAAAAAAATTATAATATCTTAAAATAATTCTACATAGGAGCGGATAAGGAGAAAAAAAAATCTGAAGAGCCTATGACTTTAAGTTCTTTGCACTCGATTTTGTAAGGTTAGATGGACCTAACTCATTTATAGTTTGGTTAAACTCACAAGTGAGTTTAAGGCATTATAGTTAGTATTAGAGTTAATGAATAGAAGGAAAGAGCTATTTTGATAGGAGAAAAATAATGAAACTGATCCAAGTATACAAAAGTTGATGGATGTACCAAAGTTGATGGATAGATGAAAAATGTCAGAGCCAACCCCTATCATGGCATCTTGAAGAATGTTACAAATTATATCAAAGTTGACTTAGATGTACAAAAATTGATAGTGAGCAAGAGAAATAAGCATTACAAATGGTATCAAAGTTGACAGTAAATAGCACGGAAGAAGCTAATAGTCAGTAGGAAACAAAAAGTATTACAAATGGTATTAAAGCAAATATAGGTGTACAAAAGTTGATAGTCGACAGGAGGAAAGGGTCATGGCATAATGACCTTCAAAAGGCTACCATAAAAAGAGTCTCATCATTACATTAAACCCGCACATAAAAATTAATGGGTAGAAAAAAAAAAAAAAAGGCTATCCATAAGACAGGGATGAAGGAAGTTGCGCCATAATGTAACGATCCTAAAAGAGTGATCCATCAGATATCAGATAGCGGTAGAGAGAGCTCATTATGATATAACGATTTTTAAAGCACTATCAATAGCATGGTGGTAGAGGAACCATGCTATACCATGTAGCCATCTCTTTAGCACACTAATGGTTTCGCTCAAAGTATAATGATTGAAAGATTATAATATCAAAAAATAGTTTCACATTAGAATTTTTTCTTTTAAAGATTATATGGATCGAATCTACTAATAGGTTAATTGTGTTAGTAGGTGGCTTTCGGCGTTAGAATTGCTTTGAGTTTTCTCTAACCAAATCAGTGCCTTTGGGTGCGGACACAGCGGAGGCTTGAGGCAATCCAAGGAGGTCATGAGGCGAACTAGCCACAAGCTCATCCAAAGCCCAACTCTACTGATGCGACAAGCTTCTTTCGGCTTTCAGACATCACACAGCAAGATAAGACCACGCGTAGAGCATTCGGGACTGGTCTAAATCCTTAGCCCCAGCCAACAACTAACAGTAGGTTCCAAGCTTTTGTTCCCACGGCCCCTCGCTGCAGTAGAAGGAGAAATATCCGTTAGGAAACACAGCAGACCCTCCTCGATCCAACCCCCAAATTCCAATCCGCCCCCTCCGTAGGCGGCGTTCCACAGCCTTTCGAGGCGAGAGGCCGAAAAGAAGCAAAGAACGGGCTGCCATTTCCCATCATCGCAGCCAGCACTCGCTACACTTGTCGGAGTGGTCTACAGTTTGGCCCCCTCCCAAACCTTTCTTATTATTGCGTTCTAATCTTCACCCCACACACCCAAACAATCTCAACAAATGCTTCAAGAACTGATAAGACTGGAGAACGTCCAAGAAAAACCGGAGATTCTGGCAGCAGAAACCCAATAACGCTGCTTTTTTATTTTTATTTTTTTAAAAAAGAGGGGGTCCATCACGAGCTATCACTTACCTCGCAAGCAAGAGAAAAAGGTTGAAGCATATGCCAAGCCTATCCTTCTAAACCTTTTAAAAGCAATGAACCAAGAGGCATCGATGCCTCACCAGCTCTCGATAATAAAGTCCGACCCACAATGAAGAGAGTTAATAATAAACTATTACAAGCTTGCAAGTTTGTCTTTTGTTCCGCTTATGGGGTGACGAGGCACGCGAGTGAGCCGTCCAACCAATCGATGCCTTCCATATTGGTGGGTGGCCCGTGGCCCGGCTAGGAGTCACGCTCCTCCTAGCCTTGATGATGATGTTTTTTTTGCTTTCTTGCAAGCCATAGAACTTAAAGAATTAATTATTTTAAAAAGTTTATTAAGCAAGACGAGACGTTTGACTCCACTCTCAACTCTTGTGCACAGGCTCGTTACTTTCTGCAAATCATTTGCATTCAGCGTCCAGCTTCATTGTATGTCTGCTTTAGTAAGTGTTGACTAACGAAGGCCTGCCTACTTCCAATAATAAAAATCTTGAAAACTAGTCGTTGGGTAACTCTGGTGTCTCCATTTGTTCATCACCTCGTGTCTTCCAGCCAGCAAGCGCTCTTGTTGATTAATATGATGCAGTTCAAGTGCAATCGAAAAGGTGCCGGGGGGTGGGCCGGGGGAGAGAGGAGGGAATGTCGTGAAAATAACCTCTGCGTTACTTTCGACCATTCGAATGGCTCTCACATCGCACTCGAGCCGAGTGTTTCATGCCATCTTTGAGTGTCGTTTTTGACGTCAACTTGCCACTGTGGTGAATCTCGGTCGAAAAGGCAAAGATTTACTTGTCGGTGCAATGGATCTGGCCACCAACCGATCAGAAAATATCCAAACGATCCATCCAAACAGAGCCAAATGATAAATAGTTTCAAGGTATAATCTATCCTTTCCTCTGCCACCAGCACGTAAACCTCCAAAACTCCAAGCGAACGTGAAAGTGAGAGGCTACGGTACGAAACAGTGGATCCGCTGGCGAGGGGTTAATAATTCCAAGAACAGAGTAACCATCACCAGCCATACTCTCTCTACCCCACCGAAAGTTCCAATATTCCATCGCCAACACCAGACAAAAACGAAGCACCCAAAAGCGACGTGTCGTCGCCACTCGTCACGTGATACCAAAAAAAAAAAAATAAAAAAAAAAATAACGATCGAAGAACAGTCCCCACCCTCCCTCCATCCACAGTCACGCCGACAAATTAAGCTCCGCAAGCAAGCAAAGGTGTAGGGAATCGCGCAGCAGCGCACGAGCCCACGCCGGCTTCCCAGGATCACATGTTGCCGAGGTTTCTTTTCCTTTTCTCTCCATTGGAGCCACTCCCTGTTAGATTTTTTATTGGATCACTCGAGTCCAACTGAGTGATTCAACCCCAAACATGAAACACTAGAGTGAGGGCGTGATCAATCGATCAATTGGCCCTCTAATTGTTTTTAGAATTATTCTCATAAACATCGTTACTTATAATTTGTGTGCGTGTAATCTACTTTATGGATCACAAGATAACTCCTGTGGCTGTGGATGTGGCTGTGGCTGTGGGGCATCAGTGTCACCTGGATCACGGGAAATTCGAAAGAACCAAAATGTCGAGATTTTAAACAAAACATCCACTCCAATGGCAGCATTATGAGTTTGGTCCACTGTGCACCGTATAGGGGCGGGGGCGGGGACTCGAGGAACAGTTAGCAGGGGCAGAGGGAACCAAGGCTCAAGAAAAAAAAAAAAAAAAAAAAGCAGGGGTCTTGTCTACCCCCTGTCGTCCTTGTGCTCCGTGTGGCCTCCCTCGCTATATATAGCCCACACTGGAAGCATTCCGAGTAGTCAGTCGGTTAAAAAAATTAAGGAGAGGAAGAGCGGTCTGCGGTATTAGTGACTTGAGGAAGGATGGAGATGGGTTATTTTTGGGGGAGGAAGAAGAGGGGGGATATAGTTTGTCTAGAGAATGGGGTGGGAGGGAGGGAGGGGGAGGAAGAGGAGGAGGTGGTGAAGTTGCCGATCATTCCTCCGCCGCAGACGCCGAGGGAGCCGATGGAGTTCCTGTCGAGGTCGTGGAGCGTGTCGGCCTCGGAGATCTCCAAGGCCCTCCTGTCCTGCAACAAGAAGACTAAGAGGAACTTCGTCGTCGATCGCCTACCGGACATGATGACCCCCGAGAACTTGGTTCTCAGCGCTGCTGCTGCTGCTGCTCAGAGCCAGCATAGAGTAAGCCGGTCTTCCATCAGAAAATTTCAAACTTTCTGGCCGTTGAAATATATTCCTTTTAGTTCGTTTGAAGTAGGCTTTGATTATATTGTTTTAGACTTCAAGATTCGTCAGACAGAAAGATTAGGTGAAATCTTGGTTATATGCAGAAGTGGTCTTTGTTACTGAGAGATTGGGATGTTGGGGGTGGTGGTTGTCGCTGGACCACAAGGCCGACAGGCCAGCATGTTGGATTTTTAGGTCCATCTGGATTGCCATGAGACAGTAACTTTACATGCCTTAGAGACAGAGGAACGTGACATGCTGATGACTGTTTTATGTTAGTGAATACACGATATTAATCCTGGCAACTAATTTCTCTGAAGAATTTCTTCTTCGATCTTCTCTTTTTTTTTTTTTTTTTTTCCTTTTGCTTTACAAAGTAGAATTTTGTATATACTATGGTACTCTGACCAATTATCATAACATGTTAGCTATGTTACGATGATATTCTCAAGGCCTTCTAATCATGCCAGCATAGTCATTTTTTAAGATAATGAATCGATTGCTGAGAACAAATTCTGGTGTGAAATAATTATAGTTTGATTACTGAATAAAGAACCAAACTTCAGAATTTCCTCTGCTGGAAAAAGCTTTTATCGACGCATCTTGGAGACTATGGGGTGATCAACTTTGTACATGGCCTACTTCCATGAATTGATGGACTTCTCCTACCTTTTGCCCCACAAAAAAAAAGAGGCCTGATTCCTTCGTCAGGTTAGCAGGAAGGATTAAGATTAAGATGAGTAAAACTCAACACACCCATCCGTGAATTCAAATTGAGTTGATGGCCAACAATTCCCAATTGACATCCAGGCCTCCCAAGTTATATTTCGTGTGCTAATTTTACTTTTAAGATCACCCTTTTAAGGATGATTTTGCATTCTAAACTCACTTCCAATGCATTGTGATGACTCCAGCCATGCACCGGTATAAACTCGATCATCACACACCATGCAACAATCGGGAAATGGTTTCACCACAAGGAGCCCGGCAGGTCCAAAGGAAAGAACAAAGAGAAGGTTCGAGCTGAGAAAGCCCGCATCCATGCTTTAGTATCAGTAGCTGGAGTAGCTGCAGCAGTTGCTGCCATGGCTGCAGGCACAAGCTCAGAGAATCAAAACTCAAAGATGAGCGCAGCCATGGTCTCTGCCACTGAACTCTTGGCATCTCATTGCGTGGAGATTGCAGAGCTAGCAGGAGCCAGCCATGAGCACTTGGCCTCTGCTGTTAGTTCTGCAGTTGATGTTAGAACCCCAGGTGATCTGATGACCTCACAGCAGCAGCAGCAACAGGTTGGAGTTGAATCCAATTACAAAGCAAGCACCCTGTAAGACTGTTTCTACCATCATTTTGTTCTTGACTGCTCACTGATTTTGATCCATCAGCATTACGAGGAGCTGCAGCATTGAAATTGAGAGTACAAAGAGAAGCAAGGAACTATGCAGCAGTCATCCCTTATGAAAAGGGCCACTTTGGCAGCCCAGATATCTGGTGTAAGGAAGGCGAGCTGCTCAAACGCACGAGAAAAGGTACAATGTTCTCAGAGTGATCATGATCTCTGGTCACTCTTGAGATTTTTCTAAATGCAATTGGAAGTTCCCAAGAATAAAGCAATGATCAGATGATTCATTTCATTCACATATTGCAGGGACTTTACACTGGAAGAGAGTGTCAGTGTACGTCAACAAAAAGTCACAGGTAGGGAAATGAAAATAATAGATATCGCAATATGCTTTCAGATACCTTTGGGGCTGATGCAATTCAAATTAATTTCAGGTCATAATAAAGCTTAAAAGCAAACACATTGGAGGTGCACTTTCGAAGAAGAAAAAGAGTAAGCTCTAGAATTTGCCTTGTATGCTTAGCATTGAGTCAGTTTATTTAGCTTGCAGATTGGAGGCTTCAGAATGTTCTGACAATAATCTTTGATGATCAGGTGTTGTTTATAGCGTGTATGATGAGGTTCCAGCATGGCCAGGGCGTGAAAGGGATTGTGCTGAAGAGAGATGCTATTTTGGCCTGAGAACAGCTCAAGGACTAATTGAGTTTGAATGTGAGAACTGGACTAGTAAACAGATGTGGGTGGATGCAGTACAAAACCTGCTTCGACAAGTAACTGCTAGTTCAGAGCAAGTAGAGCCCTCCCTGGAAGTACTAAAACTCACCTAGTGTAGTTTATCTATACATGGCAGGCAATATGTAATAACAGTGAAGTATATAGATACTTGAAGTAAAGAAATTTGGTTTGTTTCTCTACTCAGAAAGCCCATGTCACTGAACTCTAATAATAAATTCTGAAGCATTCTTTCTCTAATTGATGGAAATGAAGATGGTCAAGCATGATGCAAAAAGACCACAATGATGACAATATAAACCAAACAGGTAGGATGGATATCAAATGGAAGAATTCTGATACAACTGAATTAATGGAGGCGTTGCTGCAGATTGCAACAGTTTAAAACAAACCTCCCTCAGAATTCAACGTTCTTGATTAATTAATTAGCTAGCATTTGAAGTTCACAGAATGCCTTCATTGCCTGTCAAGCAATGCTTCTAAAGGTTTTCCAATTTCTGCACAAAACTTTGTAAGGTTATCTCCGAGAAACACTCTCAAACGGCTTTAACAAAATAAAGCATCAGAAATGGCAATTATTAAAACTGACATGGAAGTAAGAAGGTTGCATTTGTACAGCAGTAGGAAGCCAATAAAGAGAGCAAATACGACTTCAGATCCCATTAATTATATTCTGTGAATGCATCTGATGAGTAGACAAGATCAGAGGTGAAATCATGGTCAAAGCAGGGATCAATTCCACCTCTAATAAATTGAACGCAGGTTTCAGGATTTTTTTTCCTCCCATTCCTTTGAATCTAACATGCAAATATTTGTTTTTGCAAAATCAACAAATATGATGGAAAAACATTGATTTATTGATTCTTCAAAAAATCTGTTGATATATGATTAGGTTAGGAGAATTTGAGGTGGGAAACAGGTTTTCCCTATTTTTTGCCACTCAACTTTGCATATGTTGTGGCTTGATATAGCACTCTGTAATCGTTACATATCTAATTGCTTATAATAACTATCATTTCAAATAAAAATAAATTTAAAACAATTAACAAATTTTTGCTCCATAATTTGAATATTTTTACATTTAGTGCTAATTAGTAACTAAATATGTTTAAATTGGCTTGCACATCTATGTAGAGTCTTTTTCTTCTTCTTTTTTTTTGTTGCAAGTTGTACCATAATAAATATCAATAAGCGGCTAAATTGCCAGAAAAAAATCATATCATATTTTAGCATACTTCTTATATATCTCTTCTTTTGCTGATACATGACAAATATTATCTTGATTCTTCATGCCAAAACTGATAGTTTCTTGTAGGTTCATCTCCTTGTTAAGGGGGGATTAAAGCTTTAAAGTTTTATGTAATTATGTAAAAATTAACTTTTTAATAAAATTGTTAAAGTTCTAGAATATAGTTTTTAAAATATAATATTCATTGTCAAGTTCATATAACTCTTGATTTGACTAAATCTTTTGATGGAAAGCCTTGTTAATTAGCATATCAGAGCTTCAAGAAATAAAACAATGGTGGATCTTTGCCTTGTTTCACTGCCAAACAAAATTTGAAGACTGCGATATCTAACCATCACGATTTCTTCCATAGACAAGCTTGGTACTAGTTTGATATTGTTTGAAATCTTCTACTTCAAACGTTTCATCACTCCACATAATATCAGAGCCTTAGGATTTTTAATCTATTATTTAAAGTTTCATCTATTTTTCCTATATATGTTATGATATGTGCCTCCTATCCCTCCCTCCATCAAGAATTTTTGCTGATGGATCTAAATTCATACGCCAATGCGTTCTCATGTCATCTGATTGTTTGATGGCACGCTGCTAGCCACCTGCCATCACCCCTAAATAAATCTGGTAAAATATAAATTATTGGAGTACCATGTTCATCACTCGGTAATTAGCTTTCTATTGGCGAACTTGTTCATCATGGATGCAATGGCATGCTCGCATCATTTAGCTAGCGTTTTCTTTCAATGTTTTATGCTATAGAATATGAGGTCGGTTCTAATGATTGATTTAATTTTTTTAATATTATCCTCTTTGTTCGTAATATTATTCTTCCTCTTCCTTTCTGTAAAGGAAATTTGATTCAAATGATAGCAAACGAAAACCGAGACTATTTTTTATGAAAAAAAGAACAGGGGAGGCGTGCCGGGCGGTGGGTTTTTTTTAGCTCCCTTGGGATTTGGGTCAGAGCTTCTATTTACACCGTAAAATTTATTTTTCACACACCCCCCCCCCCCCCCCCCCCCCCCCCCCCCCCCCCTTTTCTTCACCTCCCTTGTTCCTTCTTCGTCGCCCTCCGCATCTCTTCCTCACCGTTCTTCAATTGATTCCTTTTTTCTTGTCGAAAGTTTTTCGCTTTCTCTTCGTCATTCTCATTCTCTCTACCACCCCCCCCCCCCCCCCTTTCTTCATCCTTCTTCGTCGCCCTCCGCATCTCTTCCTCACCATTCTTCAATTGATTCCTTTTTTTTTCTTGCCGAAAGTTTTTCGCTTTCTCTTCGTCATTCTCATTCTCTCTATTCGATCCAATAGGATCAAACAGAAGCTTTCTATTTGATCATGTTGGATCAAACAAAAAGACAAAAGGTGACAACAAAGAGAAGACGAAAAATTTTCAACAAGAAATGAAGGCAGACTGTAAGAAAGAAAAGCAGAGTGAAGGCAAAGGGTAATGGAGGGAGACAAAGGAAGAACTCATTTGATACCAAAGAGAGAACTATTGTTATCTATCGGTGCCGAAAAAGAAGGATTCATTGAGAATGCCACACAGCTGTCTTCTGATGCCGAGAAAGGAGAAGGAAGAGAAGAGAAAAGGGAAAGGAAAGGGTTGGACGGCTGATTAAGGGAGAGTGGTATGCAGAGCAAAAGAAAGAAGAAAGGAGTAGTTTAGAATTTTTTTTAAAAAAGGGTGGGATGGTCAGAGTAATTTTTGCAGTGCGAATAAAAGCTTTAGGCAGCGTTTGGATGCTGGAATAAGGTCTGGAATAGAGCCTTATTCCAGCTTATTCCTTCAAACACCCTGAAAAAAGGAGAGTGGACCCCATGAGACTGACTATTTCAGTCAACCTTCTTTATTCCTATTCCTTATTCCATGGTACCTCATGGAATAGCTCCTATTCCCACTGCAGCTATTCCAGGGCACCGATGAAATTAAATTAAATAAATTAAATAAATTTATTTATTATGTTATTTAAATAAATTAAATAAATTAAATAAATTTATTTATAATATAATTTTAAATTAAATAAATTTATTAATTGAAAATAATAAATTAAGTATGTTATTTTTTTCTTTATTAATATAAAAAATTTATTAAGTATGTTTTTATATTATTTTATGAATAGTAATTAATTTATTATCTTATTTGTTAATAAATAATAATTTATTCAAGTCATTTTAAAAATAAAAATGATAAACCATTTTTATTCGAAAGGGCATCTTTAAAATTTTAGAAAAAATTTTCATCTATTCCTACTAGAATACATGTTTATTCTTATGTCATCCAAACATCATTTTGAATAACACTGTATTAATTGCACTGAAATAATATAAAATACTAAATTTTAATTCAAACAAAAATTTTATAAAAAAATTATTCTCATGAAATTTATATCCTTATTCCTTTAATAATTTTTTAACATTCAAACGCAGCCTTACCAGACCGGCATCGGTTCAGTCCCTGAACCGAACCAGACTCCTCACGCTCGTCCAGATCTCAACCGTGCGGCGACTCGACCGCAACGGGAAGCTCTCCCCCCATTCCTCCGCCTACCGTCTCCTCACGCTGCTCGCCTTCTTCCTCCCCTTTTACCTCGCTCGCCGATCGGCTTCGAAGAAGGATGCCGGTAAGCCTGCCATTCCCCGAATTCGCAGGATTAGGGATGTTTTCTATGGCGATCCGTGGAATAAAATTGACTATGTTTTGGTGGTGTTGGGTTCTCCCAGGTGAGGAGATTGATGGAGGTGGAGCCGCCGGGGCCGCTGAGGTATCTGATCGGCGCGGCGATCATGATGGTCGGAGTGGTGCTTCCGCTCGGGTACATGATGTTCCGCAGCAAGCGCGTTCCCTCCTCTTCTTCCTTCTCCAAGCAGACGTAGGTGTGCCTTCGATGATGTTCTTTTTTTCTAAGCTTTATTAGTTTCAAGGCTTCGCCACTTCGAGATCTTGCAGGTGGTGATCTGGGCTGACTCCATGCTGATTTTTTTTTTTTTATGCTTTCCTTTAGATCGTAAGGTCTTGTTTCCTGGCAGCAATTGATCCTTTTTTTCCCTCTTTTTAAAATGGGTTTGCAGAAATAAAGGACTGATCTAGAGATACGAAAAGAGCCCTATTCTTCTGCCAATATATGGCTTTATTCTTCTGCCGATTGATCTCTATTCAACTGAAGGATTACTTGCTGGTTGGGGAGAGGAGATGGAGTGAGAACAAACCCGTACACTGTTGATGAAGCCTCGTTGTTTCATTCTAGGTAGTTGATGTAGTTTATATCCGGTGTTTTATGGGAATTAGCATGACACATTTGCTTACTGTATCTTAGGTGCAGTTCAGCAATGAATGTTGGCTTACTTTGGTTACTTTTGACATGAAAATGCTTGCAGTCTTTCTTTCTTAGCTTAATAAGCTTTAGAAACTGTACAAGGACTTGCAGGGTTATGGGTTAAGAATAATGGTTGGTAATTACTGTTGATCTTGCTGCTTCTTGAATTTCTGTTCTGTTTATAAACTCTTGTGGTCCACAAAATACTTACATAAAAAGATTATAGTTGTATTCACACTACTATTTCTGCCAAGCACAAAGAAGATCTAACTTTACCTTTTTTCAACAAAACTGTTTCCTCTTGCTCTGGAGATCCATGCCTATGCTTCAACTAATCCCAAATTGAAGTAGGACATTCTATTGGCTTATTAGCATAAGCATGAAAAAGGATCATGCCAAATTGCTATTATTAACTCTCCTATATTTATCTCTTAAGGGCCTATTTGGAATGATCTGCAAAGAGAGGAGATCATGGGGGTTGCAGGCCTGATCTTGGAGGGATTGAAAAAAGGACCTATAGTTCTTCCTTTTTCTTTTTTTCTTTAAACTCCAATGGGAATTGTGGCCCTTGACCCCTTGACCTCTCCCTCTATGCTCCCTCTACCTCTTCTCCCCCTTCAGCACTCTCTTCCCCTCCCAACCCAGTTGGGGCCCTTACTGATTTTATCTGTTCTCAAATTCTATGCCAGGGGGCTAAGACAAATATGAATATCTAATCTTGTATTTCCAAAACATGCATTTGCACATGCCTTGTTTACTAGCATACAAAAATATGGACCGTAGGCATGGAAAGTAGAGATCTATCTGCATGTATCAGCAAACATATTCTGTTGTAAAACCAGATCCTTGGTTATAAAATTGATCAACCATTTATGGAAATTCAATTTATGCTAGCTAGAGAAATTATCTTTTACAAAGGGGCCATTGCTTGGTTCAATGATAAAGGCTTAGGCTGACAAGTGCAGTAGAACAAATTCCTTGTGGAGTTCTTTAAATCGAGTTAATATTGAGAACTATAAGGATTTAAATAATTAAAGCCAGCACTGATGTTGTCTTGAAAATAGCTTTTAAGTTTAGTGGAGCATTAAATTAGTGGATATTAATTGAATCATGCATTTAGAAAATCAAGTGACTCAGGTTAGCCTAAGTTAAACAGCCTCAGTTAAACAGTCTCGAGAATAGCTTTTAAGTTTATTGGAGCATTAAATCAGTGAATATCAATCGAATTATGCATTTAGAGAAGCAAGTGACTCAGGTTTGCCTAAGTTAAACAATCTCACCTTTATTTTTTTTGTGACAGTAGTGTGCAACCAGAGAATATTGATTTGGAAGTCCTGCCTGCTATCGTGCAAAACTTGTTCAGTTCATTTTGGGCTTTCTGATCCTGAAAATCCCTAGCTTACTAGAACAAGCATAGATTAAAACTGGACATTTAAACTTTTAAAAGTACTAAAAAATTGGTTTTTTTTAAAGACATTTTTTGTGTTATTTTTAATTCTCTTATGTGATCACTTGCTGAACATAAAAAAACTTTGATCCATTAAGAAACCTATGTCTTCTTGATCAAACAACCTCTGTTCCATCAAAGGTCATTGTAAAATTATCATATTTCGCATCTCCCTTTTTCTTGCCTCTTTGAAGGTTTTCAATTCTTTGATCCAATTTTAGAATGTCTAACGCATGTGATTTTGGATGACCCCTATAATAATTTGGCTAAAAAAGAGATTAGAAAATTAACAAATTGGACAATATGTAGTTTGACTGATCACCTGTTTTACAATAGGTTTCTAATGGTAGACCTGGATAGTAACTCATTACAAAACCCATGGTTATCCACAGCAAAATTGATCTCAAGTTGTGTATTTTTATTTTTTTTTTCGAATTTATTATGGTTGTGAACTATCAATATGGGATCTTGGACTGATAGATACCAAGGCTTGACTGCTACTTCAAGATTTTCAGTACATCTGCTTATTGACATGCCTTGGCAGGGTAGTCATATGTTGGATCCAGAGAGAGTGGCAATTGAAAGAACTTGTAGCAATGACTTCGCATTGATACTAAACAATGAAGGTTAAACTTGTAAATTGAATGGCATTGTCGTGTAGCACATCTCCAACTGTAAAGAATGATTTCAATGCTAAACATGCACTGAGACTTAAGGGGAATGAATTTAAGAAGTTTGTAGCAGATGTGCTATTAGAATTGGAAGCAACATATAAGCGAGCAGTGATTCATCGCTTGGATGGGTTCTCCTTTTTAAATTACCTCACCTTTCTGCTCTTATTGTGTTATCCACATATCTACTCTTTTTTATGCAAAACTAGTTTTATTGTTGTTGGTGCATTCTCCTCCTGTTTCACATTATACTTCTGCCTTTAGAAACAAAAACTTATTGTGTCATTGATGATAGTTGGATTTAAAATGCGATATTAGGTTACTCTGTTCTAACAATCACCGAAGGGTGCTAATCTAGAGTTGTCTGTTAACCTGGAAAAAGAATTGGCCTCAACTATATATACCAGTGCTGCTAAAGAGCTGTCATGAATAGCACTTGAGGTTGTCGCTTGGAGTTATGGTAGAAAGCCCTTTAAGTAAAACTTGTGCGGTATCTTGTGGTGTCTATCATTTGCTTTTTCTAGACTCTCATGAGAAGAAATTTTGCATTCTGGTTTGGATTGCGTCTTTACATATCTCACGTTGCATTTCTCCAGCAAGTTTGGATACCTTACGTTGTACATTTTGGGTTCTTGAGAAAGATGGTAAATGGCAGTACTCAGGAGCTTCTTTTTATGTGGGACTCTGGAGTTTCTCGTTATCATGAAAGATCTTTTTTGGGGGATCGTTGTGGAAAAGTAGTTATAAAGCTTGAGAAGAAGAGTTCAGGGGTAAATTTCATCAAAAATTAAAGCATCAGGTGTAAACAAGGATGTCAGTTGGAGGGTTATGATCATTCTGTCAGTGGCAATCTTGATTCTTCTTCTAATACCATGGTGAAATCTATTTCAGGTTTTTCTGCAGTTTGCTTGTAGGATGATTGGGATATTAGTTGCTATCGGTGCCTCTTTTGTAAGAGGCCAGTCCTGATAGATGTCAGAGATTAGTGATTGCTGATGAGGGCATTGCCCATGGAATTGGCAACTAAGAGACTTCTTTTCTAAAGATGCTTTGTTTTTTTCCTGCGATGATTGATTTTCAGTTACATTATATGTGGCAGTTTGGTACAACTAGAGAGTTGATAGATCTAGGATGTTTGTCAAAATGCTACTGGTATGCTTTCAGAGACAATCAATGTAGCAGTTAGGTACATATGGATTACAGAATTAATGTCGGTGCAGAACCAACAACTAAAGCAGTAAGCAGTTTTCTCAATGGTGTTGGATCCTGTAATTTTGCAGTAGATTTATTTTTTCATGGAGGGAATGATAAAATTGTATCGGTTAGGTTGCAAAGCCAGAAGGAAGATAGAGTATCTATCACTCTTTGCAAATGTGGCGTGGAGTGGCTTTTCTTTTTATTTTTATCTCTTATAGCATCAATTGAGAACAAATTATAATGATGGCAATTTAGGTAGTTCGGACATTTGCAACATAAATTTAGAGATGCACTAATACAAAAGAGTAATTGGATATAGAAAAAAAAAAGGATAACTATAAACTAAAAGCTACTTTAAAGAAAAATTTTAAATTCTTATATCTCATAGAAAATATAACTCAGAGCAGAATGGAGGAAAAAGATTCATTTTGTCAAGTTCAATTAGTTTGAGATTAAAGCTTTGGAGTGTTATACCATTAGGATGGTCAGTCACAAAATGGTATCTACTAAATCATCTATATAGTTCCAGCTGGTGGTGTGCTAGATTAGAAGATCTGTTTCCGAACTGGCAGCCAATTCCATTTGAGAGAGGTGGTGTGCATTTGGTTGCTTGTTTCCCTCACCATAATTGGGGATGGTTTTAACGGTGGCTTCATCTTGGATTACAAATAAAGATTTTGGTACTTGAGCTGGTCTGAGAGAGAGAGGTGTCGCAGAACTCTGGCTGCCATTTTGACATTTTGCTGGCCTTGCATTCTGTCTGCTGAGCTATCAAGGTTAAGGCCTTGTTTCTTCAGGCTCCTGCTGTGATGTGCATTCGGTCCAACGGCAAGATATGTTGTACTGAGGTTTGTTCTTCACTGCATTCGGCAGCGGTAGACTTGAAACGAAGCATGTATGGTGGCCGTGGCCCAGGGGACCAGGTTGCAGGTGTGCTCTTGGGGGTGGTGAAGACACCGTATTGAGTTGTGTTGTGGTCCCATTGGTACGTTCTAGTCGGTCAGCATGCATCTGAAATCTCATTCTGTGCCTGTATCTCAGTTGGCTTCTGGACTGGTGGCCATGGACGCATGTTGCCGGCAGTACTCAACATGAGCATTTTTTATTCAATCTCATTTTAAACAAAGGTTTCTCAAACTTTCTCGCTTCCAAATGTATGAAACCATACCAATGGAAAGCCGACCGATTTACCCGTTTCGATATGAAATCCATGCCGACTCATGTGGCTTCTGGACCGCTTCGAAAGAATATCAAAACAGTACCGAAACGATATACCTCATATCATACGGTAATGAAGTGAAATTTAATTTTAATATAACCATCATATCTCGTAACCTTGTAAGAGGAAGAAAAAGGGAGAGTGAGGATAGCCTCTGTTGCCGCCAGGATCTGTCCTCCGACTCGAGCGCAGTCGGTCTTCTGGTCTGGGCTTCCTCCTGAGCGGACCTGCATAGAAGTCCTCGCGCGAGAGGCATTGGGGGTGGCCCTCCGTGGAAGACCCTTCGACGCTGAAGTCAGTGGGATTGATGATCAACAGAAAATGGGAAGAGGGATCTCTCCGGGAAGTCTCTCCAGAGGTGGCCAATCGGGAGCTCCAGGGAAGCGCCGACGAGCAGTGGAGGAGAGTGAGAGTGAGCCAGGGGCCGTGAGCGCGCGTACCTGAGAGAATCTGGGGGTGTCGCATTTATAGGCAATCACCTGGATCTTGAGCGCCTTCTAGAAGGTTCGAAGGTTGTTAGGATACGGGAGTGAATCGAATCAGGTCGTTGTAAGGCCGGTGGGATCCATATCTTGTTCGTTGAGGGATCGACGGCTAGGAGAGCTCTTTGATGGCCTGAGATCTGATAGATGCGTAGGTCCCAGGTAGTTATATAGGTCCTAGACCACTCTTCAACATGATTCTTTGTTTGGAATTTTGTTACGACAGGCCTAGGCTCTCCCGCGTCGGGTTCCACGGAGGTGAGTATCGAGTCATGGACTGTTCATGAGAGTCGAGCTGTGGAAGCTCGAGGAAACCGAGCTTCGGGAAGCTCGGAGAAGGCCGAGCCACTGGAAGCTCGGGGGAAGCCAAACCATGGGAGGCTCGGGGAAAGCCGAGTCATGGGAGGCTCGGGGGTAGCCGAGCTACAGGTAGCTCGAAGAAAGCCGAGCTACGGGAAGCTCGGAGGAAGCCGAGCCATGGGAGGCTCGAGGAAAACGAGCTGTGGGAAGCTCGGGAAAGCCGAGCTATAGGTAGCTCGGGGAAGGTTGAGCTATAGGTAGCTCGGGGAAGCCGAGCTATAGGTAGCTCGGGGAGAAGTGAGTTATAGGAAGCTCGGGAGAGCTGAGCTATGGGCAGCTTGGGGAGAGTCGAGCTACAGGTAGCTTGGGGAAGCCGAGCTATGGGCAGCTCGGGGAGAACTGAGCTATAGGTAGCTCGGGGAAGCCGAGCTATAGGTAGCTCAGGGAAGCCGAGCTATAGGTAGCTCGGGGAGAGTCGAGCTATGGGTAGCTCGGGGAAGCCGAGCTATGGGAATCTCGGGGAAGCCGAGCTATAGGTAGCTCGGGGAGAACTGAGTTATAGGTAGCTCGGGGAGAGTCGGGTTATGGGTTGCTCGACCTGTTGGACCACATTAGTTTAGCTCGTTCCTCGGGGGCATGTCGTAGTGGGCGAAGGGATGGGGCTGATCTTAGCCCCTTCGCACATTTATCAATGCAATGATGATTCTACCCCTCAACACATGCCCCCCCACTCCCTAGCTCGAAGCGTAGGTTCGGGCGTAGGGAGTATAGGCTTAAGTGGTGCGATCTGCATTTGGGGATGCGTATTTGATGGCCTGCGCAATGATACCCTAATTAATGCCATGGGGCCATCTTGCCTTTCCGAGGTGGATCCGTCATTCCTTAGGGGCGAAGGCAATGGCTGGGGAAGCGCCGCGTGGGAAATCTCGATTTTCACGGCGCCCGTAGTGGCAGTTCCGGACGCCTAGGTTGGGATGCCTCACCCTCACCTTGAGGCGGTTTCAATTGGAGAAATGGAGTCATGGCGGCGCTATCCTTATTTATAGTGCCCTTTTTGCTCTCCTTTAAAGAACTTCGTCTTCCCGTTTTCGCTGCGATCTTGCTTAGCATTTCTTGCGATCGAAGATATGGTGAGCCCAAGTGACCAGGCTTCGGAGGTGACCTTGGCGGATTTGGAACGGATGCGCCGCTTGTACAAAATCCCCCAGGATGTCGTCTTGTTGCTCCCGACGGCTGAGGATAGGATGACATCCGGATTAGGGGATGGGGCGTTCTCTTATGAGGAAAGCTTGAGGGCAGGTCTCCGGTTTCCTCTTCATCCGTTGGTGCGGGAGGTGATGAAGTTCTACAACATATGCTTCACCATGGTGGCCCCCAACAGTTGGCGCAACCTTATCGGGTTTATCTCGTTGTGCAAACACCTGGGGTGACCGCGACCCTTTCGCTATTCATGGTGTGTTTCAATCTGGTCTCCGGGAGGGCCTCAGAATGGCCTTACATCGGTCCCCGGAGATCCTTTAAGATGATATCGGATAACCCGTCATCGATAAAGGAGTGGAAGTCGCGGTTCTTCATAGTCGAGGGGAACATTGGTTCGGACTTCCCTCGGGTATGGGGATAGTACGTGAAGGATCCAGAAGCGCACCCAGAGTTAACTGATTCAGAGAAAAGGGATTTGATTGTGCTGCGCGTCAGTCGGGCGCTCCCAGCCAGCGTTCTCCTATCGGAGGACGCTCTCTTCGCGGCCAGGTTGAGTCCCGTCGATCTCACAGTGAGTATTACCCCGTAGTTGATAGTTTAGCGTGGCTCCATCTTTGATTTCTGTGCGAACTAATGGGCGAATCATACTGCCCCTACAGCCGAAAGGTCGGTGTTCGCAGACCAGATGAGGGAGGAGCTAGGAAAGCGCCACAGGAGATCTGGCTCCAGCAGCAAGCATCGATCTGAGAAGAGGCCTCGCCCTTCCGGCTCCTGCTCTAGGGGGATCGGGGGGGACGGTGATAGTCGGTGCTCCTCGTCGCCGCAGACTGAAACTATCAAAGTTCTGGGGTGCGCGATCTTTCGGCGCCGGAGGAAGGTCTGTCCAGGGGCGAAGACCGGGAAGTTGCGGGGGTTTCGAAGGAGGCTGCTGAGGTTTCCTCCCCCCCGTTGTTGTTTTGTCTGATGATGGCGAAGGAGAAACGCCGGTTGGCTTGGGGGCCCCCGTGGGCGAGGCGGTTCGGTCTCCCTCATTGGAGGCCAGTGGCTCGGCGAGGTTACAGGAGGAGGTGGGAGCGACTTTCACTTCCATCGAGGTGGGGAAAGAGGTTGTGGCTGCTGAGGTTCGGCCTGGGTCGCCGGTAGGAGAGCCAGCGGGCGACGAGGAGATGGCTGAACCTGCCCAACCAACGACCGAAATTCGCGGGGGGCTTTCTGGTGAAGGGCCTTCCGTCGAGGCACATGAGGCTCCGGGGGGAGCTGGAGTTCCTGAAGAGTCTGTTGTGGATAGGGGGATTTCTGAGGGGTAGAAGCAGGAGAAGAAGAAGAGGAGGAAGGAGAAGGAGGGGAGCCAGCGAGCGAAGGAGATGCTCCGGCCGGGGCTCTCCTCGCTGGAGTCGAAGCGTCCGAAGCTTCTCAAGCGAGGGCCCTGGCGGTGGAAGCTGGCCTGCCGAGAAGTTCATGGGTTGCGGGTGTTCTGGATGGTTCCCTGGGTGCGGACTTCCACTCATGCGACCCGGAGGTGAGCGCCAGGTTCTTCGCTCTGATGCAGTCCGCGTTCCAAGGGGAGGAGAGTTCCTCAACAGGAGGGGGTCATTCGGAGGACCTTGTTGAGATGGCCTTCCGCCACTCCGGGGTGCCGAGTGAGGCTTTTCTTCTTTCCGAGATTGACGATTTTGCTCTCACAAGGATTACCACGGACTACGCGTCTCGGGTAGGTTGTCGCACCGGAGTTGGGTCTTTAGTTGATTAGTTTGACTATGTCTTTTATGCGTGTGATCCTTTTTGCAGAGTGCCCTGATTATGAGGGCACTGAAATGGCGCCTGCATTTGGCTGTTGGAGCTTGGGATCGGGCCCGCTACGAGGCTGATCACTTCAAGGAGAGGGCGGGTTCTACTGATAAACTCTCTCGAGCCCTGGTGGTCCTCCAGAGGGAGCTCGAGGAGGCTCGCAGGATTCTTGCGGTCGAGAGGGAGAGAGCCCCTCGACTCGCCGCACAGGTTGGTGAACTCCAGCGGGAGCTTGGGGAGACCCACAGGGTTCTTGCGGTTGAGAGGGAAAGAGCCTCTCAACTCACCACACAGATTGGTGAGCTCCAAGGCTTCCGTGAGCAATCCAAGAAGGCTAGTCTGGAGCTTTCTCAGGCTAGGGCGGAGCACGAGAGCAAGGTTAAATCCATGCAACTGTTCTTTGATAAGAGGTGGGACCAGCTGAAAGCCAGCCACACCGAAGATAAAGCCAGCTGGAGCAAAAGGCTCGAGGAGGAAGAGCATAAATGCCGGTGGCAGCAGGACCACCTCACCTGCCTAAATAAAGAGCTCGCCGACACAAAGGATCGGCTGAAGTGGTCGGACGAACGAGCTGCCCGACTGTCTGACGAGATCGACTTTGCCCGTCAAGAAATTGGAGATACCCAGTCCCGGGTGGATGAGCTAAAAGAGAGCCTTTGCCAGAACCAATCGGCTAAGTCTAGGGCTCTCAACAGGGTTCACGTGCTGGAGGGTGAGCTAGCCCGGCGGGAGGAGCAGGTAGGGCGCTATTAGTTTCACTCACTTTGATCTTTCAACTTTCGCTTTACTTGGCTTTTTGCCTGCAGTTGAACGGGGTGAGGCAGGAATTTCAGGGGCGATTAGCGGCGTTTGGAGAGGAGCGGCCTCGAGGCATCGAAGGATCTCCGAACTGGAGAAGCAATTAGCTGAGGCAAATGCGCGGGCCTCTTCGGCGGTGGAGGAGTACAAGAAATCCACCAAATTTGCTGACGAACGCAGGGCGGCCTGCGCCGATGCATTTCAGCTGGGCAAAGATGAGGCGCGGGCTAAGGTTGCCCAGGCTTATCCTGACCTGGACCTATCGTGCCTGGAAGCCGAACATTATGAGGCGTACACCCGAGGGTCGAGGAGGACGAGTATGGAGAAATATCTGATGTCGACCTCGACGCTATTATGGGAGTCGATGCGACTACCGATGTATCCCGCTGTGACACCTTCGAAAAGGGGGGGCCAAGCGAAGCCCCTGCTGATGCTGCCGCAGGAGATGTTGGGATTGACCCCAAGTCCTGACCCTTTGGGGGACTATATGTGATTTTCCTTTCTTTTGTTTTGTAGTTCGACTGGAAGTCAATAAATAAATGAATCAACCGTTTTTCATTCGCTTGTCTTCCCTGGGTGGTTTCCTGTCTCGAATTTTGGAGAAACACCCTAGTAGAGGCCAAGGCGTAGGGACTATGTTGACGAAAAGGTCAGGTGACAATGTAGCCTGGTATAAAAGGAGGTTGAAAGACGATTTAACTCGGCTTAGGCTGAATGACGTGGTTGTTCGACCAAGTCCGAAGAATGAGGTAGCTTTTCAAGGGCCAAGGGACGAAGTAGCTCGGCTAGGGCCGAAGAATGAAATGGATCGGCTTGGACCGAGGGACAAAGTGACTCGGCTAGGGCCGAAGAATAAAATGGCTCGGCTTGGGCCGAGGGACAAAGTAACTCGGCTAGGGCCGAAGAATGAAATGGCTCGGCTTGGGCCGAGGGACTAAGTAGCTCGGCTAGGGCCGAAGAATGAAATGGCTCGGCTAGGGCCAAGGGAGTTTGTTTTATTAGTGATCAAACTGAGATTGCATCCTTGATGAAAAGAGGGGAGTTCGTCCCGAACTGGGGGTTCGCTGGATCATCACTGCCATCTCCTTATCTCTATTTATTACCCCTACCAGTGTTTTATCTTTTCCAAGGCGGGTCGTTTCTTGTTTCACTGGAGTAGGTGGTACGGCCCTGTGGCTAGCAAAAGGTCGCCTGGTAATTTCCGGCGAGCCTTTATTATGTCGACCTTTTCCAACATGGGTCGCTTTGGCATGCGATGTTAGTACTCATTTGCCATTGGAGGATGTTGTTTTCACAGGACGATCTCCTGGATCTGCCAGTATCTGCAAGGTCGGCGGACGGTTTCATGCATTAAAAGCTCGTGATCCAGGGTCAGAAGTGATCTTTTGGCCCACATCATGGTTCGGGCGACGTGCCTGGCGCGCATTGGGGGGCGCTGTTTTCATTTTAGGAGGCCACGTGGTGGCGTAGGCTTGGTGTTTTAAGTCCCAGGGTTTTTCACTCTAATAGTTGTTCCCGGTCCGCCTCTGCTTATAAAAAGGGGGAAAGAGGGGTGTGTTGGGCCATCCCGAAATTTTCTTTCCTGTGAATCATGAAGATGCTTATGATGCCTGTTTCTCCAAGGTTTATTGCGGGAGAATCGAGCTTGTCCCCTGGAAGTCGTCGCTATCCCCCGGATAGCTGGGGTGACAAAGGAGCCGCTGGGGGTGGCTTGCCCTCAAGAAAGGATCTTCAGAGATCGTATGGAGAGCGCACAAGAGGTCCGCAGGATCGCACGGAGAGCGCACACATACGCTTCCTGTGTGTCCTTTGTGGTTCCCCCTTGGGGATGTACGGTAGGAAGTGTACGCGGGCTCCCCATGGGTTGCGTGAATTTCGCCTCCTCCCCTGGTTTGGATTCCTGGGCTTGCCCGCCTGGGGAATCTTTCGCCACACGGGGTGGGGGTGATGGTGTGCCGCCCGCAGGTACCTTGCCTTTGAGTTTGGGCAAGGTGGAGCGGTACACACCCGGTTTGGGGGAGCGCTCTGGTGCCAGGGTCTGCAAGCTTCCTTCCTACTCGTCAGGGGGCCTCTCGGTCGAGTGGTTTGGGGTAATATCCCGTCCACCCTTTCCGATTATTCTGATATCCCGGTTGGGTCGCTGAGATATCATTATTTACCGAAGCTGGCTGCAATGGTTGGTCCACGTCGTTCGCCCATTATCGGCTCGGGCTGACCGTTCGTGGTTTGCCTGATTTGTCAGTCCGGACATCGAGCATCACAGTTGCCCGATCTGCTTTGGAGCAGTTCGCCCGAGTTTTGTGCCCGTCTTTATTTTATGCATTTCAATGCTCTTGTAATGCCTCTCAGGCGGTTGTAATCGGTTTCGATGGCAATGAAATAAAGAAAGCTTTGTTCTTTTTCTTAATTCCTATCTTTTTTGTGCCAAGAGTTGTTGTTGTTGGCGACGAAATGGGGCATAAGGACATCTCGTTCGTTTTTAGACGATGATCCTGCACTATCCGAGCCAGTCAGGGCTCGTAAGCTGCCCAAATCCGGATGGAAATTTGGAGATTGTTCGGCGGTAGAACATATTCCTTGACTCTGGCTAAAGCTCGGAGATTTATTACTCGACCTTATTGGGATGCGGAGATTTGTGACCTGGCCCTGCCGAGGTTCGGAGAATAGTTACTCGGCCCAGCCGAGGTTCGGAGAATGGTTACTTGGCCCAGCCAAGGTTCGGAGAATGGTTACTCGGCCCAGCCGAGGTTCGAAGAATGGTCACTTAGCCCAGCCAAGGTTCGGAGATTTAGAACTTGGAGAGATGACCTAGTCGTCACCGTGAGTCATGATACCTGGCCTCTGTGAGACTCGGTAAGGAGTGTCAAGGCGGAACGGGCGGCGCATGGGTACGCTCATCATTTATGATTTGGGCACTCCCGAGGGAGTGGATTATCGTTAGGTGCCGGCGCTCTTTCTTTTTCACATTTTCCAAAGGGCGGCCAATTTAAGATAGCTTGGAGGAGTATTAAGGGCATTTACTGCGAGGGCTCGGCAGATCGGGAGGAACCCCGTTTCTAGAGAAAGAGGAGGGTTCTCGAACAGTTCGTCGACGTTTACCGATTTTGCTCGGGAAGGGGCATGGCCCTTCGGGTCCTGTGGTCGCCAGTTAAAGCGGCGACACGTGGCGAATTCCCATAGATCGGTATTTATGAGCCGACTGATCGAGATACTCACCTGAGGAGTATAAATACGGATGAGAGGGGTGCCAGCATTCACTGTCCTTTTTGGTTAGCCTCTCAACAACTCTTGACATGGCTTTTCAAGGCGGAGAGCAATCACCTAACGGATTAGGCGTAGTGATTAACGGACATAGGGGCTCCGAGGAGGGTCGCCCCACCGTCGTGGTTGATGGCTTATCCCTAGCATCGGCCTTCGCAAGCCATGAGCGGCTTGAGAAGGAAGTTGAAGAGTATCTTGCCGTCTCCGCGAGGGAGACCGAGGCCCTTCGTCGGGTCGTTCGTCGGTAGGAGGAGGAGATTGTATCCCTCCGCCAGCAAGTCGCTAGAATGTCCCACCCTGTGAAAGACTCGGCAGCTCCCTGGGGAAGGCGTTAGGTCCCTTGCGAGGGCCGCTTTCTTTCTTTTTGTTTTTTCTCCTTCTCTTTTGAATTTACTTTTCTGATCAATGAAAAAGGCCTTTTTTGACAACCTCTTATTCTCCGAGATCGTCGTTTAGCTTAAAGAAGAACCGTTCGTTTCTGTTTGAATAGTCGGGAGCCTAGGTGGCTTCATTGGTTTACGCGCTGAGTCATGGCCTCGTTTGAGACAGGCATTTTGGGTGATAGGTTATAGGGGCATTGCCCAGGGATTTTAGTAGCATGGGGGATTTTTCGACTTTGCCTGGGGTTCGCGGCCGGTCATGTAGGATCCGCCGAACCTTTTAGGGGTTTGTTGGGGGCGTACACTTTGTGTCTGTCGATGGTTTTGCACAGTGTGCTTTTTTCAAACTGGCCAAAGTTCTGGGGACTGTTTGGAAGTCCTTCGGCTTTAATCGGGGCTCGTGTGCTTTGGTTTTTTTTGTCGGGACTTTAGTTCGAAGAACTATTGCTCAGCCCTGCCGATGTTCAAAGAATTATTGCTCGGCCCGGCCGAGGTTCGGAGACAAGTTGCTCGGCCCAACCGAGGTTCGGAGATTATTTGCTCGGCCCAGCCAAGGTTCGGAGATTGGTTGCTCGGCCCAGCCGAAGTTCGGAGATTATTTGCTCGGCCCAGCCGAGGTTCGGAGATAAGTTGCTCGGCCCAGCCGAGGTTCGGAGATAAGTTGCTCGGCCCAGCCGAGGTTCAGAGATTAGTTGCTCGGCCCAGCCGAGGTTCGAAGATTATTTGCTCGGCCCAGCCAAGGTTCGGAGATAAGTTGCTTGGCCCAGCCGAGGTTCGGAGATTGGTTGCTCGGCCCAGCCGAACCTCGGAGATTGGTTGCTCGGCCCAGCCGAGGTTCGGAGATTATTTGCTTGGCCCAGCCGAGGTTCAGAGATTATTTGCTCGGCCCAGCCAAGGTTCGGAGATAAGTTGCTCGGCCCAGCCGAGGTTCGGAGATTATTTGCTCGGCCCAGCCGAGGTTCGGAGATAAGTTGCTCGGCCCAGCCGAGGTTCGGAGATTATTTGCTCGGCCCAGCCGAGGTTCGGAGATAAGTTGCCCGGCCCAGCCGAGGTTCGGAGATAAGTTGCTCGGCCCAGCCGAGGTTCGGAGATTATTTGCTCAGCCCAGCCGAGGTTCGGAGATAAGTTGCTCGACCCAACCGAGGTTCTGAGATTAGTTGCTCGGCCCAGCCGAGGTTCGGAGATTATTTGCTCGGCCCAGCCGAGGTTCGGAGATTGGTTGCTCGGCCCAGCCGAGGTTCTGAGATTATTTGCTCGGCCCAGCCGAGGTTCGGAGATAAGTTGCTCGGCCCAGCCGAGGTTCGGAGATAAGTTGCTCGGCCTAGCCAAGGTTCGGAGATTATTTCTCGGCCCAGCCGAGGTTCGGAGATTATTTGCTCGGCCCAACCGAGGTTCGGAGATAAGTTGCTCGGCCCAGCCGAGGTTCGGAGATTATTTGCTCGGCCCAGCCGAGGTTCGGAGATTATTTGCTCGGCCCAGCCGAGGTTCGGAGATAAGTTGCTCGGCCCAGCCGAGGTTCGGAGATTTTCGGAGATTGTCCGAACTCCACGTCCGAGGGATGGATTTTCCACCTAGATCTTGCAGCTTGTAGGTCCCGGGTTCGACGATCTCCGCTACTTGGTAAGGGCCTTCCCAGTTTGGGGCCAACTTTTCTTGCTCCAGCGGTTTGGAGACAGACGCTTTCCAAAGAACAAGGTCGCCGGGCGAGAAGGCTTTTCCTTTGACTCTGGAGGCGTGGTAGTGGGCCACCCTTTGCTGGTAGGCGGCCATTCTGATTCGAGCCTTTTCCCGAACCTCCTCTATCAAGTCGAGGTTGGTGCGGAGCTGCTCCTCGCTGGCTTCCTCTGAGTAGCTTTCCACCAGCAGCGAAGGGAGACCTATCTCCATTGGGATAACGGCCTCTATGCCGAAGGCCATCCGGAATGGGGTTTCGCCTGTGGGTACTCTCGGGGTGGTGCGGTAGGCTCACAGGACATGGTGCAACTCGTCTGCCCACCTGCTTCGGGCCCTGGAGAGCCGAGCTTTGATCCTTTGAAGCAAAGTCCGGTTGGTTACTTCGGTTGCTCCGTTGGCTTGCGGATGCCCGACCGAGGTAAGGTGGTGACGGATCCCGTGGTCTTCGCAGAACTGGCGGAACTTTGGATTATCAAATTGCCTGTCGTTATCAGTGATTATAGTGTGCGGGAGGCCGAAGCGGCAGATGATGGACCTCCATACGAAATCCTTGGCCCGTGCTTCAGTTATTTGCGCAACTGCCTCCGCCTTGACCCATTTAGTGAAATAATCGATGGCGACGAATAGAAATTTTCACTGTCCCGTGGCGAGCGGAAACGGGCCGAGGATGTCCATCCCCCACTTGGCAAGGGCCAAGCGGAGGATACGGGAACCAGGTTGGCGGAGGGGAGCCTTTGAATGTTTGAGTGCCTCTGGCATGGGTCGCAAGCTCAGACAAGGTTATTTGCATCCTTCTGCATGGTCGGCCAATAGTAGCCTTGACGTAGCACCTTGTGACATAGGGACCGACTTCCCAGGTGGTTGCCGCAAATCCCCTCATGCACTTCACGGAGGGCATAATCTACTTCAGACGGGCGAAGACATCTGAGCAATGGCATGGAGAATGACCGTTTGTAGAGCTGATCGTTGATCAACACGTAATGGGTGGCCTGCAGCTTTAGCCTTCTGGCTTCCCTTCGATCGGACGGAAGTGACCCTTCTTTGAGGTACCTCAGAACGGGGTCGAACCATGATGGCTCGGCCTCAACTTGCATTACTCGGTCGGCTTCCGCGACGCTGGGTCTCTCTAAGATCTCTAGGTGAAATTTTTGCTCGGCATCCATAGATTCCACCGTTTCCAACCGAGACAACAGGTCGGCACGGGCATTCTCAAATCTAGGAATCTGAATAATTTTGAATTCGGAAAAATGGGAGAGTAGGCTTTGAACCTCTTGGAGATATTGGATCATGTTCGATTCCCGAGCTTCAAACTCCCCTCGTACATGACCTGCTACTAGTTGGGAGTCGGTGAAGGCATTAAGTTTCTCCACCTTAGGGCTGCGGGCGATTCGGAGGCCGGCCAGCAAGGCTTCATACTCAGCTTCATTGTTGGAGGCTTGGAAGGAGAAGCGGACGCCATATTCAAAGGTCGCCCCCTCCGGACTGGTGAGAACCAAGCCCGCACCGGAGCGATGAGGGTTGGATGACCCGTCGACATGGAGGAGCCACCGGGCGCCAGATTTCGATTTCTGGGGGAGTCGGGGGTGGAGCCGTCCTCTGGGATAGTACATTCGAGGAGGAAATCGGCTAGCACCTGAGCTTTGATGGCCGGGCGAGGCTGAAAATAGATATCATGCTCCCTCAGCTCGATGGCCCACTTAGTCATTCTCCTGATGTCTCCGGACGGTGGACAACCACCTTGATGGGTTGGTCAGTCAGGACTGTCACAGAATGCGCCTGGAAGTATGGCCGCAATTTTCGAACGGAGGTGATCAAGGCCAACACCATTTTTTCAATTCGGCTATACCTTGTCTCCGCGTCGTGGAGTAGCTTGCTGACATAATAAATTAGCTTCTGGACCTTGTTTTCTTCCCTGACCAGAACCGAGCAAACGACACCTTCTGAAACAGCCAGATATAGGAATAGTGTCTCACCAGGGTTTGGACTGCTGAGGAGTGACGAAGAGCCGAGGTACTTCTTGAGATCTTGGAATGATTTTTGACACTCGGGGGTCCACTGGAAGTTCTTAGCCGACCGGAGAGTTTTGAAGAAGGGGAGGCATCTTTCGGCTGAGTGTGCCACGAAGCGGTTGAGAGCCACTATCCTCCCGGTTAGGCGCTGGACTTCTTTAATAGATGCCGGAGGCGCCATCTGTTGAAGAGCTTGGATCTTTTGGGGTTAGCTTCGATACCCCGTTGGGAAACTATGAAGCCGAGGAACTTCCCAGAGTTAACGCCGAAGGCGCACTTAGTCGGATTGAGCTTCATTTGATACTTGCGGAGTGTGGCAAAGCTCTCCGAGAGGTCCTTAACGTGCTATGACGCTTCTTTGCTTTTGACCAGCATGTCGTCGACATACACCTCCATGTTCGGCCGATTTGCTCCTTGAATACTTTGTTGACCAGCCTTTGGTAGGTGGCTCCTACATTTTTAAGACTGAAAGGCATAACACGGTAACAGTAAGTACCTCGGTCGGTTATGAAGGCGATCTTTTCTTCATCTTCGGGGGCCATCCGAATCTGGTTGTAGCCGGAGTATGCATCCATGAATATCAGCATTTGATGACCCGAGGTGGCGTCCACAAGTTGATCAATCCGAGGGAGAGGGAAGCTGTCCTTCGGGCATGCTTTGTTGAGGTCGGTGAAGTCGATGCAAATCCATCACTTGCCGTTCGACTTCTTCACCATGACGACATTCGATAGCCAGTTCGGGTAATTTACCTTCCGGACGAAGTTTGCCTTGATGAGTTTATCAACCTCCTCTTCAATGGCCTTCTGCCGCTCTGGGGCAAAGCTCCTCTTCTTTTTCTTGATGGACCGGTACATCTCGTCCACATTAAGATGGTGGATGAGAACTTCGGGGCTGATCCCTGGCATGTCAGAGGCGGACCAGGCGAAGACGTCGGCGTTGCTTCAGAGAAATTCGATCAACTCGCGCCGAGGTTCGCCCTTTAGCAGTGACCCAATCTTTATGGTTCGATCGGGACGAGCCTCGTCCAGCGGCACTTCTTCCAGTTCTTCGGCTGGTTCCCCTCGTTGCTCGGCGAAGTCCTCCCGAGCGTCTAGTCCGTCAACCTCAGGGATCCTAGATTGAAGGCTGGTGACAAAGCATTGTCGAGCCATGGTTTGGCTCCCTCGGACAACACCAATTCCTCGCCCGGTGGGGAATTTCATATATAAGTGCGGGATGGAGACGACGGCTTTGAGAGACATCAGGCCGGGTCTTCCAAATATAGCATTGTAGGGCGACCTGAGCTTTGTTACTAGGAAGTCCGTGTGAACAGTGGCCACAAGGGGCCAGATTCCTGCGCGAACCGTTAAGGTTACGACCCCTTCCGGGATGATGACGTCGCCTGTGAATCCCATTAGGATGGAATCCACGGTTCGAAGGTTTTCCATGAGCAGTCTCATCTTGGCAAACACATCGAGGTACAAAACATTCACAGAACTTCCACTGTCAACGAGGATTCGGCTTACATCATAGTCATTTAAATTGAGGGATACAACTAGTGCATCATCATGGGGGAACTGTATCCCTCGGAGATCATCATCGGAGAAGGAGAGCTCACCCGTCTGTGCTTTCTTTGGCGCCGATCCTTCATCATCATTTCTAGAGCTCGAGCCGCCGACCTCTTCAATTATGTTAATATGGCTGATCACGGATGGATTGGGAGGAGGAGGAGGCTACTGAGGCTTGGACTGGCGGTCACCTCCTTGCCCTGGTTCAGGCGCCCTCCTGAACTGGTTCAGCCGGCCTCGCTGGATCAGCCTCTCAATTTCATTTTTTAGCTACCAGCGTTCCTCAGTGTCGTGGCCGTGCTCCCGGTGATAGCGGCAGTATTTGGTGGGATCTCTCCGAGTTGGGTTCCCTCAGAGAGGAGTTGGCCGGGGGAGCTAGTGCTCTATCTCCATGAGGATCTGTGCCCTGGGCACAGTTAGCGGAGTGTAGTGGTCGAACCGCCTGGGCGGGCTCCGGGAGCGATTTCTTGGCGGCGGTGGGGGAGCTCTTTGGCGACGAGGTGGACTTGGCCGACGGATGGGTCGGTGCCTGTCGGGACCCTTGGGTTCTTTCTTCTTTGCCAGCTCGGCGCGGGCAACTCTCCATGATTCCTCGACCCTGGCATATTTGTCTGCCAGGGCCATCATATCGTAGAGGTTTGGGGGTAGTTGACTTCCATCGCCATGTAGAAGCCGCTCTCCTTAGAAACTCCCCCCGCCAAGGTGGACATAGCCACCTCATGATTAAGGTGGTCCACCTCTAGCATGGCCTTGTTGAAGCAGCCAAGGTAGTTTCTCAAGGACTCCCCCTCTCTCTGCTTAACTTCGGAGAGGGAGTCGGATCTCCGCCGGTGACGGCGGCTACTGACGAACTGGCCAATAAAAAGATGGCTCAGCTCGTCGAATGAATAAACGAAACTTGGTTTCAAGGCGTTGAACTAGGTTCGGGCAGATCCTCTGAGGGTGGAAGGGAAGGCGCGGAAGAGGATCGCGTCGGATGCTCCGTGGAACATCATTATTGACCGGAAGCTGCTGAGATGATCGTCCGGGTCAGAAGAGCCGTGGTAGGGCTCGATGGCGGGCAGTTTGACATGGGAGGGAATTACTTCCTCAATGATCCCTTTAGAGAAAGGGATGCCCTGCTCCGCCTTGGGTTGGGATGATGGGCCTGCTTGGCGGCGTCTAGCTCCTGACGCATCTCCCAGATTTGTCGACGGATCTCCTCTTCAGAAGTAAGACGAGGAGCTAGGCGGGGAGAGCGCAGGGACGGCGTTGAATCATGGCGGGAGGACACCAGGGAAAGGGTCCGAGCTCATCGAGATCTGGGTGGATCCCTGTTACAGCTGCCTCGCGGGACCGGTTTGTCCCCTTTGGGTCGGTGTGGGGGGTCCGTGGCTTCATGCGGACCAGAGGAGGAGGTGGTCGGAGAGGAAGGAGCTGCAGCCTTCCCATGAAGGTGCGGAGCAGGGGCAGCTGCGAAACACTCCTGAACTAGGTGGGTCAGGGCTTGGACCTGCTGAACCAGCGTGGCGAACTGGTCCTGGGTCACCGGGATGGCCGGTGGTGATGGGGTCTCAACTGGTGGAGGCTGCGGTGCCGTATTGCCCGTCGGATCAGGTCTTTGGGCGACGACCTGGTCCTGGGCTTCAGAGGTTGCTCTTCTTCGATTCGCCATTGGAGAGGTTCTACTCCAGATCGAGATCCTTGTCTCCTTTCTTCAAGTTTTAACGGGACTTGAGACCCTTCCTCTAGCGCCAATCTGTTGCCGCCGGGATCTGTCCTCCGACTCGGGCGCGGTCGGTCTCCTGGTCTGGGCTTCCTCCTGGGCGGACCTGCACAGAAGTCCTTGCATGAGAGGCATTGGGGGTGGCTCTCCGTGGAAGACCCTTCGACGCTCAAGTCAGTGGGGATCGGTGATCAACAGAAAATATGGAGAGGGATCTCTCCAGGAAGTCTCTCCAGGGATGGTCAATCGGGATCTCCAGGGGAGCGCCGACGAGCAGTGGACGAGAGTGAGAGTGAGAGTGAGAGTAAGCCAGGGGCCGTGAGCGCGTGTACCTGAGAGAATCTGGAGGTATCGCATTTATAGGCAATCACCTGGATCTTGAGCGCCTTCTAGAAGGTTCGAAGGTTGTTAGGATACGGGAGTGAATCGAATCAGGCCGTTGTAAGGCCGGTGGGATCCGTATCTTGTTCATTGAGGGATCGATGGCTAGGAGAGCTCTTTGATGGCCTAAGATCTGATAGATGCGTAGGTCCCAGGTAGTTATATTAGGTCCTAGACCACTCTTCAACATGATTCTTTGTTTGGGATTCTGTTACGACAGGCCTAGGCTCTCCCGCGTCGGATTCCACGGAGGTGAGTATCGAGTCATGGACTGTTCATGAGAGTCGAGCTATGGAAGCTCGAGGAAACCGAGCTTCGGGAAGCTCAGAGAAGGCCGAGCCACTGGAAGCTCGGGGGAAGCTGAACCATGGGAGGCTCGGGGAAAGCCGAGTCATGGGAGGCTCGGGGGTAGTCGAGCTACAGGTAGCTCGAAGAAAGCCAAGCTACGGAAAGCTCGGAGGAAGCCGAGCCATGGGAGGCTCAGGGAAAACGAGCTGTGGGAAGCTCGGGAAAGCCGAGCTATAGGTAGCTCGGGGAAGGTTGAGCTATAGGTAGCTCGGGGAAGCCGAGCTATAGGTAGCTCGGGGAGAAGTGAGTTATAGGAAGCTCGGGAGAGCTGAGCTATGGGCAGCTTGGGGAGAGTCGAGCTACAGGTAGCTCGGGGAAGCCGAGCTATGGGCAGCTCGGGGAGAACCGAGCTATAGGTAGCTCGGGGAGAGTCGAGCTATAGATAGCTCGGGAAGAACTGAGCTATAGGAAGCTCGGGGAGAGTCGAGCTACGAGTAGCTCGGGGAAGCCGAGCTATAGGTAGCTCGGGGAGAGCCGAGCTATGGGAAGCTCGGGAAAGTCGAGCTATGGGAAGCTCGGGGAGAGTCGAGCTATAGGTAGCTCGGGGAAGCTGAGCTATAGGTAGCTCGGGGAGAACTGAGTTATATGTAGCTCGGGGAGAGTCGGGTTATGGGTTGCTCGACCTATTGGACCACATTAGTTTAGCTCGTTCCTCGGGGGCATGTCATAGTGGGCGGAGGGATGGGGCTGATCTTAGCCCCTTCGCACAGTTATCAATGCAATGACGATTCTACCCCTCAATAGCCTCATAAGGAGGTGGAGAAGGTTCTGTGACCTTGACAGAATTGAGTCTAGTCGAAAAAGGTTGGAACCACAGCAGTTCTTGAAGTGGCAAGCAGTCATTTATGACAACATTTTGGAGCAACTGATGAACAATTTGAGCCCTTCGCTGATCTACCAGCCAAAACTGCATCTCCATGCTGGTTGGCAAAAAGTTGTAGACCCTGCCGTCGACACTAGAATCAGTTCCAGGAACAATACAAAATTTACTGCGATTCAATCTGCCATCTGATGCACCTGAATTCATTAAAACACAACGCCAGGTACAAGGTCAATGCAAAGAAATGGCATACAATTTTTGGCCACATATTCCATATCTACTGCAATGAGGAGGAGGTGATGATTTGGCCGATGAAAGAGATTTCGGATTGCCCAAGTCAACCGGCCAGATCGCTGGATTGCGGCCTATACTATCTGAGATACATGGAATGTCTTGCTCAACGGGACAATCCTAATATGAAGATGGATTTCACGGTGGAGGAAGTAAGAGAATACCGGCGACAATTAGCTGCGACGATATTGAGAGAGGGCCTCAACCAAAAGATCAACGATCTTGTCGCAAACTCTTCTTAATTTTTTCATTTTTCTTTCATTGAAAATTTAATGTAATTTATTCATATTAACATTGTTTCATATTGAATGCAAATGCAAATATTTTATATTGAAAATATGGTTGTCCTCGATTTATTCATATTTATGTCTTTTCTACTTCACAATTTCTTGAGTTTTTGTATATGATGTCGTAAATTGAAAACTAGAATGTCGTAAATTAAGAACAGGGGTGTCGTAGGATTTTTGCCTTTCGGTGTCGTCGAACTAAAGATAGGGTGTCGTTAGCCCAGAGCTGGAGTATCGTCGCGCTAAAAGCATTGGTGTCCTTTTGTGAGAACAGAGGTGTCGTAGGATTTTTGCCTTTCGGGTGTTATCGAGCTAAAGCTAGGGTGTCGTTAGCCCAGAGCTGGGGTATCGTCGAGCTAAAAGCATTGGTGTCCTTTCGTGAGAACAGGGGTGTCGTAGGATTTTTTCCTTTCGGTTGTCGTCGAGCTAAAGCTAGGGTGTCGTTAGCCCAGAGCTGGGGGGTCGTCACGCTAAAAGCATTGGTGTCCTTTCGTGAGAACAGGGGTGTCGTAGGATTTTTGCCTTTCGGGTGTCGTCGAGCTAAAGCTAGGGTGTCGTTAGCCCAGAGTTGGGGTGTCGTCGCTTTAAAGTGAGGGTGTCGTTAGGCGAGAGCTGGGGTGTCGTAACAGTGCAAGCGTATTCGTAAAATATCAAATCCTCTTGGCAGACGAGATGAACACTTCATTTGGCTGAAAAAGATACCCTAGTTACAAAGCACTTTATTTGCGACCAAGACACCCTAATTACAAAGTTACGACACACGTGTTTTATATGTGCTACTGTTAGTTCACTCAATACATAAGCATCAAACTCGTCCATCAAAGTTTTGGAAGGTGGTACAATTCTTTCCATGTCCTCTCCGGTATTAATTGACTGCATACAAGTCTGCCTGTTGCTTGAAGCAGCTCTTACTTCATTTTGCATTGGTGGAGCGTCAACGTTTGCCTTGACCAGATTTTTTCTTGATCTTTTTGACTTCTTCTCAACTCCACTCTTTAATTTGTTCTCTCTTGGGCGACCTTTCGTCCTAATTTGCTGAGGATCTTGAATTACAAGCTCTGTACTTATTTTAGCTGCACAGTTAGCATCCACGACAATTTGAATATAGGTGTTAGACCATCCATCACTAAATTAAATGCATCTTCAGACATGGAGGCTATCTCTGCGAGCTTCATCATCCGATGACTCAGCAAACTATATCTACAATCAATAACATAATGTTATCGAAAACATATATTAAGACATTTCAAATAAAAAATTGTCACTTACCGTGATTTTCGTGTGCTTTTATCACAACCTTCAATATTGCAATCGAAATCGTCGAATTGGTATTTCATGTCCTTGCACCATCTCTTCAAGAAGTATTTATTGGTAAACGAAATACGTCGCTTTGATGAAGAACCAATAAGGCATGCCTACGTAGGTAACCCTTAAACTGAAAGGATCGACACTGGCATTAGACATCCTCAATATTTCTCTCGTATGACACGATATATTCTTTGATCATCTTCTTGCCGATTCCATCGACTTCAATCCTTTCATACAACTTTACAGAATATACACAACAGTCATCAGCTTCCTTGATCAATTTAGTATTTGATGCAGCCATTTCAAGGATCTCATTCTGAAATTTTTTAAAAATGCGCTTTGTATACCTTCCTGCAGCTTGTCTCTCAAAAGGTGATAATGTCTTTAGGAAAGTAGTCGTTTGCAATGTCCTATTATCTTTCTCATTTTTAACCTCATACCTTTTCTCCAAGGTATCTTCGTACTTACCTATAAACTTCGTTAGTGTAGTCTTTAAATTTATAAACCCATCAAAGAAGTGATTTATGCCCTCGCTCCTTTGTAAAGATGACATCCATGTACATAATTTTGTCAAAAAAAGAAGCGTTGAACGCGAACATGAACCAAAGACAATGACATACAAACCTGTGAAGAATGTATCCTTTAAGTAAACTGGAACTCATTTATCTCGATATTCTAAAGGACATTGAACCAATCTATAGCCTTGCATTCTTTATATTTCTCCATAATATGTGCCCAACTTTCTCGAATGACTATATGGTCAATGAATCATATATCGCCTCATCGAAATCAACCATAAATTTGGGATTTGCTGTGCAAATGTGGCCAATCTTTTCAGGTATCTTCTTCAATATATGCCAAAGACAAAATCGATGTCGTGTGTTAGGAAAAACTTCTTTAACAACAGCCTCGATTGCCTTATCTTGATCAGTTATTATGGCAATAGGTGCTTGACAACCATTTGCATCAAGCCATGACTGAAAAACCCATTTATATGTCTCAGTACTCTCATCAGACAACAATGTGCAATCAAGCAAGGTGGATTGTCCATGATGGTTGACCCCAACAAATGGACAAAAAGGCATTTGATATCTATTTGTCAAGTAGGTCGAGTCAAAGCTTAGAACATCACCGAAGTATGTGCATGCCAATCTTGACTTGGATGAATCCAGAAGACAGACCTGAGATGACCATTATCATTGAGGTCTAAGGTATAGAAAAAATTGGGATTTCTGAGTTGCATTTCGGTGAAATGGATTGCCATCGACTGAGCATCTCCTTCTTTCAACTTAGACTGACGTTCGTGACAAATGAAATTACGAGCATCCTTCTCGGTGAAATCCAATTGTCTTCTACCCCCTTTTCTCCTTGCTATGGCAGAGTATATCTGAGTTGTCGGAACATTCACGGCATGTAAATTGCTGATCTCTACCTTCTCTGGTGTGTTGATCCTCCTATGCGACCGTAGATAACCAGTTGATACTATGGACATCCCATGGTTATGTTCTAGAGAAACCTCAACCAATATCCACTTACCACTTGTAGTATTCAGTCTTGCTTTTATGGATGCCATGCAATCAACTTTCTCAGTATCCCTATGATTCATGCTCTTCTCTGTTTTTCTAGATTTTCCTTGCCTCCAACACGCCAGGTGCTTGAAGCAAAGTTGTTTATTGTTGTTGGCCCTGCTACACACTGTTGTGATTCCAAAACCAACTCTTTTTGCATATCCATTGTAGAAAGTATATACTTCATCTGCTGAATTGAATTCCATTCCAGTTTGAGGAACTACCGTATCAACCCCTGCTTTCGGAGCGATGGGTGAAGGTGCACGACCGGGAGTGTGCTCGATTTCTTTTCGATCTATAATTTCAGTATCGTCTGTGAAATATAGGCATACAGTCATGAACAATGATATCCATAGATTTAGCTGTCAATATATCCTGACAAAGCATTAGGACACCAAGGTTAAAAAAATACGATACTTTACTTGAAGAAATATGACAACACAATTAGGCTGTTACGACATCCTAGCTCTCATCGAACGACACCCTAGCTTTAAGGTGATGACATCTCTGACTTAGGCTCTTACGACACCCCAGCTTTAGCGCGATGACACCCTAGCTTTAAGGCAACGACACCCGTGCGGGGACTGTTAAGACAGGGACCGACGACTTAGGCTCTTACGACACCTCAGCTTTAGCGCGACAACACCCTAGCTTTAAGGCGATGACATCCGTGTGGGAACTATTAAGGCGGGGACCGACGACTTAGGCTCTTACGACACCCCAGCTTTAGAGCAACGACACCCTAGCTTTAAGGCAACGACACCCGTGCGGGGACTGTTAAGGCGGGGACCGACAACTTAGGCTCTTACGATACCCCAGCTTTAGCATGATGACACCCTAGCTTTAAGGCGACGACACCTGTGCGGGGACTGTTAAGGCGGGGACCGACGACTAAGGCTCTTACGACACCCCAGCTTTAGCGTGATGACACCCTCGCTTTAAGGTGACGACACCCGTGCCGGGACTGTTAAGGCGGGGACCGACGACTTAGGCTCTTACAATGCCCCAGCTTTAGCGTGACGATACCCTAGCTTTAAGGCGACGACACCCATGCCGGGACTGTTAAGGCGGGGATCGATGGCATCCCCGAATTAGGCTGTTACAACACCGCAGCTCTCATCCGACGACACCCTAGCTTTAGCGCGACAACACCCGTGCGGGGACTGTTAAGGCAAGGACCGATGACATCCCCGACTTAGGCTCTTACGACACCCCAGCTTTAGCACGACGATACCCTACCTTTAAGGCGACGATACCCCAGCTCTCATCTGACGACACCCTAGCTTTAAGGCGACAACACCCGTTTCGGGACTCTTAAGGTTTAAACTGGGGAGTCGCTCCCCCATCTTCTCCTCTTGGCCCTCCATAGAACGCCCCTCCCCCCTCTTCTCCTCTTCTTTATATCCATTCCCATTGTCTCTCCATGGTCAGTTATAAGCACGGGTGTCGTAGGCTTGTAACTACGGTCTCTTAACAGTAAATCTGGGGTGTCATAGCTTTTATGACGATACCCCGAAGCACGGGTGTCGTAGGTTTGTAACTATAGATATATGGACAAGAAATAACGGGGAATATAGGCCGCCGAAACACTCTGACGATACCCCAATTCATAAGTTATACAGTATGACATTCGTGCTACAAAATAGTAAACTCTAAACAGTTATGACTCCCGGAATGTCATAATTGTTTTGGTCTAAGGAAGTTACCCGCGCATTAAACGGTTTGGTCACACATTAACTTCCTCTAACGAGAAAAAACAGTTGATGTAATAAAGGAGATTTACAAAGAAGTGGGAACAAGGACTTTTTACTTTGTGCTACGGATGACATTTCCTCCAGAAGTTTTTGTACAAAGACTTCAGTAGCCAGGTATTCTAGCCTCGAAGCTGAAATATTTTCTTTCGACCGAACTCCTCAAAGTGAGGGCTCAGGATCTTGCTCAAACCTTGGACTGATTCCTTAGCATCCGAAAGCCAGAGTGAGGGGGAAGAAAGAGTTTTTCTTGCACAGATGAAATCCAAGAAAAAATGACGGTAGAAGTAGGCTGGAGGAAAAGGGTATTTTTGTTTGCACAGCAATTTTAAAATAAAGGCGAAGCACTTTTAATGGCCATCACGATCAGAACGTAACTTCGTAGCAGAGTCATACCGTTCCGCATCGTCAGCCACGTAGGATCCATATGGACCAATCAGGAGAGGCGGTGCAGCCCATGTAGGACTTGCTGCACCGAGGGTGGTGTACAAAGACTTTTCCTATTTTAAATAAGACTGCCATAAGCCCATATTCAAAGCCCATATGCAATTTGAATGTGACGGACAAGGACACCACCTAAATGCATTAAAAAAAAAAAGAAAGAAGGAAGGAAGGAAGGTGATGTGGCTTATCAAGCTCCGTTAAAGTTAACGGGATAAGGGGCTAACAGGAGGTTCCCCTCCGCCTCGACCCCCGTGGTCCCCTCCGCCTTGGACCCCCACGGTCCCCTCGGCAACCGCCACATGGCCCACTATCTCCCTGCAACTACCATGTACCGCATTAGTCTCTGGTGACCGCCACATGGCCCACTAACTCCCGACGATTGCGGACAGTGGGATGTTACGAATGTGGCCAGGCCTACTATCGCCTGTACGGCCACTACTCCCTGAAAGCGCGCAACAAGGGGACTTCGGAAGAGGTATAAAAAGGATAAGTTAGGTTTTTCTAGGAACAACTTTTCGAACTATTTTCCAAGGCACTAACTTGACCGTCGGAGGGTCCTTGCCGGAAACCCCCGGTCCTTGAGGACTTTCTTGCAGGATTGCTATCTAGGAGGTGGGAACAGAAGCTCCATCGTCACCCGGCATCAAGAAGACGTGTTTTGGCTATAACAATTGGCGCGCCAGGAAGGGGGGGCAAGTAGAAGAAGAGCAGAGTCCAATGCTCCAAGGCTACAGGCCTTCACTCCCCTTTACCGCTCGATACGATGGTGGTGACACGAGCGCGGGAGGTTTTGGACGGCGGCACTGGGGGGCAACGCCAAGAGTTGAAGCAGCCGGAAGCAAGCCTCTCGGCCCCACTGGTCCCTTTCCCTGTCCCACCATTGTCGCCCATGCAGGGCGACCGTGTCGACGTTCTCATTGTGCAAGTTTATTCCTTGGTGGCCGCAGTCTAGCACCTGCAGCAGCAAGTGGCAGCGTCGCAGCAAGATCCCCAGCCTCCTTCCCCGGACGCGGGGGTCGCTCCTCCTAGCCAACAGTCCACTCGCGGGAGAGCTTCCCATCAGGAAGTCCCTCGCCGATGTGCCTCCCCCGGATGTCGCTACCGGGAGGCTTCCAAAGACCACGGTCACCTTTCCATCATTCTGACATCTCCCGCAGGTGGCGGCAGGGGAAGGAGGCCGAGCAAGGACCTCGTTACCGCCACAACCCATCCCCATCCTTGGTATTATCACGAGAAGGGTATTTCGATGGGCACGTCGCCCGCCGGGCTGAGCGGCGCCTCAAGGACTATAATCAGTGGCTGGAGGAACTCAGCCGCAGGGTTACTAACCCGCCGGAGGCGGATTATGACAGCCGCCCTCCCTTGTCTCGCCGTATAATGGAGGAGCCAATCTCCATCTGGTTTCGTTTACCTCAACTGGACCCTTATGATGGCACTGCTGACCCCTTGGACCACCTGGAAAGCTATAAGGTCCTTATGCAGGTCCAGGGGGCAATTGATTCCCTTCTTTGCATTGCTTTTCCTGCCACTCTTCGAAAGGCAGCGCGGGCCTGGTATTCCCAGCTGCCTCCACGAAGCATTAATTCTTTTCAGCAGCTGGAGAGGGCTTTCCTGGCACATTTCAATGCCTGCCAAAAAATTCACGGGTGGTCGACAGCTTGTTCGCCATCCAGCAGAAGAGTGGCGAGTCACTGAAAGATTTCATAGCTCGGTTCAAGGAAGCCGCACTGGAGGTGTATAACCTTGATAATTCTATCACTACTCTGGCCCTGAAGCGAGGGCTTCAGCCCTCCCGCTTCGCGTACTCCCTCGATAAAAGCCGTCGAACTCCTAGGCCGAGCTGTTGGGCTGAGCGCACAAGTACATCCGCGCTGATGAAGCCGACTCCTCCTGGTGCGAGGAAGACGGAGGCCCTAATAAGAAGCAAGCCTGATCTACATCTGACATGCCACAACAGGAGAGGCCTGAACCACCCCGACGACCTGACAACCGACCCAGGGCCCTCGCTCCCAGGGAAGGAATTCGCACCCCCCTGCTCGCTCCAATATCTCACATCCTGATGGAGATTGAGAGTGAGCCATTTCTTCAACGCCCTCCTCCCCTGAAGCCTGGAGTCTCCCATGACAAAAATCTTTATTGTCGTTTCCATCAAGACCACGAGCACGACACAGAGAGCTGCTGCCAACTCAAGAGGGCGATCGAGGACCTCGTTTAGCAAGGCTACCTTGGCAAGTTCATCCGGAGGACAAACCCAACTGCTCCGGGCCCGTTTGCGCCCTCGCTTGCTCAAGCCGAAGTCAATAATGCCCCAACTGAGAAGATGGTGGTTATGATCTCTTTGGGGGCCGGCGGCCCGTCTAAGAAGTTCAGGGGGGAGGAGGAAATAGAACCTGTAACTCCTTTCTTTGAAAAGGACCTAGAGGGGGTGAACAATCCAAATGATGATAGTGTTGTTGTTTCTATGACAATTGCCAAACATCCTATAAAAAGGATACTGGTGGATAGTGGAAGCTCGGCTGACATTTTAAGTTACGATGCATTTGTTCGTATAAGCTTGTCCCATGACTCCCTTCGGCCCGTTGCCATGCCCCTCATGGGTTTCACTGGGGATTTTGTGAAGGTAGAAGGAGAAATTACCCTCCCGGTCACAGCTGGGATGGCACCCCGCCAGAAAATGGTCATGGTGAGGTTCCTCGTTGCGCGGGTCCCCCTGGCTTATAATGCCATCCTGGGCAGGCTTGGGTTAAATTTGCTAGACACCGTCATCTCCACCAAGAGGTTGTTGGTGAGGTTTCCGACCAATAAAGGAGTAGGGGAGATGCGCGGGGGAGAGGAGCCCTCTGCCCCTCTGCTACCACATGATGCCTAGCCCTCGGGAGGGGCCGACCCCGCCGATGGCAAAACTAGTGGACCCCAGATATTCGGAGAAGAGGGGAGAACCGGCCGAGCACTTATTGACTTTCCCTTTAGGGGAGGACCTGGCCAAGACTGTTCGGGTTGGGTCGCTGTTGTCCGATGAAGCAAGGGCCTAGCTTCTCACCTTCCTTCGGGCCAACTCGGACGTGTTCACCTGGTCGGCCTCAGACATACCGGGCATTCCCCTCGATGTGATTACCCACAAGCTCAGCCTCAATCTGCAGTGCTGAGGCAGAAGAAAAGGAGCTTCACCCCTGAGCGGCAGAAGGCTGTCGACGAGGAGGTCCGTAAGCTGCTAGTTGCCGGGCATATCCAAAAAGTACATTACTCGGACTGGTTAGCCAATGTTGTGATGGTCCGCAACGCCAACGGGAACTGAAGAATGTATGTCAATTTCACCAATCTTAATAAGGTGTGCCCCAAGGATAGTTTCCCACTGCCCAGGATTGACCAATTGGTGGATGCTACCTCGGGCCATGAAATCCTCAGCTTCATGGATGCCTTTTCTGGATACAATCAGATCAAGATGGACCCAGTGGACGAGGAGGCCACCTCTTTTGTGACCGAGAAGGGCATCTACTGCTATAGAGTGATGCCATTTGGGCTAAAGAATGCGGGGGCTACGTACCAAAGGCTAATGAACAGGGTCTTCGAGGACCAGATCGGGCGTAACATAGAAGTCTACGTGGACGATATGCTCACTAAAAGCGTTCATGCCAATGATCACATTGCCAACCTGGCCAAGACCTTCGACAACCTTTGCCGCTGCCAGATGAGGCTAAATCCTCAGAAGTGTACATTCAGAGTCACGGCCGGCAAGTTTCTCGGCTTTATGGTGACTCAGCGAGGAATAGAGGCGAACCCAGACAAGATACAAGCCCTCCTCGACATGAGGCCCCTCGCTAACAAAAAGGAGATTCAGTGTTTGACGGGGCGGGTGGTGGCTCTAAGCCGCTTTCTGTCAAAGTCTGCAGAAAGGTGTCTACCCTTCTTCAAGGCTTTGCGCAAGGTCAACGGGTTTGAGTGGACTGAAGAGCGCCAGAGAGCATTCGAGGGGCTGAGGGAGTTCCTATCCACTCCCCCGCTGCTGTCCAAGCCGAGGAACGGAGAAAAGCTCTTCCTCTATCTTGCAGCCTCGGCCGAGGCTGTGAGCTCTGTGCTTGTCTGCTCCGACGCCGACGAAACTCAGAAGCATGTCTATTATATCAGCAAGTGCTTCATGACACAGAGACCAGGTACTCTCGTGCTGAAAAGATCATTTTTTCACTAATCGTATCTACTCAGCGCCTCAGGCCCTACTTCCAAGCCCATTTGGTAGTGGTGCTCACAGACCAGCCGCTCAAAGCAATTCTATCCCGGCCCGATACCTCGGGCCGGCTTGCGAAATGGGCAATCAAGTTGGGAGAGTTTGATCTATCCTTTCGGCCGAGGTCAGCCATGAAGTCCCAAGTCCTTGTCAACTTCCTAGTTGAGTGCACCTGGGCCAAGGAGACACTCAACGAGCCCCACTCAGCCCCTCCGAATGCGGTGGTCGAGAGCGAGGGGCAGGACTGGATCCTCCACGTCGATGGTGCCTCGAATTCTCAGGGGAGTGGAGCCAGCCTCATTCTAGCTAGCCCCGAGGGGAAAATGGTGGAGTACGCCCTACGGTTCCTCTTTCCCGCAACCAACAATCAGGCAGAGTACGAAGCCTTGCTGGCTGGCATGAGACTGGCCAAGGAGCTTGGAGTGGAGTGCCTCCGGGCCTTCACCGATTCCCAACTCATTTCCGGGCAGGTCGCTGGGGAATACGAGGCTCGGGATCCAATTATGTCCTGCTACCTAGGTAAGGTCCAATCACAGTCCTTGTCGTTTACCCATTTTAGTGTCAGTTATATTCCCAGGGGTGAGAATGCCAGGGCCGACGTAGTATCCCGATTGGCCACCTCGGCCGATGGGGCCCTAGGGAGAACATACTTGGAGCGTATGGAAGTTCCGAGCATCGACCTGGCCGAGGAGGCCCTATCGACCCACCAAGAACCCTCGTGTACGGAGGCGTACGTTCGATACCTCACCGACGGCACTCTCCCCGATAATCCCGCAGAGGCCAAGCAGCTTAAGAGATGAGCCCCCAAGTTTCTAATGGTAGACAGGCACTGTACTGGAAGTCCTTCTCCTACCCACTCCTTTGTGCACCACTTCGATAGACGCTGACTACATCCTGTGTGAGATCCACGAAGGTATCTGCGGGAACCACTCGGGGGCAGGGCGCTGGCATACAAGGCCCTGTGATATGGATATTACTGGCCCACTATGAGGGAGGATGCGGCCGAGCTAGTGTGAAGATGCAATAGTTGCCAGCGGCACGCCCACATTCAACGATGGCCGACTACCCCGCTGAGTCCCTTGTTGGCCCCATGGCCCTTTGCTTAATGGGGGATGGATATACTAGGACCATTCCCCCCGGCTTCTACCCAGCGAAAGTTTATGCTTGTCACCATCGACCACTTCAAGTGGGTGGAAGCGGAGGCGCTAGCAAAGATCACCGAGCATAAGATCAGGGCCTTCTTTTGGAGGTCCATCATCTATCGTTTCGGATTGCCTCATACTCTCATCACTAACAACGGCCAGCAGTTCAATAATGCCCCCTTCAGGGAGTTCTGTGCCGAGCTGGGTATTCACCAGCGGTTTACCTCGGTCGGCAATCCTCAAACCAATGGAGCGGCCGAGGTAACCAATCGGACCATTCTTCAAGGGCTAAGGACATGGTTGGATGACTTCAAAGAAAGATGGGTGGAGGAGCTTCCCCATGTGCTATGGGCCTACAACACCACGCCACGCATCCCCACCAAAGAGACCCCCTTCAGCCTTGTGTTCGGCTTCGAGGCTGTTATCCCCGTGGAGATCGGCCTCTCAAGCCCGCGGGTGGAGGTGTATGATGAGAACGACAACTCCACTCGATTGCGAGCCAACTTAGATTTGGTCGAAGAAGAGCATGACCTAGCATGCCACCGAATTGTAGTTTATCGCCAGAGAGCCACCAAGTACTACAATGCGCGCGTCCGTCTAAAAGCCTTCTTGCCGGGGGATCTGGTCCTCAGAAGGGCCGAAGTATCAAAACCGATGGAGGGGGGCAAGTTGTCCCCGAAGTGGGAAGGCCCCTACCAAGTCACCGAGGCCCTTCATCATGGAGCATACCGAATCGAAAGTCTAGATGGAAAGCCTCTTCCCTGTACTTGGAGTGCGGACAATCTCCGTTGATACTACCAGTGATGTACGCGGTGTGACGATCTTAGGTCTGAATACCATGTTTTCTCCTTATTAAAACGCAGAAGTCTGTATATCTCATTTTTCTCCAATGAAACAAGTGTTCGAGTGACTTGTCTTCCCAGCTCCAGCCTGATGTACCATCGGCACTTAAGCCCGAGCTCACCTCGGCACATCAAGCCCGATGTACCATCGATACTTAAGGTCGAGCTCACCTCGGCACTTAAAGCCCGATATACCATCGGCAGTTAAGCTCGAGCTCACCTTGGTACGTCAAGCCCGATGTACCATCGGTACTTAAGCCCGAGCTCACCTCGGTACGTCAAGCCCGATGTACCATCGGTACTTAAGCCCGAGCTTGCCTCGTCACGTCAAGCCCGATGTACCATCAACACTTAAGCCCGAGCTCGCCTCGGCACCTCAAGCCCGATGTACCATCGGCACTTAAGCCCGAGCTCGCCTCGGCACCTCAAGCCTGATGTACCATCGGTACTTAAGCCTGAGCTTGTCTCGACACTTAAGCCCGAGCTCACCTTGGCATTTCAAGCCCGATGTACCATCAGCACTTAAGCCCGAGCTCGCCTTGACACCTCAAGCCCGATGAACCATTGGCACTTAAGCTCGAGCTCACCTCGGCACGTCAAGCCCGATGTACCATCAGCACTTAAGCCCAAGCTTGCCTCGGTACGTCAAGCCCAATGTACCATCGGCACTTAAGCCCGAGCTTGCCTCGGCACGTCAAGCCCGATGTACCATTGGCACCTAAGCCCGAGCTCACCTCGGCACGTCAAGCCTGATGTACCATCGGCACCTAAGCCCGAGCTCATCTCGGCACATCAAGCCTGATGTACAATCGGCACTTAAGCACGAGCTCAGCTTGGCACATTAAAATTGATGTTCCGTCATTTCTCAGGCTCGAGTTTGCCTCGGCACCGGCTCTGGGTTGTTACTTCAGCCCCAGGCCGAGCTCATTCCAGTTCATGTGACCCCATGAAGGCAATGTTTTAGTGGAATTAAACACCCATTACTGGATACTAAGGCAAACATTTCATCAAAAACAACACTTGTCATTGCTTTTTCAAAAAGGGGTACAAAATGTTGGCCTCGGTCGGACTTTAATACAGAGAAAAAAAACAAAATAAAAGGAGAGGGAATGTCTGCTCAGTCCTCAGTCGGCCCATCGCTAGTTGGCTCATCGTCGGTCGGCTTTGGGGATGCTGCCGACCCCTTCGATACTTCATTTGGCTCGAGACCGTCCAAGTCAGAGAGGCTGTAGACTCGGCCGACTTTCTCCTTGCCGTTTCGGAAGCCGAGGTGGTAGGCGCCTACGGAAACTTCCGCCAACTCTTCTGCGAAGGCAGTGCTCTTCCGAAACTCATCCACCGCCTTGGTCGCTTGCTCCACACCGACGGCAGCCTTCTCTTCGGCCTGGGCCATTTTCTCCTCGGCTGTCGCGGCCTTATCTTCAGCAGCCCTAACCTTCTCCTCCGCCCCGTGGACGGCTTCTTCCATTCTTGCCGCCTGGGCGTCAGATTCCCGGGCGTTCTCCTCAGCAGTGGAGGCTCGCTTCCCCACCGCCTCCACCTCGATGCCTTGGGATTGGATGCGCAGCTCCTGAGCCTTGATGGTCACCTCGGCGACCTCTAGGCATCTCCTCAAGCCCCCGAGCTCGGCCTCTACTTGACGTCTGACCTCGGCAAGTTCCTCAGCTTGCTCGACACGGGCCACCGCCAGGGCCTCCTCGGCCTTATCCGCTCAGGCCCGACCCTCGGTGGTCTCCTGCTAAGACTGGCGGAGCGCTTCCTCGGTACGGGTGAACATGTCCCTCAATGCTATGAGGGAGTTCGCCGTCTGCAGTGAAACGCCATTGTCAGCAAACAGTTAGAGATGAGCCACAGCAACGCATAAAGGAGTAGCTATAGCACTTACCCATATTTGGGCCGAGAAGGCATCCTGAAGGAGAGAGGCGGCCCCTCGGCATTGGAGCTCTCTCTGACATTCAGGGCGGCCGATCTGGGCCACTAGCTGCTCGACCTCCAGCCCCTAGCTCATCGACGGTGGCTTAAAGGGGAAGGCCTCCGGCTCGTCCTCCACTTCAGCCCTGTCCTGGAGAGGCTCCCCCGGGGCCACACCAAAGGTCGACTCCTCCACCTTGGCAGGCCTACCTACCGATGCCTGGTCTTGCTCGGTTTGGGCCCCGGGTGTAACCCCCTTCGGGGTCGGCTCGACCTCGGGGCAAGACGGCCCCACCTTCGGAAGAGTTGGCTCCTCGGTCGGGAGGGCGGCATCAGCTCGGGACCTCTTGGGAGGAGTGTCGGCTGTGAGATCGATGGGGTGGATTGGCTCTTGGGTCCCCCGAGATGGGTCATGATGCCCCCGGGGATGGCGGATCAGCGGAGCTGGGGTCGAAGAGCGCGTTGGAGATCGAGTAGGGCTCGGAGACCGGGGCCTCTTCCTCGACGGCTCAGCAGCACTAATAGCTTTCTTCCTCTTCTTGACTGCGGCCCTCCTCACCATCCGGTCTGGTAGCTTCATAGCTGCACAAATCAAGGTCGGTTTTTCTTTTTTAAAAAAAAAAGAGGGAAGAAGTAGAGGGGGAGCAGCGAGAGGTTGGGTGTCTCAGGCTGCTCACCGCCGCTCGGGAGGAGGCCCGCGAGTTGGAGGTTATCCTCCGTCAGCAGCTAGTTACATCGGGGGATATCGGCTGTCTGCAACATGCCAAAGGCCTCCTTGTCCCTCGGAGTTATCAGGTGGTTCTGGTTCGGCCCTATGTTCGGGTCCCCCCAACTCGGCCTCCCCCCTTCGAGGTTGGCAAAAAAGAATCGGATCTTCCACCCTTTGACTGAGGTAGGGAGACTGAACTTCAAAGTTTGGGTGGGCCGAGGTTGAAATACTCACCAGCCTGATTGCTGGCGGAGGTTATAGAAACTACGGAAAAGAGACACACTGGGCTCTAATCCGTTGAGGCGACATAGGACGAAAAAAGAACAAAGGGTTCGGATGGAGTTCGGAACCAATTGCGACGGTGTTAGGGTTGTTGGCCCAGATGGCAACCCAAGAGGGGGGGGTGAATTGGGTACTTTAAAAATTAAGCCTTTTAAAACAATTTAAACTATTGATGAGAGGATATACACAATTAATTCAAGTTAAAGCACAATAGCAAGAGAGAGAGACAAATAAACACGGAAAACACAAAGATTTTATAGAGGTTCGGTGTATCCAATACCTACGTCCACTCCCAAGCTCCACTTGGGTCCACACTATAATCTCCTCGATTACAGTTGAGTTGTTTTACAAGCTCACAACCCAAACTTGTTGTTTTCCCGGGATCACAATGAACCCAGCCGATTTTACACGGGCTCACCAGCACAAAACCCAACACACAAGCTATCCTTAGCTTGTGCCGAGGTAAACTACCTCCACTAATTCAATCCACTGATTGAATTAGCAAACAACAAGATAAAAATATGAGTTTAGTACAAAACAGCTCCTTTTGAGCAGATATTTCAAAATAAAAGCAAAGTTTAGAAGGGCCTGTTTAGATTTGATTTGAGTGCAGGCTTTTCTTCTTTTCTTCTTTTCCTCAACTTCTTTGAAGTGTGGAATCGGGCCTCAGCTCAGATTCTTCACGGATTGAATGTTGGAGTTAATTTGAACTTATTCTCCCTTTCTTTGAATGTTGAAAATCTCTTGATTTGATCTTGAATGGCTCTTGGATTTTCTTCTAGACTTTCTTGGATTGATGAACTTGAGTACAGATGAAGTCTCCTTTGATTTCACTCCTTCTCTTTCACTCTATTTTTGAATCTCGGATTTTTCAAATGACGCTCTATTTTTCCTCTTTCTGAAAGATTTTTCTTTTTCTCTCTTGATCTATATATGTCTTTTGATTTGAAAACGGCCTCTTATTTATAGACTCTGCAAAAATTAGCCGTTAGAAACAAAGAATTATAGCCGTTATTAAAAAATATTACCGTTGGCGCTGAGTTGGCATACAGAAAAAGTCACGCCCAGATTTGTTGGAGTCGGCTCCAACTTTAGGCGAGTCGGCTCAAAGACGCGATGCCAAAAATAGAAACATTCAGATAGTTAAGGGGTCGACTCAAGAAAAATAAGGTGTCGGTTCCTGACAGTCGGGGGTCGACTCATGAAAAGCAAGGGGTCGACTCGAGAAGTGCTCAGAAAAATAACTCTCTAGAGTCTGACCAGAGTCGACTCTTACAGTCATGGAGTCGGCTCGACAAAATCGGGGGTCGACTCTTGAAATCACAGGGGTCGACTCAAGAAAATCAGGAATCTCTGTATACTGAGTGGAGTCGACTCTGAAACTCTAGAGTCGGCTCCGGAACGTATCAAAAATCAGAGAATTTTCTGATTAATTTTGAAATTCATTCTAGATTAATTTTAAATTAATTTTTGACTTGAATATAATAAATTTGACATCAAGAATCAATTCAAGATATGTTCCAAAAACTCATTGATTGAAATATGAAGTATAAAAATTTCTTTTTGAAAGCTTAAACATGGAGCTTGAAGCTACTTTTCAATTGATTATGGTCATACTTAACATACTCATTGATTATGAGAAATAAATTCATTGCTCATGTAAATAAATTCATTGCATCTTTTAATATACTCATGGCTTTTGGTAATCATTAAAATCAATAAAATTGGGGCAACAATTTCTCAACAATCTTCCCAACAATCTCTCCCTTTTTGATGATGACAAAAACATTGAGTATATGCATGATTAATTGAAGAATTTATTTAATTTTCATAGTTAGGCTCCCCTGAATGAGGTAGCTCCCCCTATGAAACTCAAATAAATATCCCATTCATTCAATTTAAACTCATACACAGTTTAATGTCAAAATTCAGTATTTTCATCTAAATTGCTTTTTCATTCATTCTTTGTATGTGTAATGTTTAATTATTACTCCCTTCTCTCCCCCATTCAATTATTTATTATATGCATATACAATAACATTCATTTAATTTCTCCCATGCATAATGTATAAAACTCTCCCCCTTTTTTGTTATCAATAAAAAGGTAGAGAAGCATCAAACACAATCACATTCACGATTTAAGATATGCTTTAACATGAACTGAGATTCATTGATAAATAAGAGAAGTACATGCAAACTCAAACTTCATTGAACATTCAAAACTAACTTTTCATTACTTCATTATATCAAAATAAAATCATAATATAAATTTCATTACATTGCAAAAACTAAACATCCATTACATCAAAAATGTATCCTTACAATTCTTGTTAAGTGATCTACGATGTTCTTCATTCCATCAGTTTGAAGCTTGACATATTCTCTCAGTCTTTCGTCCACAAAAGTACAAGCAGTTAAAATCCTGTCTTGAAGCTCGGCATTGCACTTTGCATAAGTCTCACCATCTCCACAAATGTCTTTAAGTTCTTCAAAAATATTCTTTAAATCACCACTTAAAGACTCAGTAGAGGAGCTAAGAGTAGATTCAATCTTGGTAATTCGATCTTCTAATGAATAGAGAGTTTCTTTAAGATTCATGAATTTACTGTCAAACTCAGTCTTCATTCTATCCTCTTGAGCATCAAGAAGACTCTTGAGCTGCTCTAACTGAAGATCCAAAAAACCAACTGATGAAGAAGATGGCTGATCAAACATTGGAGCAGGAGAAGGGGCCGGAACTGGAACAGAAGAACTAGGAGGCACAGGTGATGAATGTCTAACAGAAGGTCCAGGTGCCTCAACATCAGCGGCTCTATCTTCCAACTGATTTTTCTTTCCCATCTACCATCTTTCTTCACAAATCCCATCTTATGAATAGTAGCCAAGCTATAGTAATCAGTGTGTCTCAAATTTCTCAATGGCTCACTATCGGAAATAATTATCCCTTGGCTTTGAAAAAATTTAGTTAATATCATGCCATAGGGTAGACTTGATTTCTTCTTGCTCCCACAGTCAGCTATGTACCAAATTATCATATTCGGAAGATTGATAGGTCTCCCAGTTACTACAGCATCCATAACAAAAATGTCTCTCTCAGATACATAATCAAACCTCCCAGTCTTAGGGAACAGAATCCTACTGCATATGTTATGGAGAAGCCTTAATTCCAAAGATAGTTGATTTGCTTGGACTTCTTCAAAACCAACAATTTCTTTATTTAACAATCTTGATAAAGTCGGGCTCCTATCATCAGGTGAAAATGTAGAAGGACCAGACACTGGAAGATCCAAAAGTCTTGAGAGTATATCCACTGTGACATTTATCCTATTTCCTCTAATTAAGCTGACCAATCCATTATCTCCTCTTGACAATTTTTATAAAACTCTTTAACCAAGGCGGGGTAGGTTGGGCAATCTAATGAACACATTTTCTTCCATCCCATTTCAATTAATTATCTTCCTACAAGAAAACCCTCCGCCTCAAATAGCTCAAAATCCACCTTTCTCCTGGTTGTAATAATTCTATCGGCTAGACGTCTACCTGAGAGGTGGCCGCAGCAGGAGAAGCACTCGGGGTTGAAGAGGACGAGGTGGAATCCATGCTCGGAGACGGTTTGCGAGCGAGACGCCTCACCGTCTTCTTCCTCTTCATCCCGGCCGCTCCAAGGCTAGAACCACGGGTTTTAGGTGCCATTGATTTAGTGGAAAGGTTAATCAAGGGTTTCTAAGGATTTGGTAGGTTGGGAAAATCGTTGGAGAGAGATTTTGATTGATTTGAGAAGATAGAAATGAACGAGGGGTCGACTCTACCCTAGAAAAATCGACCTGGGACCACTTCGAGTCGGCTCCCGCAAAGTATGGAGTCGACTCCGGGTAGTCACAGAAACCTAACCCGAAGTGGAGTCGACTCGCACAGAGATGGGGTCAGCTCCAGAGTTTCAGTAGAAACATGGAGTCGACTCTGATACTAATCGAGTCGGCTCCGAGACCATTTCAGAGCAAAAACATAAAGTTTCAGAGAATCTGAAATGTGTCCGGATATTGATCATAAAAATTGATAAAAAATCATTGGATTTTAATAGATCAATTAGATATGAATTCTAGATAAGATTTCCTTAAAGATCAGGGATTTGAAAGAATTTTAGATAAAATTTCCTTAAAATCAAAGGATAGAAAGAGTTCTAGATAATTTTTCTTAGGGGTTTCAAATTCATTCTAATGGATCAAAATCCCTAACTCTCCTCTAAGATAACAGAATCTTTCTTCACTCAAGGGTTTTGTAAATATATCTGCTAATTGATCTTCAGTATTAACATAATCAAGACATATTTCTCCATTAGTTACATGTTCTCTAATAAAATGATATCTAATTTCTATGTGTTTTGTCCTAAAATGTTGAATTGGATTTTTTGTTAGATTAATTGCACTTATATTGTCACATTTTATAGGTGTTTTGTCAAGTGTGATACCATAGTCTTCAAGTTGTCGCTTAATTTATAGGATTTGAGCACAGCAACTTCCAGCTGCAACATATTCAGCTTCAGTAGTTGATAATGCAACTGAATTTTGCTTTTTGCTAAACCATGAGATTAAGTTACTTCCTAAGAATTGGCATGCACCACTTGTGCTTTTCCTATCTAACTTACATCCAGCATAATCAGAATCAGAATATGCAATTAAGTTCAATGTTGAGTCTCTAGAGTACCATAAACCTACATTTTTTGTTCCATTTAAGTATCTTAATATTCTTTTAACAGCAGTTAAGTGAGATACTTTAGGTTCTGATTGAAATCTAGCACATAGACAAACAGAGAATATTATATCAGGTCTACTAGCAGTTAAGTAGAGTAGAGATCCGATTATACCTCGATAATACTTTTGATCAACTTTCTTACCTTCCTCATCTTTGTCTAACTTGCATGAAGGACTCATTGGAGTTCCAAGGGGTTTTATTGAATCCATACCAAACTTTTTGAGTAGTTCCTTCGTGTACTTGGTTTGGTTGATGAAAATCCCTTCCTTTTTTGTTTGATTTGGAGTCCAAGGAAGAAGTTGAATTCTCCCATCATGCTCATTTCAAACTCACCCTGCATCAACTTAGCAAATTCTTGACATAGAAGATTGTTAGTAGCACCAAAAATAATATCATCAACATATATTTGAACTACTAATAAATCTTTACCTTTTCTTTTCAAAAATAATGTTTTATCTACATTTCCTCTTATAAAATCATTTTCAATTAAGAATTTACTTAATCTATCATACCATGCTCTAGGTGCTTGTTTCAAACCATATAATGCTTTGTGCAATTTAAAAACGTGATTTGAAAATTCATGATCTTCAAAACCTGGTGGTTGTTCTACATACACTTCTTCATTTATAAATCCATTTAAAAAAGCACTCTTTACATCCATTTGAAATAAGTTGAAATTCATGTGACATGCAAATGCAAGTAATAGTCTAATGGCTTCTAATCTAGCTACTGGTGCAAAGGTTTCATCAAAATCAATACCTTCTTCTTGATTATATCCTTTTGCAACTAATCTAGCTTTGTTTCTAATTACTATGCTATTTTCATCTAGTTTATTTCTAAATACCCATTTTGATCCTATAACAGAATGATCTTTAGGTCTTTCTACTAATGTCCATATATTATTTCTAGTAAATTGATTTAATTCTTCTTGCATAGCTAACATCCAATTATTATCTTTTTCAGCTTCTTCAATAGTTTTAGGTTCAATTTGTGATACAAATGCAAGATGATTACTAATATTTCTCATAGATGATCTAGTTCTTATTCCTTGAGATGGATCACTTATAATCAATTCCTTAGGGTGACTATAAGCGTATCTCCAATCTCTAGGAAGATCTATATCATTATGATTAGTGTTAGTATCATCATCCTTAGGTGAATCATTATCTTTAGCCTCTTGCTCATGATCTGAAGATACATCAATATTTAATTTTTCAAGATCTTTCTCAATTATGTTTGTATCTTCCTCATCATCAAACTTTTCGGAACTAGTTGCTAAAGATTCATCAAAAACTACATGAATGAATTCTTCAACAATTAAAGTTTTCTTGTTAAATACTCTATATGCTTTACTAGTTGTTGAATATCCTAAGAATATTCTTCATCATATTTAGCATCAAATTTGCCTAAATTGTTTTTACCATTATTATGAACAAAACATTTACAACCAAATGCATGAAAATATCTAATATTAGGTTTTCTATTTTGCCATAGTTCATAAGGTGTTTTCTTAAGTATTGGTCTTATTAGGGCTCTATTTAAAATGTAACATGCCGTGTTTATAGCTTCCGCCCAAAAGTACTTTGGTAGGTTGCTTTCACATAGCATGGTACGGGCCATGTCTTCTAAAGTCCTGTTTTTTCCTTTCTACAACACCATTTTGTTGTGGGGTCCTAGGTGCAGAAAAATTATGATTAATATCATTTTTAGCACAAAAATTTTCAAATAGGTGATTTTCAAATTCAGTTCCATGATCACTTCTTAGAGACACTATGGTAGTATTTTTCTCATTTGTGACTTTCTTAAAGAATTTCAGGAATATCGAGAAAGTCTCATCTTTGTGAGCTAAAAACAATACCCAAGTGTATCTAGAGTAATCATCTACAATCACAAGACCATATTTCTTTCCTCCTAGACTTGTGGTTCTAGTTGGTCCAAAAAGGTCCATGTGAAGTAGCTCTAATGGCCTAGAAGTTGAAACAACATTTTTAGATTTGAAAGAACTTCTTGTTTGTTTTCCAAATTGACATGCATCACATATTTTGTTGTTTTCAAAATCTATTTTAGGTAGCCCTTTAACTAAGTCCATTTTAATTAGTTTTGAAATTAGGTGTGTGCTTGCATGACCTAATCTACGATGCCATAACCATCCAATTTCATTCATATTAGCATTATCAGCAATTAAGCAATGATCACTCATAGATAATTTATCTAGATCAACCAAGTAAACATTGCCATGTCTATAACCAGTAAATACAATGCTATTATCAATGGAATTAGATACTGTGCAGAAAGAAGGTTTCAAATGATACTTTAAAATCTTTATCGCACAATTGGCTTATACTAATTAAGTTATGCTTCAAACCATCAACATAAAGTACATTATCTATAAAAGTGGATGGAGTTATACGGATTTACCAAGGCCCATAATCTGACCTTTACCATTATCACCGAACGTAACAACTCCTCCTTTCTTTTCTTCAAGGGTGATGAATTCTTCTTTGTCACCCGTCATATGTCTTGAGCAGCCACTATCAAGATACCACTTTCTCTTTGATCTCTTGGCCACAAGACATTCCTGCAATGAAATCAAACTTTATGTTTAGGTACCCAAGCTTTCTTGGGTCCTTCATGGTTAGTAGCAACAAATATTGTTCCTTTCGGAACCCATATTTTCTTCCCTTTAAAATTTAAATTCTTATTTGGTTTTTGTAAATTACATTCAAATGATTTATGCCCTTTTAAATTGCATTTAAAACAAGTGATGTTACTTTGGCTAGCACGTACAAAAATGTTTTTCAAAGATTTTTGTTTTCTAAATGTATTATATCCTAATCCAGCCTTATCAAAAACTGCTTTTTGACTATCTAAAATCATGTTTAGTTTAGTAGAACTTAAGGTGAATTTATCAACAATATCTTTGTATTTTTTAACTTCTTTCTTTAGAAATTCATTTTCTACAATGTGCTGTTCATTTTCCAAAGATAGAGTTTGCATTTGCTTTTTCAAATCTTTTTAGATTTTCGTTTTCAGATTTTAGTATATTAATTTCATGAGTAAAATCATCCTTTTCTTTAAGAAACATTTCCTTTTATCTTTTAAATCTTTAATTGCAAGCATCACTTCATTTTTCTCTTTAATTAAGTTTATGTTTTCAGTTTTCAGAGATTTATATTTCTTTTTCAAAATTTTAAAATCATCTACAAGTTCATTGAAGGCTTCAAATAATTCATCAAAAGCAAAATCATCACAAGGGTTTTCAGAACTTACCTCGTCGTCGTCGTTCGCCATAAAACAAATGTTGGCAACCTCTTTTTGTTCTTCTTCTTCGGAAGAAGATTCATCACTGTCGCTCCAAGTTGCAACATACGCTTTCTTCTTTTTCTTGAAAGTCTTTTTCAATTGCGGACAGTCATATCTATAATGCCCCGGTTTCTTACATTCATAACAGATCAAGGGGTCTTTCTCTTTGTCCTTGTCCTTATCTTTTTCCTTTTCTCCTTCCATCTTATTTCCAAATTTCTTTTTGTGGAAGGGTTTCTTTCTCCTCATAAATTTCTTAAACTTTCTTGCTAGAAGAGCTGTGTCTTCATCATCATCCTCATCATCGCTGCTGCTATCTTCAACTTTTGCAGCCTTGAGGGCAATTGTCTTCTTCTTTTTGTATCCTCCTCCACATGTTGCTTCATTGTCAATTCATGGGTCATAAGAGATCCAAGAAGCTCTTCCAAAGGTAGAGTGTTTAGGTCTTTGGCTTCTTGAATGGCTGTCATTTTGGCTTCCCATGATCTTGGTAGTGACCTAAGAATTTTGCGAACCAATTCAGCATTAGTATAGGTTTTTCCAAGACTCTTCAAACCATTAACAATATCAGTAAATCTAGTATACATGCATGTTATGGTTTCAGATTGTTCCATGCTAAACAATTCATATTTATGCACAAGTATATTAATCTTAGATTCTTTAACTTGGTTGGTTCCCTCATGGGTAACCTCTAATCTATCCCATATCTCTTTAGCGGAATTACAGGTAGAGATACGATTAAATTCATTAGCATCAAGAGAACAATATAAAACATTCATGGCTTTTGCATTAAGCTGAGCCATCTTCCTATCATTTTCATTCCAATCCCTTTCGGGCTTAGGAACTATAGAACCATCAACTAAGTGTGTGGGTGTACTAGGTCCATTAATTATGACACTCCATAATTCATAATCTAAGCTTGAATGAATATCCTCATTCTTGCTTTCCAATATGAATAGTTGGAACCATTAAATAAGGGTGGTCTATTTGTAGAATGACCCTCAGCAAAACTTGAGCTGGCTTGTGTTGCCATTTGGATCTTTCGCTCTTGATCGTGTGATCAATCAAAAACAAATGAGCACAAGCTCTGATACCAATTGTTGGCCCAGATGGCAACCCAAGAGGGGGGGTGAATTGGGTTCTTTAAAAATTAAGCCTTTTAAAACAATTTAAACTATTGATGAGAGGATATAACAATTAATTCAAGTTAAAGCACAATAGCAAGAGAGAGAGAGAAAATAAGCACGGCAAACACAAAGATTTTATAGTGGTTCGGTGTATCCAACACCTACGTCCACTCCCAAGCTCCACTTGGGTCCACACTATAATCTCCTCGATTACAGTCGAGTTGTTTTACAAGCTCACAACCCAAACTTGTTGTTTTTCCGGGATCACAACGAACCCAGCCGGTTTTACACGGGCTCACCAGCACAAAACCCAACACACAAGCTATCCTTAGCTTGTGCCGAGGTAAACTACCTCCACTAATTCAATCCACTGATTGAATTAGCAAACAACAAGATAAAAATATGAGTTTAATACAAAACAGCTCCTTTGAGCAGATATTTCAAAATAAAAGCAAAGTTTAGAAGGGCCTGTTTAGATTTGATTTGAGTGCAGGCTTTTCTTCTTTTCTTCTTTTCCTCAACTCCTTTGAAGTGTGGAATCGGGCCTCAGCTCAGATTCTTCACGGATTGAATGTTGGAGTTGATTTGAGCTTTTCTCCCTTTCTTTGAATGTTGAAAATCTCTTGATTTGATCTTGAATGGCTCTTGGATTTTCTTCTAGACTTTCTTGGATTGATGAACTTGAGCACAGATGAAGTCTCCTTTGATTTCACTCCTTTCTTTCACTCTATTTTTGAATCTCGGATTTTTCAAATGACGCTCTGTTTTTCCTCTTTCTGAAAGATTTTTCTTTTTCTCTCTTGATTATATATATTCTTTTGATTTGAAAACGGCCTCTCTATTTATAGACTCTGCAAAAATATAGCCGTTAGAAACAAAGAAATATAGCCGTTATTGAAAAATCTTACCGTTGGCGCTGAGTTGGCATTCAGAAAAATCACGCCCAGATTTGTTGGAGTCGGCTCCAACTTTAGGCGAGTCGGCTCGAAGACGCGATGCCAAAAATAGAAACATTCAGAAAGTTAAGGGGTCGACTCAAGAAAAATAAGGTGTCGACTCCTGACAGTCGGGGGTCGACTCATGAAAAGCAAGGGGTCGACTCGAGAAGTGCTCAGAAAAATAACTCTCTGGTGTCTGAGCGGAGTCGACTCACACAGTCATGGAGTCGGCTCGACAAAATCGGGGGTCGACTCTTGAAATCACAGGGGTCGACTCGAGAAAATCAGAATCTCTGTATACTGAGTGGAGTCGACTCTGAAACTCTAGAGTCGGCTCCGGAACGTATCAAAAATCAGAGAATTTTCTGATTGACTTTGAAATTCGTTCCAGATTAATTTTAAATCAATTTTTGACTTGAATATAATAAATTTGACATTAAGAATCAATTCAAGATATGTTCCAAAAACTCATTGATTGAAATATGAAGTATAAAAATTTCTTTTTGAAAGCTTAAACATGGAGCTTGAAGCTACTTTCCAATTGATTAAAGTCATACTTAACATACTCATTGATTATGAGAAATAAATTCATTGCTCATGTAAATAAATTCATTGCATCTTTTAATATACTCATGGCTTTTGGTAATCATCAAAATCAATAAAATTGGGGCAACAATTTCTCAACAATCTCCCCAACAAGGGTGTAGAAGTTGAAGAGGTTGGCAATCAGAGGGTGAAGGGTAGTCGGAGGCCGGCTTTGAGAAAGGCCTCATACACGGCAACCCTCCCGGGACGGGAGAAGATCACCCTGTCGTCCGGGATGGGGACATACAACCGGACGCTTTCAGGAATCCTATAGATGGTTTTAATCCTGGCCAGTTCCTGGCCGATCACGGTGGAGGTAACTCTATCGGGAGACTCTAAGGAAACCCTATGGGTCCCAGCGGCGATCGGGCAAGGCCTAGCAGGGGCCCGACCTATGGCCCACCGTCGGGACAGAGGAATTTGGTCCTCAGAGGGGGGAGAAGAGGACCAGGAGGGAGAAGGAGATGGAGAAGCCTGCGTGTGCAGGGGAGGGCTATGGTCCTCGAGGAGGGCCGAGGAGGACCAAGAAGGCGAAGAAGACATGGGAGAAGGACTGACCTGGCTAGCAAAGGAAAAATGGTGGAGACGATAGCAGGACTCGGACAGAGGAAGCTTAAGGAGGAGATGATGCTGGGAGTAGTAAGACGACAGACTCGGGGCAGTCCCCCTATTATAGCTCCCCTCGAGCTGTCCCGCCTAAGCCAGCCTGCCACGTGCACGCCTCCTACGGGAGGGACGCCTCGGCAGTTGCTCAGCACTGATAGCAGGATATCAATAACGTCAGCTTAATGATGGCAATGATGGTTGTTGCTTTTTCGAGAAGGATCCGCTCACATCCAACGGTGCAGATCAGAGGGAGCAGCGACACTACAACGCCCAATGCCACTGGCACTGAAGAGTCCTTGTGCCCCGTGGACACGTGCCCCTGTTGCCATTGGTAGCCAGGTCGGATCAGCCACCGGTAGAGCTTACGCCCCTTTTGATGGGCGGGAAATAGACCCGCCCTACTTCAGAGACGGGGGGCATCTGATGTGGTTGATCAAGCTCCGTTAAATTTAACGGGATAAGGGGCTGATGGGAGGTAACCGCCATGTGGTCCCCTCAGCAACTGCCATGTGGCCCACTATCTCCCTGCAACTACCATGTACCGCATTAGTCTCTGGTGACCGCCACATGGCCCACTAACTCCCAACGATTGCGGACAGTGGGATGTTACGAATGTGGCCAGGCCTACTATCGCCTGTACGGCCACTACTCCCTAAAAGCGCGCAACAAGGGGACTTCGGAAGAGGTATAAAAAGGATAAGTTAGGTTTTTCTAGGGACAACTTTTTGAACTATTTTTCAAGGCACTAATATGACCGTCGGAGGGTCCTCGTTGGAAACCTCCGGTCCTTGAGGACTTTCTTGCAGGATTGCTATCTAGGAGGTGGGAGCAGAAGCTCCATCCTGCATCAAAAAGACGTGTTTTAGCTATAACAGAAGAAAAAGCCACACTGATCGTGTATGCAATAATTAATCATGCATGTTTAACCGCGCATATGATGCAAAAAAAGATAAAAAGATCTTTGAACATGCGTTGCGGTCTGCATCACGCGTAGAGCACAAAGTCCTCTCCAGCCGAAATCAGCAGCTGATAGCTTTCTTCGCGGACCGACAACACGTCTGCTAAAAAGTTCGACGAGGTTTTCATATCTTATCATTATAAGCCTGACCCCATACACCCCAAGTAAATCTTTTCCAATCAAACCATAACCATTTTACTTTTCGCTTACCTCTTCAATACCATCACTTTTAACTGCCGCATCATCAATCAACTTGATATTCAATCTGATGTCACATTTGCATATTCAAATTAACCCCAACTCTTCAACTTTCTATTATTTCCTACGTCATTGAGAAATGGTTTGCACAATTCCCTCCAAACTAAAGTAACGAAGCAACGATGTTTCTTGATGTTAAATCTCCTAGGTGCTATGTTTTTCTATTGCTAGCACAAACCATGCAATGTTTGCAAGAGATTTATTAGTTGACAGAAAGTGGAACAAAAATCATAACACAAAATAAGTAAAATACATTTGATAGTTGATGTGACCAGTGATGTGGCCAATAAAGCCACAAGGGTAATCATGGCAAAATCAACCACGTGGCACAAGTACGGCCCCGTCGGCCCTGGCGGCCCCGTTTTCTCCAGAACGCACCGTGGCGGCCCCGACCTCCTCATGTTGGCCCCGTCCGCCCTGGCTTCTCCAAGATGCACCGTGGTGGCCCCGACCTCCTAAGGCCAGCCCCCGGCGGCCCCGTTTTCTCCAGAACGCTCCATGGCAGCCCCGACCTCCTCATGTCGGCCCCGTCCGCCCCGGTTTCTCCAAGGCACGCCGTGGCGGCCCCATTTTCTCCAGGACGCGCCGTGGCGGCCCCGACCTCCCCAGATCAGCCCTGTCCGTCCCGGCTTCTCTAAGGCGCGCCGTGGCGGCCCCGACCTCCTCATGTCGGCCCCGTCCGCCCTGGCTTCTCCAAAGTGCACCGTGGCGGCCCCGACATCCTAAGGCCGGCCCCCGGCAGCCCCGTTTCTCCAGAACGCGCCATGGTGGCCCTGACTTCCTAAGGCCGGCCCCCGACGGCCCCGTTTTCTCCAGGACACGATGTGGCGGCTCCAACCTCCCCAGGTCAGCCACGTCTGCCCCGGCTTCTCCAAGGCGCACCGTGGCGGCCCCAACCTCCTAAGGCTGGCCCCCGACGGCCCCATTTTCTTCAGAACGCGTCGTGGCAGCCCGACCTCTTCATGTCGGCCCCGTCCGCCCCGGCTTCTCCAAGGCACGCCGTGGCGGCCCCGACTTCCTAAGGCCGGCCCCCGGCGGCCCCGTTTTCTCCAGGACGAGCCGTGGCAGCCCCGACCTCCCCAGATCGGCCCCGTCCGCCCCAGCTTCTCCAAGGCACGCCGTGGCGGCTCTGACCTCCTAAGGTCGGCCTCCGGCAGCCCCATTTTCTCCAGGACGCGCCGTGGCGGCCCCAACCTCCCCAGGTCGGCCCCGTCCACCCCGGCTTCTCCAAGGTGCACCGTGGCGGCCCCGACCTCCTAAGGCTGGCCCCCGGCGGCCCCGTCTTCTCCAAAGTAGGCCGTGGCGGTCCCAACCTCTTTAGGTCGGCCCTGCACCTTCTAGAACCACCAACCGTCTGACCCACTCAGACTGGCATCTTCTGACCATGCTGTTGATGGGACCAGACCCACCTACCAGCCAATTCCGCCGACTGATGGGACTTGGCCCACCAACCATTGGCTCTCCCTCTCCGATGGGACAGGACCCACCAACTAGCCCAAGCTTACGTAACCCCCACGTGTCCCGCAGACATTCCCCCCTCGCGGAATGTCATGCGCCCGAACCCATGCAGATTTCAACGGCCTATAAAAGGGTAAGTCCACAAGAGATTCAGGTACGTTAACATAAGCACTCTCTCACTTTTCCACCCAAAGCAACTCCACCTTCAAAGATTCTCTGGACCTAAAGGGACTCTTTCAAGCTCCTCTTCGGCTGTGACCTCGATCACTAACTTGGGCGTCGGAGGGTCCCCACCGGAGAACCCCTCCGATCTTAAGACTTCTTGTAGGTCGCCGGCTGCCCGAAAATCTCATCTGCGGCCAGATCAAGTCTTCCGGTGCTCCACGTCTACGATCGTGCGTCATCAGATTGGCACGCCAGGTAGGGGGACGAAAAAAGAAAACCCAACCTGAACCTCTCTTTTCTCTCCCTCTCAACAATGGTGATGACACGGGCTCAGAATGCCTCAGTCGGTCACCCTGGGGGTCATCTCCCCCCGGTTAGGCAGCAAGAGACCAACCTTCATGCTGTCGATCCTCCCGTTACCTCCCCGCAACCAGAGATGGTTGCCCCAGCTACGGAGCAGCTAGCGGCTCTTACCCAGCAAGTCCGCAGCTGGCGGCTCTTACCTAGCAAGTCCAAACTCTCACCGCCATGGTCCATGGACTTCAATAATAGCAATCCGTGGCCACCCAGCATCAGACCGCTCCCCCTGCCAGTCAGCAGTTGGCAAGGGAAGGCTCCCCCCAGTGGGAGGTCAGTCGACGTCTGGCTTCTCCCAGGAAACCTCACCGTGGGCCCCTCAAGCGTCCACAGTCCCCTGATTGCGGCCCGAGCAAGTTTCCTCCAAAGCAGCCTTGCCAAGAGGAACCAAAGCGGAAGTCCCACCTTCCGCGTCCCTCCCCGTCTTCTTCTTCTTCTTCCTCCTCATCGTCTGAGCCTTCTCGGAGGGCCCCGACGATCAACTGCCAGGCGGAGGAGCGCCTAGAGGAGTACCACCGATGGCTAGACGAGCTCGCCAAAAAAATCAACAACCAACAGGAGGAGGAGTATGACACCCATCCTCCTTACACCCGCCGGATACTAGAGGAGCCCATCCCCTTCAGATTTTGCTTCCCCCAGATGGATCCGTACGATGGTACGATGGACCCTCTTGATCACCTCGAGAGTTATAAAGCTATGATGCAAGTCCAGGGTGCTACGGATGCCCTTCTCTGCAAAGCTTTCCTCGCCACCCTGTGGAAAGCTGCTCGTGCTTGGCACTCGCGCTTGTCCCCTCACAGCATCGACTCTTTTGAGAGTTGAAAAGGGCCTTTCTGGTGCATTTTGATACCTGCCGGTGGATCCCAAGAGTCACGGACAGCCTCTTCTCCGTCCACCAGAAGGAGGAGGAGTTGCTGCGGGACTTTGTAGCCCGGTTCAAGACCACCGCCCTTGAAGTCTACCATCTGGATGACGTGGTGGCAACGTTGTCACTGAAGCGGGGGCTCCTTCCGTCCCGCTTCACCTTCTCTTTGGACAAGAAGCCTCCAAGCTCCTACTCTGACTTCCTTCTCCAGGCTTAGAAGTACATCCGCGCGGATGAGACCGAGCTCACTCGCCGAGAATCCTCAAGGGGCTCCAGCCGCAAGCCTGCTCACCCAGAGCCAAGCGGACCTTCTCGCCCTCGATGGCCCGAACCGCCCCGATGGTCAAACCACGAGCGTCAGAGCCTCACCCCTCGGGAGGGTGAGCTCACGCCTCTTCTTGCTCTCCGCTCCCATATCCTTATGGAGATTGAGGGCGAGCCTTACCTCCAGCGGCCTCCCCCCATGAAGAAGGGCACCTCCCGCGACAAGAGCCGCTATTTTCGTTTCCACTAAGACTACGACCATGACACCGACAGTTGCTACAACCTGAAGTGCACCATTGAGGAGCTTATCCGACGGGGTTACCTCAAAAAGTATGTCCAGAAGGCACCACAACCGTGCCAGCCCTCATGGGACCACCACTCGCTCAGGCCACTGTCGATAACACCCCCACGGAGCGAGCGGTCGGGATGGTGTCTTGGGGAGCGGCTTCTCCATCTAAACGGCCGAGGGGAGGAGGTGCTGGGTGATGTAGTTTTGAGGGGGATCAGCAAATGTTGATAATATAAACAATGAAGGTGTTGTTGTCTCTATGACGATCGCCAAACACCCTGTAAAAAGGATATTAGTTGATAGTGGCAGCTCATCTGACATCCTTACCTACAACGCATTTGTTAGGATGGGATTATCTCTTGACTCTCTTCGGCCCGTAGTGACCCCTTTAGTCGGATTCACAGGGGATTCAGTAAGGGTTGAGGGCGAAATATCCTTGCCAGTGACGGCCGAAACACTGCCATGCCAAAGCACAATTATCATAAAGTTCTTGGTCGTGCAAGTATCCTTGGCATACAGCGCCATCCTTGGGCGCCCATGCTTGAATTTATTGGATGCGGTCATCTCCACTCGACGTTTGTTGGTGTAGTTCCCTACTAGTGAAGGTATCGAAGAAATGAGAGGCGAGGTCAGCTCAGTCCTGCCTTATTATCATGCAGCATCAAGTCCTCTGGAGGCCGAGCCGGTCCCAGAGGCGCCCGACCCTAGGTAGTCCAGTAAAGGGGGAGAACCGGCTGAGAGGCTCTTAACTTTTCCTCTAGGGGACGACCCAACGAGGACTGTGCGCATTAACGGACTCCTCCCCCTAGAAGACCGCGACCGCCTCTTGGCCTTTTTATGGGCCAGCTCGGATGTCTTTGCTTGGTCGGCGTCTAATATGCCTGGTATTCCTTCGGAGGTGATCACCCATAAGCTGAACATTGATCGAAAGTATCGTCCGGTTCGCCAAAGAAGAGGAGCTTTGCTCCTGAGTGATAGAAGGCCATTAACAAAGAAGACAACAAGCTGCTCGCCGCCGGCCATATCCGAGAGGCACACTATCCCAGCCGGCTGGCCAATATGGTCATGGTGCGAAAGGCGAACGGAAGCTGGCGGATCTGTATTGACTTCACTGACTTGAATAAGGCATGTCCGAAGGACAGTTTCCCTCTGTCTCGGATCGACCAGCTGGTGGATTCCACCTCCGGCCATGAACTTCTTAGCTTCATGGATACCTTCTCTGGGTATAATCAAATAAAGATGGACCCGAGTGACGAGGAGCACACGTCCTTCATAACAGAGAAAGGCATTTATTGTTATAAGCTAATGCCCTTCGGCCTCAAAATGCGGAGCGACATATCAAAGGTTGATGAATAAAGTCTTCCAAGACCAGCTGGGCCGGAACATGGAGGTCTATATGGATGACATGCTGACAAAAAGCACCCTTGCTTCCAACTACATCTCCGATCTAGAAGAAACCTTCAATAACCTCCGCCATTTTCAGGTCAAGCTGAATCCCAAGAAATGTGCCTTCGGCATTATAGCGGGCAAGTTCTTAGGCTTCATGGTGACCCAGCGAGGGATCGAGGCGAACCCTGAGAAGATCAGTGCTATCCTCGATATGAGGCCGCCGTCTAGCAAGAAGGAAGTGCAGCGACTCACAGGGAGGGTGGCAGCTTTAAGCCGTTTCCTCTCCAAATCGGTCGAACAATGCTTACCCTTCTTTAAGGCCCTGCGGAAGGTGAACAGCTTTGAGTGGACGAGCGACTGCCAGGAAGCCTTCGATGGGCTGAAGGCATTTCTATCTTCCCCACCGCTCCTGTCTAAGCCGAGGGACGGGAAGAATCTTTTCCTCTACCTCGCTGCCTCTCCAGAAGCCGTTAGCTTAGTTTTGGTGCGTCTTGACACTGACGGGACCCAGAGGCCTGTCTATTACGTGAGCAAGGTGCTCCACGATGCGGAGGTCAGGTACTCCAGGACAGAAAAAATCATCTTCGCCTTGATCATCTCCGCCCGTACTTTTAGGCCCATCCCATTGTGGTGCTCACGGACCAACCCCTTCGAGCCATCCTAGCTCGCCCGGACACCTCAGGCCGACTTGCCAAATGGGCCATCAAGCTGGGAGAGTTCGATCTTTCTTTTCAAGCTCGACCCGCCTTGAAGTCCCAGGTCTTGGCCGACTTCCTGGTCGAGTGCACCTGGGCTGAGGAGCTGATCGAGGGGGCTCCCGCGGAGCAACCTGTTGCCAAGCTAGAGGACGACGGGGAGTCTTGGATCCTCCATGTGGATGGCGTCTCAAATTCCTAAGGAAGCGGCGCCAGCCTCATTCTTGTGGGCCCTAACGGTGAAACGGTGGAATGTGCCCTCCAGTTTTTGTTCGAAGCCACCAATAATCAAGCGGAATACAAGGCCTTACTGGCAGGCCTGAGGCTCGCTCAAGAATTTGGAATAAGGCGCCTCAGAGCTTTCACTGACTCACAACTTGTCTCCGGGCAAATCAACGGGGAATACGAGGCACGTGATTCCGCCATGACCCGGTACCTAGACAAGGTCTGATCCCTAGTTTCTCCACTCTCTTACTTCAGTATCAGCTATATTTTTCGGAGCAAAAATGCTAAGGCTGACACCCTTTCCTGCCTGGCTACCTCCACCGACAGCATCACAAGGGACGCCTTCGTTGAGCACCTAGAAAGACCCAGCATAGAAGACAGTGAGGAAATCCTTCTGCTTACCCAAGAGCCGACATGGATGGATGCCTACGTCCACTATCTCATAGACGGCACCTCCCCGATGATCGCAATAAAGCCAGACTACTTAAGTGGATGGCCTCCAAGTTCGTCCTCGTAAATGGACATCTGTACAGGTCATTTTTCTACCCCTTGCTCAAGTGTGTGGGACCTGCCGACACCGACTATATCCTCAGAGAAATCTATGAGGGCATCTGCGAGAACCATCTCGGGGGCAAATCCTTAGCCCAGAAGGCCCTCCGACAAGGGTGCCTCTGGCTCACTATGAGAGATGATGCAGCCAAGTTAGTCCAGAAGTGTGACGGCTGCCAGCGTCATGCACACATCCAGTACCAACCCTCTGTTCCTCTAAATCCGCTCTCGACTCCATGGCCCTTTGCCCAGTGGGGGATGGACATCCTTGGGCCATTCCCCCGGCTTCAGGACAGCGGAAATTCCTAATTTTCGCCATCGACTACTTCACCAAATGGGTTGAGGTCAAGGCGCTGGCCAAAATCACGGAGAGCAAGGTCAAAGCCTTCTTAAGTTGGTCATATGTCGCTTCGGCCTACCGCACACCCTCGTCACTGATAACGGTTGCCAGTTCGACAATGCCACATTTAAGACCTTCTGTGACGAGCTGGGCATCCGCGGGCATCCACCACCGGTTTACCTCTGTCGGCCACCCCCAAACCAATGGGGAGGCTGAAGTCATGAACCGCACCATCCTTAGAGGACTCAAAACTCGGCTGGACAGAGCCAAAGGTCGATGGGTAGAAGAGCTTCCTAGTGTATTATGGGCCTACCACACTACCCCAAGAGCTCCGACAGGCGAGACCCCATTCAGTCTAACTTTTGGGTCCGAGGCGGTCATCCCTGTGGAATTCAGATTGCCGAGCCCGCATGTGGAATCCTATAACCAGGAAGACAACCCCACCCAGCTAAGGGCAAATCTCGACTTCATTGACGAAGTGTGTGATCGGGCGCGGTTGCGTATGGCCGCTTTCCACCAACGGACAGCCAAGTATTATAACGCCCGAGTTCGCCCCAAGGTATTTCACCCTGGAGATCTAGTTCTAAGAAAGGCTGAGGTGTCCAAGCCATTGGAAGGGGGCAAGTTGTCCGCCAACTGGGAAGGTCCTTACCGCGTCATCGATGCGTTCCATCAAGGAGCATACCGAATTGAAGAGCTCGATGGCCGACCCATCCCGCGTACCTGGAATGCGGACAATCTCCGTCAGTATTATCAATGATCTATCTCTTCATGATTTAAATAATAAAGGATCCTTTTCGGCACCGAAGTCGTTTCTTCCCTGCATCCAAAGGCCAGATCTCGCAAAAGGACCTCGCCGGCATCGCGGCCCATGGGATACCACTCAGCCCCAGCACGGCGGTGCCCCCGGGTCGTTCAAATCCCTAAGGCTCCGTAACCAATCGAGTTGCCCCTCGCAGCGGTTCTTAAACCCCCGAGCGGTTCAAAAGGACCTCGCCGGCATTGCAGCCCATGGGATACCACTCGGCCCCGGCACGGCGGTGCCCCGGGATTGTTCAAATCCCTAAAGGCTCCGTAACCGGTTGAGTCGCCCCTTGCAGCGGTTCTTAAACCCCCGAGGCAGTTCAAAAGGACCTCGCTGGCATCGCGGCCCATGGGATACCACTCGGCCCCGGCACAGCGATGCCCCAGGTCATTCAAATCCCTAAGGCTCCGTAACTGGTCGAGTCACCCGTCGCAGCGGTTCTTAAACCCCTGAGGCGGTTCAAAAGGACCTCGCCGGCATCGCGACCCATGGGATACCACTTGGCCCCGGCACAGCGGTGCCCTCGGGTCATTCAAATTCCTAAGGCTCCGTAACCGGTCAAGTTGCCCCTTGCAGTGGTTCATAAACCCCCAAGGCGGTTCAAAAGGACCTCGCCGGCATCGCGGCCCATGGGATACCACTCGGCCCCGGCACGGCGGTGCCCCCGAGTCGTTCAAATCCCTAAGGCTCTGTAACCGATCGAGTTGCCCCTCGCAGTGGTTCTTAAACCCCCGAGGCGGTTCAAAAGGACCTTGCCGGCATCGCGGCCCATGGGATACCACTCAGCCCCGGCACGGCGGTGCCCCCAGGTCGTTCAAATCCCTAAGGCTCCATAACCGGTCGAGTCGCCCCTCGCAGCGGTTCTTAAACCCCGAGGTGGCTCAAAGGGACCTCGTCGGCATCGCGGCCTATGGGATACCACTCGGCCTCGGCATGACATCGACGCCTTGACTAGAAGGGTGTCGTCCAATTTCACACCACCCTCAGTGGACTTTGCCCACCGGCGCAACCTTCGAAATTAATCGCCAAGGTACCCCCATGGGTTCAACGGCTCCGCGCCCATTCAAGCGGACTCCTAAGCTCGCAAGTTTACCGTGCGTTCGGCCACCGCAGAGATAGACAACGAAAAGAAAGCATAAAAGGTCTAAACGACTACGGCCGGCGTTAAGTTACCGCAACTACCTACAAGTCTATTCAGCGGTGCGAACTCCTGTGAACCTATTTGGATGCCACCAGATATGAATGCCAGGATGTGCCGTGGCACTTTCAACATGCATGACGCCTTACAATGGGGGAACAAAACATTCAGAAAATGGTTCTCTTTTCATTAGTAGCTTTAATGGTTACAAAGTTCGACTTATAGTCGGGTACAAGGGAGAAGAAAAGTACAAAATTTCCTAAGGCCCATTCGGCCCCGGCTTCTCTCCGGCCTCTTCCTCCTCCGCCGCCTCCTCGTCACTAGGACCCCCAGGCTGATCTTTTCGAGGTCGAAGCTGCTGATATTGAAGATCGCGGACACTTTCTCCTTGCAAAATTCGAAGCCCTTTGTATAGGCGTCGAAGTTGGCCTCCAAAACCCCCTGTTCGAACTCCGCCGAGGCCTTAAAATCGGTAACGGCTTGGATCACTCTGGCCTCGGCCTCCTGGACCCGTGTTTCGGCGTTGGCCTCAGCCTCCTTGGCGCGCGCCTCGACTTCCTAGGCCTTATTCTGTGCCTCCTCAGCGCGGGCTCTGGCCTCGTGAGCATGGGCCTCCACCCCGGCCCGCTCGTGCCCGGCATCGACCGCCTCCGCTGTGGCAGCTCTCTCCATCGCCGTATGAGTCTCATTCACCACCGCGTCAGCCCGGCCTTCCACATGCTGGAGCTGGCGGTATAGATCCTCTATCTTGGCCCCGGCCGAGTCTAGCATGGACGAGACCAGGGACAGCTGGGTCACGGCCGTGGAGGCCCGACCGTTCTCGACTTCGGCTCAGCGCTCTGCCTCCTTCAACCGGCCGCCAAGGTCCTCCTCTCGGGCTTTGGCCTCCTCTGCCAGGTCAGCTTTTAAGACAGCGCGCGGGCCTGCCCCTTGTACTTGTTGGCCTGCCCGATAGTGAGTGCAAGGGCCTCCCCTGTATGAGTTACCGCCGCGCGGAGGGCCAAAGCCCCGTGAGCCAACTGCGCCAAGAGAGCCCATCAACCACAAATCAACTAAAGTATGCTATAGTGAGATTGTGTTCGAAGGGTTACTTGGAGCACATTGACCATGACCATGTCTAGGAGGGCGGCGTTGGACTGCCGCCCTATCTCCTCCTCCGTCACCGAAGTTCGCACCCTTGATAGCAAGGCAGCGGCTCGCCCAACGTCCATTGTAAGCACCCAGGGCGCCGGCCTTGCTGGTCCCCCAAGCGGTTCGACCGATGGCCGCTGTGCTGACCGGTGCTCGAATTGCCGAGATGAGCTCCCCTTCTCGGCCTGATGCTTGCTGGACCTCATCGCCCCGGCCCTAGAACTCCTGGTAGCATCCTCCCCTTCTCCGGCTGCGGGAGGCGCTCTCTCCATCTCCGGCTCGATGGGAGCCGGAGGGCTTCTAACAATCGCCACCTGCCCCGCCTCGGCCAAGTCGGCGGCGGTAGGAGCTCTCTCCTCGAGATCCACAATTACCACGGCTTCCTCGGTGGCGACCGGGATCTCCCCTTCCTTCGTCTCGGCATCGGCTGGCCCGAGGACTACTTCTTTGGCCGGTATCTCCTTACCCGGCTCCTCCACAGGTGCCCGAGTTGGAGGGGCTTCAAATGTTTCGGCTGGTTCAGCGCGAGCTCCCCTTCGCTCCCTCTTAGCCGGCCTCGACTGCTCGTTGGTTGCCCGTTTTCTTTGGCGCGCGAGGGCCTCAAATTTCTCCGCAGAAAACTTCATGGCTGCATCAAAAAATCAAGGTTAGTACGCAAAAAGAAGAAAAAGGAGAAAAGGGAAAAATTTTTATAAAATGGGTAAAAGCCACGTCCGGCCAAGGGCAAGAAGAAAGGATTTCTGTGCTCACCGACTGCCGGAGCCAGCTCGGCCTCGTACAAGTTATCCTCGGATAGAGATCCTTGTAGGAAGGAATCTGGGAGTTAGAGAAATGGTGGAAGAGCTTCCCATCCTTATCACTTACGGCCAAATTTTCATTGGAGCTTACGTCCGGCTCCCCCCATTTGGCCCTCACTCCCTCTATATGAGCAAAAGAAACCGAGACTTCCACCCCCTAATTTTGGACGGAAGACCCAATGGGAGAGCCCTGCCCGGCCTGGTAAACACCCACCAGGCCCCCTCACCCTGGCGGCGGAGCTTGTAAAGAGCCCGGAATAAGGACAGGCTGGCTGCGAACCCCTGAAAATGGCAAAGGATGACGAAGGCGCAGAAGATCTGAATCGAGTTTGGAGTCAACTGCGCTGGTACTAACCTATACCTATTCAAGAGGTTCAGGAATAAGGGATGGAAAGGAAGCCGCAGCCCGCACCTAAAAAACTCCTCATACAGAGCAACTTGTCCGGGGAGGACGGAGTTCACTCTGTCTTCAGGGCTGGGTGCGGACAAGTGAATGAAGTCTGGGACCTTATACGTAGTCCTAATGGCCTCTACCTCCTCGGGGTTTATGGTGGATGCAATCCCCCCCGGCCCCGCCGGATCAAGGTTAGTTACCGGAGGAGACACCGGGCGGCGGAAGGAAATGGGAACTGCTCTCACCAGGGAAGAGGATGGGTCTACTACTGGTTTCTTACCCTCTTTAATGGCTTTACGGTCCATGGATCAAAGGTTGAAGGAGAAAAATGAAAACTAACCTGGGGATTTGTTAAGAAGACGAAGGTTGAAGGTCACGGATTGCAAGGAAGCTCGAGAGGGAAGAAGGCAGGAGAGCAATGGCAGTATAAAACTCTCCCCCCAGGCCCGTGAGGCGCCTTTTATACCCCAATTTCAAAACCGCTCCGCCCCATGATCAGCCACGTGGCCCTCGCCTATTACGCCGCATTCCAAAGCACCTGCCATTTTGCCCATGATCAAGGCGCCCCGCCTCGATTCCACCAAGGAGCGGAGTCTTCGGCCAATAGTAATGCTTGAAGCACGGAGCGGCAATGATGACTCTTACCTTTTTCCCATCCTCTGAGGAGCGCCCCCTTAAATCGACCGGGACCGACGTCAGTGCCCACCTACCGCCGCATGATTACGAAAGATCTTCGAGGCGACGTCGCTTCGGGAAGGCGCGCCGATTTGCTCGCCATTTAAAGCGCCTAAAGTTAATAATCATAGCCTTTGAATTTTCACGCTCTTATCGCCCAAAGGGCGACTGGCACGTGGCCCTTCGCGCTCAGGAGCGGGGGGCATATGATGTGACCAATGATGTGGCCAATAAAGCTACAGGGGTAATCATGGCAAAATCAACCACGTGGCACAAGCACGGCCCCGTCGGCCTCGGCGGCCCCGTTTTCTCCAGAACACACCGTGGCGGCCCCGACCTCCTCATGTCGGCCGCGTCCGCCCTGGCTTCTCCAAGGCGCACCGTGGCGGCCCCGACCTCCTAAGGCCGGCCTCCGGCGGCCCCATTTTCTCCATGGCCCCGACTTCCTAAGGCCGGCCCCCGGCGGCCCCGTTTTCTCCAGGACGCATCATGGCAGCCCCAACCTCCCCAGGTCGGCCCCGTCCGCCCCTGCTTCTTCAAGGCGCGTCGTGGCGGCCCCGACCTCCTAAGGCCGGCCCCCGACGGCCCCGTTTTCTCCAGAGCACGCCGTGGCGGCTCCGACCTCCTCATGTCGGTCCCGTCTGCCCCGGCTTCTCCAAGGCGCGCCGTAGTGGCCCCGACCTCCTAAGGCCGACCCCCGACGGCCCCGTTTTCTCCAGAATGCGCCGTGGTGGCCCTGACTTCCTAAGGCCGGCCCCGAACGGCCCCATTTTCTCCAGGACGCGTCGTGGGGGCCCCGACCTCCCCAGGTCGGCCCCGTCCGCCCCTGCTTCTTCAAGGCGCGCCGTGGCGGTCCCGACCTCCTAAGGCCGGCCTCGCGGCCCCGTTTTCTCCAGAATGCATCGTGGCGGCCCCGACCTCCTCATGTCGGCCCCGTGGGGGCCGGCCCAGTTTTCTCTAGAACGCGTCGTGGCGGCCCCAACCTCCTCATGTCGGCCCTATCCGCCCCGGCTTCTCTAAGGCATGCCGTGATGGCCCCGACTTCCTAAGGCCGGCTTCCGATAGCCCCGTTTTCTTCAGGACGCGCCGCGGCAGCCCCGACCTCCCCAGGTCAGCCTCGTCCGCCCCGGCTTCTCCAAGGCGCGCCATGGCAGCCCCAACCCCCTAAATCCGGCCCCCGGCGGCCCCGTTTTCTCCAGGATGTGCCGTGGCAGCCCCGACCTTCCCAGGTCGGCCCCGTCCGCCCCAGCTTCTCCAAGGCGCGCCATGGCGGCCCCGACCTCCTAAGGCCAGCCCCCAATGGCCCCGTCTTCTCCAAAGCAGGCTGTGGCGGCCCCGACCTCTTTAGGTCGGCTCTGCACATGCTAGAACCACCAACCGTCTGACCCGCTCAGACTGGCATCTCCTGACCACGCTGTTGATGGGACCAGACCCACCTACCAGCCGATTCCGCCGACTGATGAAACCTAACCCATCAACCGCTGGCCCTCCCTCTCCGATGGGACAGAACCCACCAACTAACCCAAGCTCACGTAACCCTCACGTGTCCCACAAACATTCCCCCCTCGTGGAATGTCATGCGCCTAAACCCATACAGATTTCAACGACCTATAAAAGGGTAAGTCCACAAGAGATTCAGATACGTTAACATAAGCACTCTCTCACTTTTTCACCCAGAGCAACTCCACCTTTAAGGATTCTCTGGACCTAAAGGGGCTCTTATGAGCTCCTCTTCGACTGTGACCTTGATCACTGACTTGGGCGTCAGAAAGTCCCTACCAAAAAATCCCTCCGATCTTGGGACTTCTTGCAGATCGCCAGCTGCTCAAAAATCTTGTCAACGGCTAGATCAAGTCTCCCGGCGCTCCATACCTGCGGTCGTGCGTCATCAATAGTCACCTTTCTTAATTGACAAAGCATCAAAATTATTATTACCTCAAGCCTCCCAAGGTCCTTCTGGCGATACGGAAATTATCCACTGTTAAGGTTGCAGGCCCCAGGCTGGCGTCCATGAACCATCAATTGGTCGCATGAAAAACAATTCATCGTACGAATAAATGCAATACTAATAACGAATTTAAGCTCGAAGAAAGGGCTTCGGCAGTTTGCAGCATGAAATCAATGAGTAATTATTACTCCCGCAGGATATCACAACTCAAGAAGATACACGATGCATCGGAATAACAAGTCACAAAGAACTCTGCACATCTTTAAACAAATACAAAGCAAATGAAAGCCTCACCGCATTTCTGAAGCAAACGAACTTCTTGCATTGCTCCCTCTAAAGATGATCTGCATCAACTAATCAAAAATTCTTCATTTAACAAGTGCTCATCTGGCCTGAGCAAAACGCTCTAAAACAGCATTTCCTATTTTTATTGTTTTATCTTTCACACAATCGATCCGTTCCCAGGCAAAGATATAACATGACATCCTTAAACTAAAGACCATGAAGAAGAAAGATGCCTTAAAAACAGACCTAGTAACTTCTTGTCTGCGTAGGAGAACAGAGCAGACCTGATGCATCTGCACCTACCACCGCAAGCTCACAAACAGCACAAATCTGCCCCTCTATAGCTGGCACAAAGCGAGACCCACAATACGGGCAGGAAACATCCTTCTGCCCACGGTAGATTGGAACAAAAGTAGCCCCACAAACTACGAATGGGTTTCTGTAATCATAATTCAGCTGGTTGGCATCCTTTTTATCACCGCAAGCCTGCAACACCTGCCTAGCCTTCTTAGCTTGGGCTTCGGCAGGGCTGTTCTCTAGGAGCATTCGTGCAAAATTGGCTGCTGTAGCAAAGCTTCCTCCTCTGTAGCAGCTACCCATTGCGCTTGTAAGCGCAAGTTTCGTATGAATCTTTTGAAGCTTACAGTTGGTGAAGTAGGCTGCCAACTCCTGCTGACGAATTGCATTGTCCTTGATTTCCTTTCTTTGGACTTCAATCTTCAAACCCAGGACATACTCCCTGGCTATCTCAATAAGCTCCTTCACTTCATCAACTTCCCTCCTCGAGTCCACCACCATAAGTGGGATAGTGTGCAGGATACTGAGAAACTGCCGCAAAGCCTCTGGAAACTTTCCCTCTGTTGTGATTCGGTAGGCAGCCTTAAGCTTCTCATCCATCTGCAAAAACTTAAAAACAAGTGCTGGCGGGCCCCTTACATTAGGACTGGCAGACTCACTCCAACCCTTCTCAAGAGCAGTTGGTATCACTGGGGCTGTAGCAAAAGCACGAAGATATGTGTGGCTACCTGCATAAAGATCCATAAACAAAGGCTTTAAAGGAACAAAGTTCTTTATGCCCAGTTGCCGGCTCAGCAGGCGGATGGCAGTGTCAAAATTTCCAGCTGCCGCATGCTCCCCTGCCAGAGATGACTTCTGAATCCAGATTTGGCTTACTGGCATGCCTGGTGTAGGAGCAACAAATAAAGTTGAACGGGCATTGGGGTTAGCTTTTGGTGTTTCCATTTCTGGTGGTAACTCCAAATCTTCAAGGTCCCACCCTCCTTCCTCGTCATTCTCTTCATTTGCTTCCACATCTTCAACTTCTGCTACTATATCACCATTCTGAATCACACCTTCAACATCAACAATATCCAAATCCTCATCGCCCCAGTCGGCACCTGTAGCTTCTTCTTCCTCATGTCCTGCACTGCCAAGATTGTCCAACCCACCTTCAAAAATACCTCGAACAACCCTTAATAATGGCCAATCCCCACTGCACATGAGTGGCTGAGGCGGCATCAGAAGAGAGCTGACTTTTCTTCAGGTATAGAGGGAACATTATCTCCCAATTCAGCTGCAAGCCTGTCAGCAACTTCAGTAAGCCCATGAGTGGCAGCTGTGACATATGCAAGAGCCAAATGCCCAGCACTTTCCAAGATCTTGACACGTTCCTGAATGTCACCTAGATACAAAGCATTGTGGAACTGGCCCATCACGTCATTTTTAATCTCAGCTATCCTCAACATTTTGGACAGCTTTTCCATGTTACCTGTTACAAGATAGAGAAAAGATAGCCTCTCAAAGTTCTTAGTCCTCTGGTATGCATATTCCACAATGCTGGTGTTTCCCTGCCGGAGAGCCTCGATGCCCAACCTGTACCAGTAGTCTTTCTCATCTATCTCCTTTGCCGAAGCAACAGCAATCTGGATGTTACCACTCTCAAGAGCCAGGTTGAATCGGGTCCTCTCATCTTTGACAAAATGGAGAGCTACTTCAGGAAAACCTTTTTGTTGCAGATAAGCAATCACAGCCTGTCCACAAAGCTGTGAGTTCCTGATCATGTTCATCACATGGTCATATCTTTTTCTCAAAAGGGCAAGCTTGAAGATGTATTCTGTAGCATCAACCGATATAACCCGGTTCTTCCCATCACGATCCAAACAATAGATATTGCTCCCAGAAACCTTGGTTATGTAAATAGGAACATCAAGTGTTCTTACAATTCCACTGTCTCCATTAGGAAGGCAGTACTTGATATGGTTCAAGGTTGTATAAATAAAGACGCCATTGTCATCCCAAGCACCACTTTTCACACGGATGGTCTCATGAAGCGTGCAACGAAGTGCAAGCTTCTTGCTGGCAATGACTATAGCATGCTTGCTCAACAAGGCAACGGACTCCATGTCATTTGACCAAGCAACATACTTGACAGAAGGCGTCTGCAGTTCCCCAAGAACAAGCCTCTGTTGGAGATCAAAGATGACCACCCTATCCTCAGCTTTGCACAACAGATTGCCTGTCCCAGCATAAAATATTGCATCAGTCACAATAGGCAGAGGACTCTTCTTTACAACCTCATTCTTAAGGTTCTTCACCAATGCTTGATTGTTACTCTTGTCAAGAACTGCAAACCTGTTGCGAGCTACAAAAACAGCTGAGCCCCCAGTTCCCTTCTTTGCTTCCTGTACATAATCACCCCTTCCAGCAGAATCCTTGGGAACAATATGCAGCTCATATGAACCCCCATCCGCATCGGAACAGAGCAAGATAGCATTCTCTGTGGGGCTGTAAGACAGTGTTTTGGGTCCCTGATTCAAGCTGACAGAACCAGGCCTTCTAATTGGAACCACTTGATTATCCTTTTGGGATGAAAACTCATAGAACCGCAAAAACCGATCTTTGACATAGTAGAGAGTATCTCCACTCACTGAGAAAGCAGGGCGCTCCCTCTCCAATTTAAAAACAATCATGCCACTGTCATGACCAGCAGCAAGAAGGTTCATTTCTGGATGTGCAGCAAGAATCCAGAAACGGTCATGTTCACGGCGAAATGTCTGAATACCAGTGCGTTTTGTAGCATCCCAAATGCGAATGCTTTTGTCCTCTGAGTTTGACACAATAATATCTTGCTTTGCATGGAACATTACACAAGAGACATTATTCATGTGCCCTCTCAACGTGTCCACTTCCCAAGCCTTCGTATCTGTTTAACAAGACCGGTGACTTGTGTTAATACATTTCTCATTCTACTTAAATACCACAAACTATATTAAAGGTTTCCTTGTTTAATTCTTGAATCATCAAATTAAAAAAATTATATTGTTCACTCATTTTATTTTCATGATACTCACAAGAATTTATACATATTCCCCAAATTCAACATAAGCTAGTAATTCACTATTGTTTTGTGTTGTTCGACTTCCACTATCTTGGGCCTTGAAGGATGATGATAGCAATTATAGTATGTCATGGACACTATAAAGAAATGAGAAAGCTTAGAAAGTGCTTTTGAGTTTACCATTCATTCGCCATATTTTCACCTGTCGATCATCTGCTCCAGAGACGATAAGAGGCAGGCTAGGATGAAATGAAGCCCAATTGACTCCACGATCATGACCTTCCAACACATACTTCACAACAGCATCAACTCCACCAAACAGATCAGTGTTCATCTGGCTCAGGTGCAAAATGTCATCAGCCGGTGACACCGTCTTCTTCCTTAGTGCACCAATATCCCAAACCCGGACTGTCTGATCCAGAGAAGCAGATACAACCAGGTCCTCCTTTGGATGGAAAGAGGCACACATGACATAATGGTTGTGCCCCGTTAACACTGAAATGCAGGTGCGAGACTGCCAGTTCCAGATTCTAATGGTTTGATCATCACTCGCACTGACAATCCATGGATACTCATCATGAAATTGGACTGTCCGAATGTAATCAAGATGCCCGAGAAGAGTAAATAGGCACCGATGGGTTTTGTAATTCCAGACCTTGATCTTGTAATCATCTCCTGTAAGAACATAACATCAGTACAATCACACACTTGGTGCAGCCAATAGAATTGCACACAGAAATTGGGTTCCAAAAAACTCGCTATACAACTTTAAAAAACTTAGAAGTTACTATTCAATTCGCAATATTTAGGATCCCTAAATATCAAATCAAAGAAAAGGCAAGCAAAGTTCTACCAAAGGTAAAGAGCGAGAAAACAACATCAAACTCAAAAATAATCTGCACCTAAATCATCCGCATGAAATTCATAAAGAATTGAATAGAGCCGCCCAGATCTATATATATATACTATGACTGAAACAAACCTAATAAGATTTTTTTTAAGATCCGCAGATCTAAACCAAAATTTCACATTATTAGCGACCAAACTAGAGAATGAAAAACTAGATCCGTAAAGAGAAGCCTCTCTAATGAGAGGAAGAGGAAGATGAATCACCTCCGGAGACGAAGAGGGGCTGAGATTTATGGAAGTGAACGCCGCGCACGGGGCCATCGTGCTCGTCGAATCGGTCAATGAGGGTGCCCATCCGGTAGTCCCATAGCTGGATCACACCGCTGTGGAGGCTGGCGAGGATCCATGGCCGCTTGCTGTGGAAGCTCAGCCCCTTCACCCGATTGCTCTTGGTCTCAAACTTGGTCAGCATCTCTCCCCTCCTTCCTTCCTCCCTTTCGCCGCCTCCTGATTTCCAGAAACCCTAAGAACCCCAAGAAGCCTGCGAGATCGAAAGAAACCAATCGAAAGGGTCCAGATTAGATTGCGCGAAATCAGATGCCAGCGTTAGGGTTAGGGCGGATCTAGAACCAAGAAACTCGAGAGAAGAAGGGTTCTGACCTCGGGATCTCAGATCTGGATATAGAGAGAATGAGGAAAGGAGGGTGGGCGGAAAGAAGACGGACAGAGATCCAGAAGAAACGATCTCAGTCGCGTACGAGATCGCCGTCGCCACGGGAGAGAACGGAAGGGGATGGCTCCACGATAAGATCTCTCCCCGCTGTTACACACGCTGCCACTTCTCCCTCTTCCGTCTTATGGCTTTTTTTTTGTTTAAAAATAAATAATTTATTAATTTTGCCTCTAAACCGATGCGAGCAATCGTATTTTTTTTTAAAAAAAACCTTTGGTTACCGTTTCTTTATATTGGTCCAAATAAAGTTAAGACATCCGTTTAAAAAAAAAAAAAAAAATCATCTTAGTTTTAAATTTATGATATTCTTTTTTTTTTTTTTTTACAAGCGGACGATCACATTAGTCTAATACAATTAGTTCGAGTACAATATTTACTGCAAAAAAGATAGACAGGGGTCATCCAACCTCTAGATCCACGAACCAGCATGCTGAGCCACAAAAATAGCCACCCAGTCCGTCTCTGAATTGGCCTCACGATAAATATGACAAATCTGGGCGAAGTCGACCTCCTGCAAGATAGACCATATGCCAGTAAGAATCGAATTTGTTGGGCTAGAATGGTAATTCTCCTTCTGTAGCCAAGAAATGACCGATAGGGAATCACCCTCAATCACCAGCCTCTGAGCATGAAAAGTCCGGGTAGCATAAGAAATACCCGCCCAAGCCGCATGAAGCTCAGTCATAGTGACAGAGGAATCAAGAGTACCAAACCCTCCAGCTTGCTCCCAGTTTTAAACTTAGATACCCATTCAAAAGACGTGTCTTTACATATTCCAAAAAAAAAATGTATTAATGCAACAAAGCACGATACTTTAGTTTTAAACTTACAGTAGTTATAAAACTAAGACCGTTAAGAAAGCAAAAAATATTTACAACACCCTAGTTTTAAACTTACGATACCCTAATTTTAAACTTAAACACCCGTTTAAAATACACAAATTCCAAAAAAAAAAAAAGCTGAACGAGTAAGTTTTTCCTCGGAATGTCGTAAAGTTGTCTTAACATTTTTTAATGGGTGCCATGCGTATGTGGACTAATAAAAAGGAACGGTGTAGCCCATATAAGACTTGCTACACCGGAGGCTGTGTACAAAGTCTTTTCCTATTTTTTAGTGAAAAACTTGCAAGTAGGGCTGGCATGGGCCTGGCGGCTCGTGAGTCAAGCCCTAAACCAAACTTTGTTGCCCAGAAAAGTCTTTGTACATCGCCCCCGGTGCAGCAAGGCCTACGTGGGCTGCACCGCCTCTTTTGATTGGTCCACATGGAGCCTACGTGGATGACATGCCGGGCGGTATGGTCCTGCTACGATGTAACGTTCTGAACGTGACGGCCATTTAAAGCGTTTCGCTTTTTTTTAAATTAGCATTCAGACGAAAATGCCCTTTCCCTCCATTCTATCACCATTTTACGTTGGATTTCATCTGTGCAAGAAAAACTCTTTCTTCCCCCTCGCTCTGGCTTTCGGCACGATCCTACGCCGTTGCTCTGAGAGTCCGGTCGAAAGAAAATATTTCAGCTTCGAGGCTGGAATACCTGGCTACTGGAGTCTTTGTACAAAAACTTCTGGAGGAAATGTCGTCCGCAGTACGAAACATTCTTTCGTTATGAGGTTGTTGTGGTTTATGAGCTTGACGATAGGGTTTTCAACTAGGTGTCGTGGGTTTTCAACTAATGCTTTGTCTTAACGTTTTAAACTATGGTGTCGTGTGTTTTGAACTAGGTGTCGTGAGTTTTTCTGCAAGGGTATCGTGGGTTTTGAACTAATGTCGTTTGTCTTAACCTTTTGAACTAGGGTGTCGTGGGTTTTGAACTAGGGTGTCGTGGGTTTTGAACTAATGCTTTGTCTTAAAGTTTTGAACTAGGGTGTCGTAGGTTTTGAACTAGGGTGTCGTGGGTTTTGAACTAGGGTGTCGTGAGTTTCAACATAATAAGAGCGAATGGCAGCAAACACCCCAGGAGGAATTTGCCCCCCTCGTGAACAGAAACCATTAATGAAGAGAGTGTGGGGAAGCCAAATACTGCGACACCCTAGTACCAATGCTGCGATACCCATGCTTAAAACTGACCACGGTGAGAATCCCTGCGACACCCCTGTGGAATTCGGCCGAAAATCCTTCGCGACACCCCAGTTGAAACCTCACGACACCCTAGCTTTAAGGCGACGACACCCGTGCTTAAAACTGACCACGGAGAGAATCCCAGCAACACCCCTGGTCGAATTCGGCCGAAAATCCTTCGCGACACCCAGTTGAAATATCACGACACCCTAGCTTTAAGGCGATGACACCCGTGCTTACAATGACCACGGAGAGAATCCCAGCGACACCCTGGTGGAATTCGGCCAAAAATCCTTCGCGACACCCCAGTTGAAACCTCACGACACCCTAGCTTTAAGGCGACGACACCCGTGCTTAAAACTGACCACGGAGAGAATCCAAGCGACACCCTGGTCGAATTCGGCCAAAAATCCTTCGCGACACCCCAGTTGAAATCTCACGACACCCTAGCTTTAAGGCGACGACACCCGTGCTTACAATGACCACGGAGAGAATCCCAGCGACACCCTGGTGGAATTCGGCTAAAAATCCTTCGCGACACCCCAGTTGAAATCTCACGACACCCTAGCTTTAAGGCGACAACACCCGTGCTTAAAACTGACCACGGAGAGAATCCCAGCGACACCCTGGTGGAATTCGGCCGGCTGAAAATCCTTCGCGACACCCCAGTTGAAATCTCACGACACCCTAGCTTTAAGGCGACACCCGTGCTTAAAACTGACCATGGAGAGAATCCCCGCGACACCCTAGTTTGAATTCGGCCGAAAATCCTTCGCGACACCCCAGTTGAAATCTCACGACACCCTAGCTCTAAGGTGACGACACCCGTGCTTAAAACTGACCACGAAGAGAATCCCGCGACACCCTAGTTCGAATTCGGCCAAAAATCCTTCGCGACACCCCAGTTGAAAACTCACGACACCCTAGCTTAAGGCGACGACACCCATGCTTAAAACTGACCACGGAGAGAATCCCAGTGACACCCTGGTGGAATTCGGCCGTTCGAAAAAATCCTTCGCGACACCCCAGTTGAAATCTCACGACACCCTAGCTTTAAGGCGATGACACCCGTGCTTAAAACTGACCACGGAGAGAATCCCCGCGACACCCTAGTTAGAATTCGGCCGAAAATCCTTCGCGACACCCCAGTTGAAATCTCACGACACCCTAGCTCTAAGGCGACGACACCCGTGCTTAAAACTGACCACGGAGAGAATCCCAGCGACACCCTAGTTCGAATTCAGTCGAAAATCCTTCGCGACACCCCAGTTGAAATATCACGACACCCTAGCTTTAAGGACGACACCCTTGCTTAAAACTGACCACGGAGAGAATCCCCGCGACACCCTAGTTCGAATTCGGCCAAAAATCCTTCGCGACACCCCAGTTGAAATCTCACGACACCCTAGCTTTAAGGCGACGACACCCATGCTTGAACAAGGCGGGAATTTTGACGTCACCCTAGTACTAATTCGACGACACCCTAGTAACTCAGCTATGCCATCTTTTAAGAAAAGTTGCAAAATGTGGCAGTTCCTATGGGTTTGCGGGTCAGTGATGTGATCGTGGCGATCCTAGGTGTCCTTTCGTATTTCTCTGAGGTCGGCATAAACCCTAGAGGTCCTTCGTCTGTTGCTCGAGAAGCCATCCTTTTGCTCGAGAAGCCATCCTTCGTTTCTTGCTCGAGAAGCCACTGGTCTCCTAAATTTCTTCCATAGTTCATTCTTCATACTTCATTCATGGAGATGAGTGCTTTCGTTTGTGGACGAAGACCGCGAACAAGGAAGAACCAGACGGAGAAAATGGCGGAACAATGCAAGGACATGGTTCTTCGTTCGAATGAGGATGCGGCTCCTTCAGGTATGTTTATCACTATGTTAAAATATTATGACATCCTCTCTTAAAATTTCATGACAAGTATGTCTTATGTCTTACCCCCTGTTTCAGTTGACATAAAAATTGTTCCAGTCCCCCCAGTGAAGGCTTCCCAGCTGTTTAAGAATAGTTGCAGGCCGGCCGTATACGTTCAGAAGGTTTGGAGGATGGGGTTCACTAGACGGCATACAAAACTTATTCGAAGGACCCCATTTGGTGCCTTCGTCGACATGCAGACGTTCACAGTCGACGCGACTGCTAGCAGACATCATAAGATGTCACAATGGAGGCGACGAGTTCATTTTCGCGCCAGTTCTCAGTGCCGACGAAGTCGCACTCTTATTCTGGGACTTCCAGCTCATGGGAAGAAGATCGACACGTCCAGCCAATGTTTCAACGAGAAGGTTGTTCAGACGGTTTGGCCAGGGTTTAGATCTTCGCCAAGAAGGTTTGGAGAAGATTAACTATTTCAAGGTAATGGTCTAAGGAATGGAGGAAGGATGTCGAGCACCGTCCGTATGGTGGATCGCATACATATGTTGGGTCTGTTCAAAGAGCTCGTATCTCAGCAGGATGTCCACACTTACAAAACTTATTCGAAGGACCCCATTTGGTGCCTTCGTCGACATGCAGACGTTCACAGTCGATGGGCAACTGCTAGCAGATATCATAAGATGTCACAATGGAGGCGACGAGTTCATTTTCTGCGGAAAGCTAGTTCTATTCAGTGCCGACGAAGTCGCACTCATTCTGGTCTTCCAGCTCATGGGAAGAAGATCGACACGTCCAGCCAATTGTTCAACGGAAGGTTGTTCAGACGGTTTGGCCAGGGTTTAGATCTTCGCCAAGAAGGTTTGGAGAAGTTAATATTTCAACTCGATCATCTAAGGACAGGAGGATGTCGAGGACACCGTCCGACTTTGGATCGCATACATGTTGGCCATGTTTTTGGCTCCAAAGTCTAATCAGAGATGTCCACGGTATCTCATCCAGCACTTGGATGACTTAAGTCAACTGGATAGCATCGACTGGGCTTCGGCATTGAAGGAGTTGATTGTTCTGGCTCTCCAGAAATAGCTGCTTGCTTGCGTTCCGAGGAGCCGGTCCACTCAAAGAATGCAAAAAAAGTTAGGAGGCAGCCTACCCTGTTCGGATGCTCGGCAGCACTGGTGGTAAGGATTATTGAGACGCATAATAGTGTTCTTAGTATAATTTTTTTTAATATTACATTATTTAATATCCAAAAAATATCATGTTCAGGCGTGGTTCCTCGAGCATACATCAATGCGAGAACCAGCATACCCTGATAAACTGCCCCGGCTGTTGAAGTGGTATGACCACCAAATGAAGATCCAGTCGGTTCGGGTTGCCGACTTGCAGCCTCACGACTTGGTAAGCTAGTACATTGCTCCATTGCTCTGACCATATTTTTCAACTTAATGCGTCAATATGTTCACTTAATATTAATTTGTTATCATCTTGCGTTGCAGATGGAGGGAGCTACTGTACCATTGTCAGAAGAGCGCTGGCTTCTCACTCAGCAGAATGTAGCATCCCCTCAACCAACAGATACCTGCGCCCCTCAACCAACGGATAGCTGCGCAGGATGTGCCGAGTTGAGGACTGAATTGGAGTGCGTTAAGGATCAACTCGACGATGTCAGGCACAGGCTGTCCATTGCTGAGAGCCTCCTCAGTTCACTGCTCAGAAAGGAAAGTAATGCAATAAATGAGGAGGACAAGGGAGACGGAAAAACAGAGAAGGTGCATTCCCTGGAGTTGGTCCTCCGCGAGCCTGGTAATGGAAATAGTGAGGAGAAGAAGATGGAGGAGGACCATTCATCCGAGTGTCCAATTGAGACGGGAATGCAAAAGCAGAGGAGAAGAGATTGGAGGGGGATTCATTGGATGATAAAACAGAGCATGGGAATGAAAATAAAGATGAGTCCATATCCGATAATAAACTTGGCACCCCTGCGCCAAAGGGTGATAATATGGACATAGAAATCGTTGGAGTGCCTTCGCTTGTTAGGAGGGTTAAAAAAGAGCCGAGGAAGCGTAAGGCATCCACGGTCGTCGGAGAATGTTATGAGACAACCCGTCCTAAAAAGTCGGCGAAGACAGTGGGCACGTCAAAGCCCAACACAACGGTCGAAGATGACCAAATTATTATTCAAAATTTTTTGAGCGAACGACTAACCGACGAGATCGTCTACACCAATATGTTTTCTGGCGTTGTAACAAGGAAAAATCTTCAAGATCTCATTAACAATGAAATGATAATAGATGATGTAAGTATATCAAGAAACCTGTTCTAGTTGTTGATTTTAGAATTATATTAATCGGTTTACATTGCATTGGCAGATAATTGATTGCGGCCAGGAGTTTCTGATGCGCAACTGGACAGAGCATCCGACCGATACCATAAGTGCATATTTGCATCAGTTTTCGTATCCGCTCTGTGTCTGACTTCCTCATCACCTGCTCATGAACTCGCTGGAACATCAGGGGCCTCGATATTTGACAATGTATCGATGAAGATAAGGCCCAATTCCGGTTTCTTTTCACCATAATAAACTCTGATAACTCGCACTGGCATTTGGTTGCTGTCGACATGGAAAGAAAGGTGTTCATGCACCTGAATTCAATGAAACGCAACCCAAGTACAAGGCCAATGCAAGGAAATGGCATACAATTCTTGGCCACATATTCCATATCTACTGCGATAAGAAGGAAGCGATGACTTGGCCGATGGAAGAGATTTCGGATTGCCCAAGCCAACCGACCGGATCGCTGGATTGCGGCCTATACTGTCTGAGATACATGGAATGTCTTGCTCGATGGGACAATCCTGATATGAAGATGGATTTCACGGATGAGGAAGTCAGAGATTACCGGCGACACTTAGCTGCGACGATATTGAGAGAGGGCCTGAACAAAAAGATTAGCGACATTGTCGAAAAATGTTCTTAATTTTTTAATTCTTCTTTGAATGAAAATTGAATGTAATTTATTCATATTAACACTGATTAATATTTAATGCAAATGCACAAATTTTATATTGAGAACAGGGGTGTCCTCGATTTATTCATATTTTGCCTGTTTTCCACTATATTGTCGTAAATTGAGCACTGGGATGTCGAAGGATTTCTCCTTTCGGGTGTCACCGCGCTAGAGCTAGGAGTCGTTAGCCAAGAGCTGGGTGTCGTCGCGCTAAAAGCTTCGGTGTCGTCGCGTGAGTACTGGGGTGTCGAAGGTTTCGCCTTTCGGTGTCGCCGCGCTAGAGCTAGGGAGTCGTTAGCCAAGAGCTGGGGTGTCATCGCGCTAAAAGCTTCGGTGTCCTTTTGTGAGTACTGGAATGTCGTAGGTTTCGCCTTTCGGGTGTCGCCGCGCTAGAGCTAGGAGTCGTTAGCCAAGAGCTGGGGTGTCGTCGCGCTAAAAGCTTCGGTGTCCTTTCGTGAGTACTGGGATGTCGAAGGTTTTGCCTTTCGGGTGTCACCGCGCTAGAGCTAGGAGTCGTTAGCCAAGAGCTGGGGTGTCATCGCGCTAAAAGCTTCGGTGTCCTTTCGTGAGTACTGGGATGTCAAAGGATTTCGCCTTTCGGGTGTCGCTGCGCTAGAGCTAGGAGTCGTTAGCCAAGAGATGGGGTGTCGTCGCGCTAAAAGCTTCGGTGTCCTTTCGTGAGTACTAGGATGTCGAAGGATTTCGCCTTTCGGGTGTCACCGCGCTAGAGCTATGGAGTCGTTAGCCAAGAGCTGGGGTGTCATCGCGCTAAAAGCTTCGGTGTCCTTTCGTGAGTATGGGATGTCGAAGGATTTCGCCTTTCGGGTATCGCCGCGCTAGAGCTATGGAGTCGTTAGCCAAGAGCTGGGGTGTCGTCGCGCTAAAAGCTTCGGTGTCCTTTCGTGAGTACTGGGATGTCAAAGGATTTCGCCTTTCGAGTGTCGCTGCGCTAGAGCTATGGAGTCGTTAGCCAAGAGATGGGGTGTCGTCACGCTAAAAGCTTCGGTGTCCTTTCGTGAGTACTGGGATGTCGAACGATTTCGCCTTTCAGGTGTCACCACGCTAGAGCTATGGAGTCGTTAGCCAAGAGCTGGAGTGTCGTCGCGCTAAAAGCTTCAGTGTCCTTTCGTGAGTACTGGGATGTCGAAGGATTTTGCCTTTTGGGTGTCGTCGCGCTAGAGCTAGGGAGTCGTTAGCCAAGAGCTGGGGTGTTGTCGCGCTAAAAGATTCAGTGTCCTTTCGTGAGTACTGGGATGTCGAAGGATTTCGCCTTTCGGGTGTCGCCGCGCTAGAGCTATGGAGTCGTTAGCCAAGAGCTGGGGTGTCGTCGCGCTAAAAGCACTTCATTTGACTGAAATAGACACCCCAGTTTGAAAGCACTTCATTTGCGACCAAGTCACCCTAGTTAGAAAGTTACGACACCCGTATTTTATATATGCTCCTGTGTAAGTTGACTCAATACATAAGCATCAAATTCGTCCATCAAAGCTTCGGAAGGCGGTACAATTCTTTCCTTGTCCTCTCCGGTATTAATTGACTGCAAAAAAGTCTGCCTGTTGCTTGAAGCAGCTCTTTCCTTGACCAGATTTTTCCTTGATCTTTTTGACTTCTTTTCGACTCCACTCTTTAATCTGTTCTCTCTTGGGCGACCTTTCGTCCTAATTTGTTCAGGATCTTGAATTACAAGCTCTGTACCTGGTTTAGCTGCGCAGTTGGCATCCACAGCAATTTTGAATATAGGTATTAGACCATCCATCACTACATTAAATGCATCTTCAGACATGGAGGCTATCTCTGCAAGCTTCATCATCCGATGACTCAGCAAACTATATCTACAATCATTAACATAATATTAACAAAACATATATTAAGACATTTCAATTAAAAAATTATCACTGCGTACCGTGATTTTGTGTGCTTTTATCATAACCTTCAGTATTGCAGTCGAATTCATCGAATTGGTATTTCATGTCCTTGCACCATCTCTTCAAGAAGTATTTATCTGGTAAACGAAATATGTCACTTTGATGAAGAACCAACAAGGCATGCCTACACAGGTACCCCTTGAACTGAAAGGATCAGTACTGGCATTGGACATCCTCAATATTTCTATCGTATGGCACGATATAATCTTTGATCATCTCCTTGCTGATTCCATCGACTTCAATCCTTTCGTACGACTTTACAGAATATACACAACAGTTGCCAGCTTCCTTGATCAATTTAGTATTTGATGCAGCCATTTCAAGGATCTCATTCTGAAATTTTTTGAAAATGCACCTTGTATACCTTCTTGCAGCTTGTCTCTCAAAAGGTGATGATATCTTTAGGAAAGCAATCGTTTGCAACGTCCTATTATCTTCCTCATTTTCATCCTCGTATCTTTTTTCCAAGGCATCTTCGTACTTACCTATGAACTCCGTTAGTGTAGTCTTCGAATTTATAAACCCATCGAAGAAGTGATTTATGCCCTCGCTCCTTTGTGAAGATGACATCCCTGTTCAAAATTTTGTCAACAAAAAAAAGCGTTGAACGCGAACATGAACCAAAGACAATGACATACAAACCTGCGAAGAATGTATCCTTTAGGTAAACTGGGACCCATTTATCCCGACATTCGTAAAGGACATTGAACCAATCTATAGACTTGCATTCTTTATATTTCTCCATAACATGTGCCCACCTTTCCTCGAATGACCGTATGGTCAATGAATCATATATCGCCTCATCGAAATCAACCATAAACTTGGGATTTGCCGTGCAAATGTGGCCAATCTTTTCAGGTATCTTCTTCAATATATGCCAAAGACAAAATCGATGTCGTGTGTTAAGAAAAACTTCTTTGACAGCAGCCTCGATTACCTTATCTTGGTCAGTTATTATGGCAATAGGTGCTTGACCACCATTTGCATCCAGCCATGCCTGAAAAACCCATTTATATGTTCAGTGCTCTCATCAGACAACAATGCGCAACCAAGCAAGGTGGACTGTCCATGATGGTTGACCCCGATGAATGGACAAAAAGGCATTTGATATCTGTTTGTCAAGTAGGTTGAGTCAAAGCTTAGAACATCGCCGCAGTATGTGCATGCCAATCTTGACCTTGGATGAATCCAGAAGACAGACCTCAGATGACCATTATCATTGAGGTCTAAGGTATAGAAGAAATTGGAATTTCTGAGTTGCATTTCGGTGAAATAAATTACCATCGACTGAGCATCTCCTTCTTTCAGCTTAGACTGAAGTTCGCGACAAATGAAGTTACGAGTATCCTTCTCGGTGAAATCCAATTGTCTTCTGCCCCCTTTTCTCCTTGCTATGGCAGAGTATATGTCATGCCCCAGACCCAAAATTTTGAGCTAGGGTGACAACCCGCCGCATGCCGGGCATGCTAGACATCCTGAAATTTACACATCGATCAATATAAGGCAATAATTATATTTAGGCAATCCAAATCCATAACTTAACACAAACCATAAATGTAAATTTGGGCTACAAGCCCTACACACAATCAATATAGTTCTGGGCTACAAACCCTACACACAAGTAATACCGGGGACACAATGATATCATGGAACTGATTTATATAGAAGCTCCATCTACCCCATAAATCCATCTTCAATCCTGAGGCTCTGAAAAACATTGTGAGATTTACATGAGCTCACACTCAATAAGTAAGCCTATAATATAAAATAGTCATATATCGTCATATCTTATCAAGATATTATCAAGTCATAATTTCATAAACTTCCAGTTTCAAATGCATTTATCATGCTATCAGAACAAGCATATCACCACTCAAATTAATTTGGAAGCTTATACAAAAATGCATTGTAAAAACCACTGTTTATATGATCATTTTTATATTATATTTATGTGTCCCACGGCCCTGCTACACCTCAATCAGAGCACTTCCTCTAGATATGTGTGGCCTCCACATGCCATATCATCATAAGTCATAGCGCATCCTCTAGATGCGTGTGGCCTCCACATGCCACCTCATAATCAATCAGCACACATCCTCTAGATGTGTGTGGCCTCCATATGCCATATCATCATCAAATAGAGCACATCCTCTAGATGTGTGTGACCTCCATATGCCACATCATAATCAATCAGCACACATCCTCTAGATGTATGTGGCCTCCACATGCCATATCATCGTCAATCAGAGCACATCCTCTAGATGTGTGTGGCCTCCACATGCCACATCATAGGAGAACCGCGGCGATACATATAAATATAATTCAGGGTCATCATTATATATGCATATCACACATCATGCATCATCATAAGCATAATCTTTTCATAACACATAAACAGTGGTTTGTACATTCTTAATCATTGCATGTAACCAATTCACTTTGCAAAGTTAAAAATAAACATATACATCATATTTGGCATACACAATAAACCATTACTTTGCAAATTAATACCAGCTATTATAGCAAATATTCAATTATATACTCATGGTACAATTTACCAACTTCCAAAATAATCAATAACAATAAAACTTCATTTTGTCATATTTCATAATTATGCATAATTATATAATAAATGCCGAAATATGTAATGTAACAGATCCACTATTTATGTAATCATTGTTTTTTATGTGTCCCGCGGTCCTTCAAATTAATTAGAACACATTCCGTAAATGTGTGAGGCCGTATCACAATCAATTGGAACACATCCTACAGATGTGTGTGGCCATAATATATGAAAACTGTGGCGACACATACAAGATTATTTCAATGTCATCTTTACAATTACATGTAGTCATCTCAATAATACCAACATATTTTGCAAGTCAAAGAATTTATATTTTTGCACATATACCAAGAAACTATTTCTTTCAAAATATTATTAGCTATTATAGTCATAATAAATGCTCATATATAGATTTATGGTACCATTCAAAATAATCAAACCAAATAAACTTCTGTTTTCCTTATCTCATAATATACTTGCAAACTATAAAACCATGAGTTATAAATTATTAATTATAAATAGACTTACTTACCTTGGTACGCTAATCCCAAATGGTTAACAAGGTATTTGGACATCTGGGTACCTTTACAATGTTATCTCCACCCGAAACAAGCCATCGCCATGGGGAGAATCTAATGGCATTGACCCCTTGGGTGTGCCCCTTGTATGTATGGATGTATCCCTTACTTCGAATATCCCACAACTTTAGGTTTGTATCCAACGATCCAGATGCAATGAGTTCCCTAAATGGATGAAAATCAACAAATATGCAATTGGACCTATGCTCTGATAGAGTGCAAAGAACTTTTGTGTCCTCTAAATCCCACAATTTTTTTCGTGCCATTGGCTGCTCCAGCAGCCACTAAAACTTCTGATGAATCAAATTCATGGACTCAACTGCACTTGTATGGCCTGACAGGCTCAGCACATCGGTTTTGCCAATAGCCCAGAGATTGACATGGTGATCTTCACCACCGGTGACAAAAACCGTTGAAGTCTTCCTTCCAATTTTGACACAGTTCATATTAGAAGCATGGGCTATAAACTCCTGTAGCTTATAGGCACGCTTGGTGGTCATCATGAAGCAGGCAGGGAACCAACAAAACAAAGCATGCTCTTCTTCTTCTCCTCTCTCCAAAAATCCAACAACAAGGTCCAAATTCGATCTCAAACTCCACTAATATCAAGCAATATCGAACATCCTTCGCCCATGATGATTCTCAAGAATCCAAACCCCGCATATCTCCTCTCTGACCTCCCCATTACGATTGCAGCACTGAGTCTCCACCAGCTACTTTCCGATGGCTCCATCACACCTAAACTCCAAACCAGAGGCACGAAGATCGATGTCTTTGGATGGAAGGGCCGATATTTATGCACACCTCCGAAAATATTCCTCTTCCCTCATCGCTCGATCTCTTCACCTCAACAGCGATGATAACATGGACAGAAGATTACCTGGAGAAGATACGCGCCCGGATGAAGGAGGGAGTCGACCTCCAACTCCTTTTATTCTCCCACGCGACGCCTCGGATCAAGGGAAAACAGGAACCCATCCGACAGTGAAGACCCGAGAAACCAGACATCACATCGGTATCTAAACATCAGAAGGAAGTCAAGATGCCATGTGTCCCCAAAATAAATACTATGAGTTACATTCCCCAATAATTTATCGGGGGTTACAGTATATCTGAGTTGTCGGCATATAAATTGCTGATCTCTGCCTTCTCTGGTGTGCTGATCCTCCTATGCGACCGTAGATAACCAGTTGATGTTATGGACATCCCATGGTTATGTTCTAGAGAAACCTCATCCAATATCCACTTACCACTTGTAGCATTCAGTCTTGCTTTTATGGATGCCATACAATTAACTTTCCCAGCATCCCTATGATTCATACTTTTCTCTGTTTTTCTAGATTTTCCTTGCCTCCAACACGCCAGGTACTTGAAGCAAAGTTGTTTTTTGTTGTTGGCCCTGCTACACACTGTTGTGATTCCAAAACCAACTCGTTTCATGTATCCATTGTAGAACGTATATACATCATCTGCTGAATTAAATTCTATTCCAGTTTGAGGAACTACAGTATCATCCACTGCATTTGAAGCGACGGGTGAAGGTGCACGGCCGGGAGTGTTATCGATTTCTTTCCAATCTTTAATTTCAGCATCGCCTGTGGAAATATAGGCACACAGTCATGAACAATGATATCCATAGATTTAGTTGTCAATATATCCTGACAAAGGATTAGGACACGAAGGTTAAAACAATACAACACCTATGATCTGAATTCAGAAGTCACGACACCCCAGTTTACAAAACACGACACTGGAGCTGTAAAATTATGACACCAATTAATAACACATTGACGAAGGGCCTAACGACACCATCCCCGACTCATGCTGTTACCGATACCGCATTCTCATCTGACGACACCCTAGCTTTAAGGCGACGACACCCATGCATTGACTGTTAAGGCGGGTTGGTCGTCGCCTTAAAGCAATAAGCACGGGTGTCATAGCATTGGTGCTACGGTGTCGTGATATTTCAACTGGGGTGTCGCGAAGGATTTTTGGCCAAAATTCAATCCACCTGGGGTGTCGTGGGGATTCTCTAGGTGGTCAGTTATAAGCATGGGTATCGTAGCATTGGTGCTACGGTGTCGTGAGGTTTCTACTGGGGTGTCGCGAAGGATTTTTGGACGAATTCCACCAGTGGGTGTCGCGGGGATTCTCTCCGTGGTCAGTTTTAAGCACGGGTGTCGTGCCTTAAAGCTAGGGTGTCGTGAGATTTCAACTGGGGTGTCGCGAATGATTTTCGGCCGAATTCCACCAGGAGGTGTCGCGGGGATTCTCTCCATGGTCAGTTTTAAGCACGGGTGTCGTCGCCTTAAAGCTAGGGTGTCATGAGATTTCAACTGGGGTGTCGCGAATGATTTTCGGCCGAATTCCACCAGGGGGTGTCGCAGGGATTCTCTCCATGGTCAGTTTTAAGCAGAGTGTCGTTGCCTGAAAGCTAGGGTGTCGTGAGATTTCAACTGGGGTGTCGCGAAGGATTTTCGGCCGAATTCCACCAGGGGTGTTGCTGGGATTCTCTCCGTGGCCAGTTTTAAGCATGGGTGTCGTCGCCTTAAAGCTACGGTGTCGTGAGGTTTCTACTGGGGTGTCGCGAAGGATTTTCGGCCGAATTCCACCATGGGTGTCACTGGGATTCTCTCCGTGGTCATTTGTAAGCACGGGTGTCGTCGCCTTAAAGCTAGGGTATCGTGAGATTTCAACTGGGGTGTCGCGAAGGATTTTCGGCCGAATTCCACCAGGAGTGTCGCGGGGATTCTCTTCCTCGTCAGTTTTAAGCACGGGTATCGAAGCATTGGTACTAAGGTGTCGCAGTATTTGGCTTCCCCACACTCTCTTCATTCTTCATTAATGGTTTCTGTTCATGAGGGAGGCGAATTCCTCCTGGGTGTTTGCTGCCATTCGCTCTTATCTTGTTGAAACCCACGGTACCCTAGTTTAAAACCCATTCGTTTCCTTTGACTGCCCACTGAGATGGTGGCACGTGGCGAGTTTCCATGATAGGGGCGCCGAAGCTGATAGCTCGGGCAATCGAAACACCCGCCAAGAGTACCTTAAATATGGATGGGGGAATACGATCGTTAATCACCTTTTCAGCTGATCTTCCAAAATTTTTGGATACTGAGATGGCTTCTAGAGGCGAGGGGCGATCGACTGGCACCCATGGGAGCCGCCGCACAACGATAACCGTCGATGCGGAGGTCTTTGCATCGTCGCTCGCAAATAGCGAGCGACTCCACAGGGCGGCCGAGCAATACCTGACCATTTCAACGAGAGAGATCGAGGTCCTGCGTCAGGCCAATAGCCAGCTGGAGGGGCAAGTAGCGTCCCTCCAGCGCCAGATCGCCAAGTTAGCCCCGCAGCGTGGGGGGAGCTCGGCAGCGTCCGAAGAAAATGACAAGCCCCAGTGAGGGCTCATGTACTTTTTTCTTTTCTTTTCTTCTTGTCCTTATTTGTGTGATGAATAAAAAGAAATTTTAGTGGCTTTTGTGTTTGCTGCCAAACCGAAGGATAAGGGAGCTTGGATGTCGCAACTGTTTTCCGACCGATTTCATCCTGCGATGTGCTAAAGTTTTCTCCTAAGCGTGAACGGGTGTCTTAGGTTTGTAACTTGGGTGTCGCGGGCCTTCTCTCCGTGGTCAGTTATAAGCACGGGTGTCATAGAATTGGTGCTAGGGTGTCGTTAGGTTTCAACTGGGGTGTTGCGAACGACGACATCACCGACTCAGGCTGTTAACGACACCCCAGTTCTCATCTGACGACACCCTAGCTTTAAAGCGATGACACCGATGACTGACTGTTAAAGCGGGGTGTCGCGGGGATTGTTCTCCATACGGGTGTCGTAGCATTGACGCTTGGGTGTCTTAATGTTTCACCTATCAGTTATAAGCACGACACATCCTTTAGCATTTAAAGACACCCCATAGAAATGCTACGACACCTCGGAAAGCAACATACGAAGAACGCGAAGGTTATAAGCATGGGTGTCGTAGCGTTAACGCTAGGGTGTCATAACGTTTCAACTGCGGTGTCACCAATGATTTTAGGCCGAATTCCTCCTTGGGTGTCGTAAGGTTTTAAGCATGGGTGTCGTAGCGTTGTTGCTAGGGTATCGTGATGTTTGAACTGCGGTATCGCGAAGGATTTTCGGCCGAGCATGACGACACTAGAGCTATATGGACAGGAAATAACAGAGAATATAGGCCGAAACACTCTGACGATGCCCCAGTTCATGAGGTATAACATCCTAGTTAAAAGAGCATGACATTCGTGCTTACAAAATAGTAAACTCTAAACATTTATGACTGCCAGAATGTCATAACTGTTTTGTTCTAAGAAAGTTACCCGTGCATTAAACGGTTTGGTCACGCATTAACTACCTCTAACGAGAAAAAACAGTTGGTGTAATAAAGGAGCTTTACAAAAAAGTGGGAAGAAGGACTTTTTACTTCGTGCTACGGACGACATTTCCTCCAGAAGTTTTTGTACAAAGACTCCAGTAGCCAGGTATTCCAGCCTCGAAGCTGAAATATTTTCTTTCGACCGGACTCTCAGAGCGAAGCTGAAATATTTTCTTTCGACCGGACTCTCAGAGCGAGGGCGTAGGATCATGCCGAAAGCCAGAGCGAGGGGGAAGAAAAAGTTTTTCTTGCACAGATGAAATCCAACGTAAAATGGCGATAGAATAGAGGGAAAGGGCATTTTTGTCTGAATGCTAATTTTAAAAAAAAGCGAAGCGCTTTAAATGGCCGTCACGTTCAGAACGTTACATCGTAGCAGGGCCATACCGTCCGGCACGTCATCCACGTAGGCTCCACATGGACCAATCAGAAGAGGCGGTGCAGCCCATGTAGACCTTGCTGCACCGGGGGCGGTGTACAAAGACTTTCCCTTATTGCCCATAGAGCGGGATCGGATCTTTTTTTTTTTAGATCCGTTTAAAGGAAAAGTCTTTGCACATGATGCCAACATTTTTTTTTTGGATACAAGCAGATGATCACACTAGTTTAGTACGAGTCAATTCGGATAGATCAGAATATAGTATTTGTTTAAAAATAAAAGGACAGAGATCGTTCTGGTTTCAAATCCAAAAGCTGGTATGCTGAGCTACTGAAGCCACCACCCAATCTACAACAGAATTGGCTTTCCGATAAACATAACGGATCTGAACTATGTGGACATCCCGTAGAGAAGTCCAGATGCCATGGAGGAGTGGGTTAGTAGGAATTTGATAGCAGCACTCCTTCCCATTGGATGACAATAAGAAAGTTTCCTTCAATGAGACTATGAGCATGAAGTATCTGAATAGTATAAGAAATGTCAGCCCAAGCTATGTAAAACTTGGTCAGAGGGACAGGGGAGTCTATGAGACTAAACCCTCTCGCGCTAGTCTTCCCCAAACACTCTCATCAAAATTGATTTTGATATATCCTGGGAAGCTCAAGAAATGAAAACCGTATGTCGATTCGTTGCTAAAGTAGCAGAGGATCCCCAATGGCCAGAGCTATCAGAATCAGAAGCATAACGATGAAGTATAAATTCATACCTAGATAAATCATACTAAATGCAGGCCATGTTGTACCAAGGCAGCGTACAAAGACCTTTTCCCAGCGATAAAAAAACAAACGGCTTAATCATCGGAGTTTTCCTTGCGCACACGTAGCCTTTCACTGGGCCGCGCCAGATCCATGCAAATGTGTACACGTATAGGTGACCCAGTGGGCTACCAGTGGATCAGGTCGGGTCCGGTTCAAACTGTCCTAAAGGTCACCTAAAGTGCTCAAGGGCCTTGTGTTACGCGTTTAACTGGTGGATCAAGATGGGCGGCCCCATTTCAAGTTCAAATAGAATAACGACCGCGCACACGAAACCAGTCCTTTGTGTAACAATTATTGGATCCAATTATATGAGATTCTTACGTGAACTATTTCAGGATGGCTTCAAATTTAGGAACGATATAAACTCGTAAGTTTCAACTTCAGGTCCGGATCAGGTCCCAAAAAATCAAATAGAATGAATAATGGTTATTTGCAGCTATTTACAAATGTACCACATAAGCATACACTCTAAATATTGTCCGTGCAAATCCCAGCATGTGCTAAAACTATGCTTTATAATTAGATTTCTTTTCCATCATATGCATGAGACAATTCGGCTAAATTTTACTCGCTTCAACTGTCAAACATAAGGAAGCTGGACAGTTCCATCTCAAACTGACACAAAAGAATACATTCCTTCAGTCCATACGCTATTATAGGATTGCTTTTGGTTAAACAGAATGCATTGAAAGTTAGACATTTTATCGTTCTGAACGTGCCGTCTCATTAACGAGTCTCCAACAATAAGTCAGACGGGTTGCGAACGAAACAGGGGGCAGAGGTATGATCTGTCACAGTTTAAGTCCGGCAATCATCAGAATGCTTCAGCGACATGATTTCTGATCTGCTTGCAGTGCAGCAGAAATCCAAAGTTGGCAGACGACCATAAAAGCCTATATCAATTTCCTGTCTGCTCTTCTCACTGAATCTTGGGCGTAAAATATAGCAGGGTATATCAACATAATTTCGGCGTTGCATGTTTCTTTTGCCGAGCAGACTGGCCTTGTCACCCTAGAAAAAAGGAGGAGAAAAAACCAGCAGCTGACTTGAAACATATAGAGCTCAGAGATCACTGCGTATACATGACTGATCTCACACACACTGTTAACCAAATTAAAAACATCGAACAGTATATGACTCATGCTACAAGAAAGCAGTGCTAAATCTAGCTTGACAAGCATAAACCAAACTATAGTTCGCTTCCACCGATCATGCAGTGCTCTACTTGTTTACCTCAAAATGTCAAATGGCAAGGCCACAAGAAATAAATAACAAGGTTGAAATACTACTTAGGTTTTGCAGGCTTAAGGATTCGAGTGAAAAACAAACTCTTGAAGGTTCTCTTAAATGTGAGAATATGTATTAATTTAAAATTGGGATGCTTTCTTGGAGATTTGAGTATAGGAATACATCTGATTTGTAGGCAATCCATCCAACAGACTGTTTCAGCAATCATCTGGTAACTCTGTAATTCTGCAGGACCAGGAAGAAATTGCATTAATATTTTATGTTAAGAATCTGTTAGGTTGGAAAATTCAGCCATAAAGAACAGCAGACTGAAAAAACACTTGAGAAACAACTAGCATAGGCATTTTCTCTATATCATCATACAAAATTTCCTTGCAGCTCAAAATAGCAAAACTGCTTCAATTTTAAGTAGCATACAGTCATACCTTAACGGTTTTTAAAAGGTCTCTGGCCTCACTATTGTTTTTGAAGTGATCACGGACAGGCTGTGGACCATAACGAGCTATGTGGTTAGAAACAAGGAAAGAAAAAAAAGCAGCAGTCTACATGCATCTACAGCAGAAGAATAATTGATCGTATACGCAATAACTAATCAATGGCCGCCACAACAATGGTCAAAATTTTCATGAGAAAAACAAGTTTTAGACAAAAGTCAGGGCAGCATCATCCCAAGAGTAGGCTACCGATACCGAAACAGACGTGAATGCTCAAGTAGGTTTCCAGACTGCCATGCAAACAATTTTTAGACTTTAATTTCTTAAACACAAAATCATTATCTAGTTATCCATTAACTACGTTAATAAAGATATTCTGACCATATCAGGTACTACAACCATCAACAATCGCTATCGGTTTGGTTGTTGGCTAGAAACTCCACTATTGGCTGTATGATGGGCTCTATACTGAGTTAATATATACTTCCAGAATTCTACAAAACCTCTGAGGTTCCAACAACAATTTGCCATGTCTCCTCTATTGTATATGCACTTCCCTCTCAGTCCTAAAATAAATCAGTAACAGACTATGTCGGCCAAAATTTGCCATTCACAAGTCGGGCTATGTGCCAAGGCTTGTAGCAGACAAATGGGGTCCATGCCAATCTATATCAATATGTGTAATTGCATGCTAGACCAGCATAGATTTAACAATGCATGATACAAGGATCTGTACTCCTGTATCATGCTACTACCTTGTTGGCATGGTTCAACATGGCCGGGACACATTATACAACATGATAAATTCAATCATGCTTATCTACACTAAGTTGCACAAAACTAAAACATCTTGTTTAGATTCATAGTAATTGATCCACTTACAAAGCAACTTTAAACTTGAGAATGGAAATAATCATGTTGTAAATTATATGAGAAAGGGGTGAGCAGTGGGCATTAGTCAGCCAATGGGCCCATTCTAGGACTTGTTCATCTTAATTAGTGGTATATGAAATTCTTATCTAATGCTATATGTTAACTTTTCCATTAGAATAGCCATATTAAAACATCATTTGCAAAAATCATCAACAATCCTTAGCCATTAAAGTGGCTTTAAAATTTTCTTCTCTATCAGTTCATATAGAAAGCACAATCCTCATTTGACACATGTTCACCAAATATTTTTTCATAAACCTGCATCCATGTGCTCTTTACCCTGATCTGAACCTTCATAACCATGCTTCATTCCTCAGTCCTAATAAATTCTTCTATTTTACCAGCAGAATATAACTAAAATACCTCAACTGTATCTCCATTAATAGATCTTGTAATAGTGCAACTTCTAAGCTTGAGAATGAGATCATCATATATCTATTCATGTCACCAAGACTATATATATCATGAATCTTTTGTCAAGGATTAAGAGACCGCATGCTGGTGCGTGCTAGCCTGGCATTGGCAGAGTATGTTTACAGTCCTGCATTTTGCCATGCCAGTGCTGAGCACAATTGACATGCACTGGCCCCATTGTTTGCCAAGGACTAGCACACAGCTAGTATAGCGCTAATGCCACACGCCAATAAGGCAAACAGTGGATATAGTTCCGTATTGACTGTCACTTTAATCCATATATTTAATACAAGGTTAACACTAACCACATACTAACATTGTTGCACATACTGCCGAAAGATATATCATTGCACTGCAATGAAACACCAAGTAAAATGTAGGTTCCTTTCATTGCCATGTTGTTATGTATGCATGCATGTATGCGGAGCTCAGAATTTTAAAATGTAAAGCTACTAATTAAGCCTGTCTGATCAATTAATAAAATTAATTACCACAAGCATTTTCCTGTGAACTGTGAAAAATACAATCAACTAATATATAAAGTTGAAAGTTCTAGCGTAGAATATGATTCATAACACCAACATGACCAATTTATCATTAAAAAAAGTTGCCAATATAGGAGATGCACACTGAAAAACCATGTTGGCAACTTTATCAACAATATAGTTATTGCCTAATAGAATAAGAAGCAGATGTTCAAATCCTTATGTTTTTGATACACATATTTCTAAACCACGCCTCTCAGCATGTTATCCAATGCAGACCAAGCATAATGAAATCCTATATGCAAAAGATTTAGGTACAGTCTGTTTCTTGCTTTCAATACTGATAATGTAGATCAAATAGGTGAAAGGACAAAGAAAACAGGCTTCATCTTCATTTACCAAATTTCAATCATACTAAAACTCTTCATTTACCAAATTTAAGTCACGCAAAAGCTTAGAATTACTAACATAATAAATGAGTGAAAAATTTGACCAGATCGTAAAGGAAGAAAAACACATTCACAAAACGAGATGCATGCATGTGAAACAGAATAACAAATCAGAACCGCTGCCCATTTCAGGGGAAAAAAATTCAACACTCTTACCAAATGAAGTGAGAAGATTAAAACAACAAACAAAATTACCTGCAACATCTTATTTATTGATTTTGCAAGAGCTGGTTTTACATCAGCTGGATGCAATGCCCCACTTTCGTAGTCCGCAATTAATTCTTCCATGCTACCGAATGTCCTGGCAAAAGGAGATATCATCTATGGGTCAGCCATTACAAGTCTAAGCACCAGAGTTTGCACAGGCCTTCCAACAAGTCCAAAAAAATTCTATTGAACCAATATCATGTATTCTAAAAAGAATAAGTTGCTAGTTGACATGTAACAGCACTGTTACTTGAATGAGATTGGCAACCATTAAGGAAATTGCATGGCATCCCCTATTAATTAAAAAAGTAGCTAGAGACAATTGATTTCTAACGGCACAATATTACAAGAAAACAGCTTGAAAAATTCCAAACATCCAATAAATTTCTGGCCAAAGGGGCTTTCTACCTAGACACATCATCTTGTTCTTAACTCTTACATGGACAACACAGAAGCTAACGTGGATTGATAATGAGGATTCATAAAGTTGTTTAGTCATGTCATTGTATGTCTTCATAGATGCAGGAATAATTGTCTAGCTACAGCTAAAAATGCAGCATCATAAGTCATAAAGGATCTGACCACAAATACTTGATTGAAGAAATGGATACCTTCTGGACAAATTATCCAAAGATTAAACTAGTATAGATTCTAACTAACAAAAAGATATCAAGAAATAAAAGAACTTACTTGTCTCCGCCATTTTCTGCATTTCGTACAACCTCAAATTTACCAAACCATGGGAAGACCATGTGCTTAATGTATTCTAAACATGGGTTTCCTTCCACAACCTTTGGTGGGCAGTAAGCTTTCTTTATCTTCAAATTCACCTCAGCCTACAACAAAAGATGATCAACTATCAACTAGCACATTGGTTGCAAGATCATGCAACAAGCAGAAAAAGGTGTTATAGACTCGAGAGTGTGCTTAGACAGCAGTTTTGTAACAGCTAGAAATGAACATAGTAGACATAATAAGATGAGATTAAAAGCCTACTATGTCAAAAAATGGCAAAATAGATGGGAACTGTCATCTAAAGCTGAAACCAGTATGCAACCTAAAAACCAGTAAATTAAGAAGCAAATTCTATATAGTAGCCATTTAATGCTTAAATATTTTGGTAACCAGACCGAATTGGAAGAATTCAAGTTACTATGGCAAAGAATTGGCCAATGGTGATTCATGATCCCAGGAAGAGTTCGCATGTGAGTGCATGTGCATTGCATGCCTGCTACATAAAATCCCTATACAACCTTTAGCATAACAAATTTATTTTTCCATTGAAGAGCACCTACCTCCTCATCCTCCATGAAAATGGAAGAAGATGGATCACTTTTTGACATCTTCTCCTGCCCCTGCTGTAATCCAGGCAACATGTCTGCATTTCATCCACAGTTAAGGCCCAGCAGACATTAATTAAATATTGATGCAATAAATTACTAGGTATTGACAGATAAGAAATACATAGCAAATAGGATACGATGTGACAGAATAATGGGTTTGTTTTTTCTTTTGATGTCATCACAGTACTCTCTTGCAAGCACATTCACCTTCCGTTGGTCCATACCTAACTGACAGATGTCAGCCTGAAATGAATCATAACAAACAGAAGAAAGTGATATGCTAACAGAAGGATTAGCAAAGAAAGAATTGAAAAGACGGATAAAACACAACACTATATGAAATCTAGAATCTAGTTATTCTTGCAACTCTAACATCCATGAGGGAGTAATTCAGCAGGAAGCAAGGAACAAATGTCGTGTAAGTACTCAATTTTGGAAGAAAAGAACAACCTTCAGGAAGAATATGTCTGCACATTGCATGCATGGATAAAATATCTGAGCTGCAGTCAACTCATCTTGTTCACTACGACCCATAATCTGACTACACCTGCATGTAAATGTAACTTATCGATTAGATTGAGTTTCATTGAAATAGTGTCCTGCAAGGCCCAAAAAAGCTCTTGCATATTCAAACACATATTAAGAAACATGTAAGGCCCAGAACACATGGTAGATATACCTTATTATCCGTGGAAGTGTATTTCGTCGAGCTATGTCCATGACAAGAGGCCAATATTCATGCGATCGGCTATTAATTTCATCTGAAGACCACAGAAACTCAACCCTGTCAAGATTCATCCCAACAGCTTTCCAAATCTCAATAAGATAACGACCAACTGTTCGGATTTTCTTCAGATCACCCCCCATTTTATTGTTTAGCTGTGCAAACCAATCTGCGATCCATATTTTTACAGTGCACCCAGCTGATGTCAGCTTGTTCACATTGATTGTCTTCATGACACCCTGATGAAAAGCAAAGTACCATAAGCAAAAGAATGAAAGAACACATTGACCTTTTCATCTGTTGTATCTTGAATATCCAGAACCAATTAGTCACTTTGCAAAACTGAAACAATTAAGGTCTTTCTATGCTGCAATTGCTATGTAAAAATATTGAAAAATGACTCAATAAGCTTTTGATCATTACAGAGTGATGTCATCCAAGCAGAATGATGGCATATGAAAAATAAAAATGGACAAAAAAATTTGCAAGATTCAGACAAATAGAATATAGAAAATATAAAATTGCACAAGAAATAATCATATCAAATGTCATACTGGTCTTCTCCTATTGATTTAATATCATTAGGTTATCTTGTGAAAAGTGCCAATATTCCTCCGGTGTGACAACTTTCACACTTAACATTCTCTAAATGCACCTACATAGCCCAAAACCACTATCATGCACTTTTTGGACTGATTTTACCTAATCAAACAATATGATCTCCCATCATGGCTAGAGACCTAACGGACATTCTATATTCAATAACTTACATTCATTAAGACTATCTCTCACTTTCTACATTCCACTAAAGAGTAAAAAACACAACCACCCTTTGGACCCATCTCCCCTCTATGAGATACTAACTGCTGCCAGGCTTCTGATGCGCACACATTCATGCAGGCTTCAACCTCTCCATATATCCAATCTCTCTTCTAAAGCAACATCAGACCCACAATAAGACCATGCTGTATCTCTTACATGCATGTTTCCATGGGACTCCACCACAATTATTCTCTGAAACTAAAAGTCTGCCAAACAAGTCCCCCTTCCAAATCTAATGCTCCAGTCATATTGTTAATTTATCATGTTAGGCTCCAATAATGTTGAACTAATCAGTTAATTTATACTCCACTCACGTTTTTCTTGGTCTCAAAGCATGTTAAATGCAACCAAGATTGCTGCTAACTCCTTTGTAAATAACATCTAGGTTCCCCACCTCAACCCTGATAGTACGGCTTGGGTATATACACCATCCCTTGAAACTATGTCTATGCTGCAAAGGATAATTAGGACACAAAAACTCAACCTTCAAAAGATCTCCTTAGCAATATTTTTTCTGCTTTGATTCTTCTAGCAGCAAATCCAATCTCTAGTTAAAGCAATGAAAAGGAAGTTACTTGCCATATCCTAGGATAAAGTAATTAACTGGGAAAGTGTATGACCAAACTGATCTATGAAACGAAACATTTAGCTTGTGTTGGACTTGGAAATATGCATCTCCTTTAAGACTGGAGCCAAACAACATCAATTGAATATATTGTGGCAATAAAAGTTCCGACTAGTACTTCAATGACCAATAGAATTGATAATGACTTAGTTTCCAATTCAAGACCCACCAATGCATGCCCTTCCATCTCCATCTGGAGAGGGAAACAATGAAGGTATATCAATCCAAAAATGAAGGTATGCTTAATTTTTCCAAGAAAGAAAATAGATAAGGAGTAAATGAAACCTTCTGAATAATCCATTATTGGCATATTTTGTTAATTACGAATTTGAGCACATTCTCTTATTTCTGTACATATGTAATTTGTTTGTATTTCCATTCGAATGCATGGGACTCAAATGTGAAAAAAATGTTAAATATGGTATCCGTATAATGCATTTATCATAATTTTTGAGATAATTCTAGGTAACTGGAATTTTACATTCTTTGAACCGCCCCATCTCATTTTTGAGTCTTGGTGTGTTATAAGGATGTTCTTTTATGTCTTTTTCAAAATTTTGCTGCCGGTGAGTTCATGTGATGGGGCTTTCTAATTTCTATAGACCAACGCCTACTCATTTAAGGACTGTTTGGGATTGATTTTTTTTTTTTTTTTGCCCCCGAGTTTCCAAAAATCTAGAAGGAAAAATGAACCAGACTGAACAATATGTGTGATGAGACCCCTTTGTCTCTTCAAATTGTTTGTAAAATCGTTAGAGTTTCTGCCAGCAAATATTGTATGCTTTCAAAAAAGTGTGAAAATAAAAGCAATGGATGGAAGAAAATTACATTGGTAGTAGTATCCACCTAAATTTCATCAAGTTGATTAAATTTACATTTCAAGTCTTAAGGCTCAGCTACAACGTTCCATCCCCTCTACATGGTTGAATTGAAAAAAAAAATAAAATAAAGAATTACACACATGATATCTAGACCAAATTAAGAGATGATGTTGTCTCATGGGAAGGACAACAATGCATGTTGCAGCTTCCATCCTCAATAATTAACAATTCAAGCAAATGATTATCTTTTAGAGAACAAGGTCCCTCGGTTGGGTATTCAAGCCTTGAGAGATGGGGGCAGTTCGTGAAGCTCATCACACACAGTATGCTCCCACGCATCCCACTACCTCATTATCTACTACCCGCACTTTTCTCCCCCAGCAAGTTGGAAGAAGGTTTGAATTAACAAAGCATATAAGAACATGCCAAACAGATTTTTTCCACATTTTTTGTCTCTTTAACAAGCTATCTAATGGATTTTGACAATTGATAGTTGGAAACCCGCACTTTTCATAACATGACTTATGACCCACCTTGTGTAGCACTGCAGCAGCACCACAACCCCGATGCAATCTAGAACCCCAATGACTACCCCAAATCAAGGTTTTAAATACTGGATTATCCATTGAAACAGTATTGTTAAACATCAGTACAATACCAGTAATGACAGTACATACCAAAATTGAAAACATCAAAATAAATAAAAAATCATTGGTACCAACTGGTACAGCCAATAGTGGGCCATCAATATGCACCAATATGGCCGATACGTATTGGTACAGATGCTTTTAGCATCCCTGCACCAACATAGATGCTGATTTTGCATTGGAATGGTAAGGTACTGGCAGTACCATGCCATTCCATTGGTTTTTAAAACCATGATGCCAATCCAAACTGCCACAACAACCCCATCCCCTTTGCGTTTGATGCCAAGGCCCTCTAACCTCCAACAAAGAACCACAATGATCCTAGCCCTCATGATGTCAACTAGGGACATGCGGACATGAATGAAACCACTAACATTCTAATTCAATTACCATAGCCAGAACTAACAAGCCTTGTCCTATCAAATTGAAAACATGGATCTTGTGTTTTCTTCATAAGTTGCTCTTGCAAAGGACTATATTCCTCATTAACTTAATCTTATTAACTCCATTCAGTTTTCTACATGTATTCCCAGTTCCTTCATAATTAGGCAAAAGAAATCCAAGTCACTCTGTAAAAAGAACGCTTTTGTTTTGCCTCTAAGCACACCTCCATTCTACGACCCCACAGACTAAATAAAGCACAGCTACACAGAAATCAAAAACCTATAAATCAAACATGACCTAATACATGGCAACGCGACTAGTTTTCCAAGCAAAGAAAATTTCATCTAAAATAAAACTGATAGCAAAACAAAATTGAAAACCATATTTTGGCTGCAGCATAGCAAAATTTCATCAGAGGTGCAAATATTGGGAGCGAAAATCAAAATAGAAAACGATATTGAGAAATTAAATTATTAAACCGTGGTACTCTACTAAATTAGCCAACATAACCATAGAAAAATATAGAAGTACCTTACACACATATTAGTTGTCACTCATAAAAGATCAAAACGTCTCAAAAGACTAGACCTGGGCTATATGCATCCTCCCTGATGGTTCAAACCCATCGTAGCAGATTGGATTCGGTTTTTTCTCAAGGAGGTTTCTGAGTTCCTCTTCCTGTATGCATTCCTCTCCCACGCTCCTCACCAGCTCGTACTTCTCTTCCAACGTTAATCTGAAGCTCAAAAGACACGCAGAAAGCGGAAAGTGATCTCGAATTTGGACCAGTAAGCGAACTTGGAGAACTAAATCGGGTGACTTTCTTTGTTTTTTTAAAAAAATAAAAAAGGAAAGGGGATTTGGATTGGAAGAAGTGAGAGATTCCAAGGTCCTTACGGGGCCGGTGCCGGAAACGAAGAGGAAGCATTCTCCAGCGATAGAGAGGCAAGATTGGGAGAGGATTCGACGGCGGAGACCTGCTCGTCCGTTCGTTCTGCCATGGACGTCTCACGGGAGGGACGGCGGCACGTTGGACCGGGGTTAGGGTTTTTGGTCGTTCACCAGGGAAGGCGTTGGTCAGTTCCCTGCAAGTAAGTGCATGTGGGAGTCCAACAGAGATGGTTCCTATAGGGTCACCGTGGTTTGGACCGTATATTTATTTATATCTATGTATAATATATAATGAATATAAATCACTATTTATAGATAATATAAATTTTAATTTTTGACATTTATCTTGAAAGATCCTGTTGGTCATTAAAAAAAAAAAAA